>CM034150.1:211950232-212525489 GCA_019776745.2 Taxus chinensis
TGTAGTGTCATATGATATGCATGTTTGTAAAATGAGGTAGTGTTAACTTTCTTATATAGGCTTTCAAAGGTTAATTGTTAATGCAAGGCCTACCCAAAGGGAATAAATGACCCAAAAAAGAATATGGAATTAAAATATGACATGGAGGATATGTTTGTTGAAAACCATAAAGTAAACTAACACTAGATATCAGAATCCGTCAAAACCATATGATTTTTCCCAAGGATGAGAAATGTTATTTATTAGATAAGGTAAGAAACTGATTTCGAGGGGCCCTAGAAACCCACAACATACACAAAACAAAAATATAATATAATGAGGAATAGAAGAAAAGACCTCTACCAACGGCCAAAAAAGACAACCACAACCACTAAAAAACCTTTTCCCACAATAACAAAGGAAACGTCAAAAAATCTTGACCCAAAATGAATCAATAAGTTACTCAAGAGAAACTCCTACTAACCCTCCAAGCCTAATTTTTGGATTTGACCTTAATCCACCCATCCACATCCAATATCACATCTTCATGCTCCTTTTTCCTTCCTCTATGTAGCACATCTATCCTACCAAGATGTACCACTAAGCCATCCGCCACATTAATTTCCAAACCCCTATTTTCCAACTGACATTAACCATCAAAATGTTATCACCTGGATCTTCCACCCAAAGTCTCATATGATTAAAAATTCTAATCCTCCTACGCATTGAATCATTGCAATCGGTCTCCACCACCAGAATCACATCCCTCCTCCACCACACAATTAGCCATCCTAAACCCTGTTACACACTCAATCTACGGATGCGCTTAAAGGGGTTCCTTTGGATGTACTCCTATGTCAATCCCGTCTTTGGCAAGAACATCATCAGTGACCAACTCCTCATCCTATGAATCATCTCCCATCTGGGTGAATGCATGATCCATTAGGGGATCCTCATCATAACAATGCATCCTCTACTCATATCTAACTCATCTACATTTACTACATAAAATAATTTATCTCTCCACCTGAATCGAATGTTCCCATCTATTTTCCAAGGAGTTCATAATTTTTTTTTGGGTATTTTAGAACCTAAAGGGATGTTAATTCATAAAATATCAAAGACCAATCTAGAGCATTCCTTTGTGGTAGGGTAAACAACAATCAACACTCCCATAGATATGGAAATCCCTAGACAAAATTCAGGCTTCTAGAACTCCAACGGAAAATAAGGGAGACAAATTCAAACAAGAAGGCCCTAAAAAGTAAAATCATGAGGAATTCCTGGCTCCCAATGATAGAGGCTAAGAGAAATATTTCCATAAAACCATGGAGCCCCTTGAAATACATTTTTCATCTCCAACTCATCTTGCGAGTAAAAGAAAACTTCTTCATCGAGTGCCCTGACTTCAACCCTACAATCCCATTTCCTAATACACCAATCTCTCAAGAATACAATTTTCTCTCTAAGGCTAACAAACCTACCTATAAGCATAAATTTAAATCTATCCATAGCTCTATCAATGACAGAGCCCAGAATGTCTAGTTGGTGTTCAACATCTTTCTAGGAAGGAGAGATCTTAACAAACTCACTGTTGGCATCCCCAAATAGTATCACAACCCAAGTCATTGACATATTCAAATAAATGTGAGACCTAAGTGTTATATCATGTTAAGTTTATTTTATCTATGGATTTTATGCATTTTATTCTAAAAACATTTTTACATATAAGTGGGTAAGACTAAACAATTTATATAAAAGACCTCAAGATGTATTGAGTAGTGATAAAAAGGTTGTGTTTATCTAAACAAGAGTGAATTATCAAAACTAATAGTGCCAAATATTAAATTTCTAGATTTGAGTGTCTCCATTTTCCTCGCGTTAAGTATGAAATTAAAATTACATGCTTAAAGTAAAATATAACTAAGTGTGTAGACAAATTTTATATTTTCTTGATAGTTTTGTTTGCAAATTCATCGTTGTGTTAGTGTTGGCATGCTCCATGATGAAACTTGTAACACATAGAGTGTAGTCAAATGTCTATGTAGTAAATAATTGAAATTTAACTCAAATGTAAAAAGTGAAACATGTAACATTTGTCATTTTTATAAAAAAGAAGAGATGTAAACAATGTGCAGGGGAGTACACCTTTTTTTTTTTGTGGAGGGATAAGTTATCATGTGTTTTATTTGTACATTAGAATCATTTGTATTAGTGAACTTGTTAAAAGATTGGGGATGATCAATCCCCAATTGATACAAGTTGAGGATAACTAGAGTGTTAGGTGTATGTAACCCAACACAAAACAAAGGAGAGAGAGAGAGAGAGAGAGAGAGAGAGAGAGAGAATAAGAGTAAGAGAGAGGAGTAAAGTAACAAAGCACCATGTGAAGGAAGAAGATACCATGTATCAAAATCATTTAACAAATATTATATCTTACCCTTTAAATGTAAGAGGGAAGGAGGAAAACTTACGAAATAAAATAGTCCACTTCGATACCTTCCACAACCCCACTGAGCCACACCATTGCAAAATGGACTCTAGGCCTAATTCTATGAAGATAAGAAACACAAGTAAGAAAAGAGAATGAGTTCCCCTCATACCATTCCCATGTGCCACACAATTGAATAGAAAATAAATAAAAATTAATACACTAAAATGTAAATGAAGAAAGGATGATGCATGCCCCAAAGATCCTTTAAATTATAACTGAAACTAAGTGTTCTTGTGAAGGAGTTGATTACTTTATTCTCAATGTAACTGATAAGAACTAAGTGAGGTGGATTTGAAATTATGACAGAGAACCTTGTATATGTATGTAGGAAACTAAAAAATTTCTGAAGAAGTTATGATATAATTTCCTCTTAACAAAAATCGACGTGAAAATGGTTCAGAACCATTTACAATACAATCCTGACCCAAGATGTACATGTTTTAATAGGAACTTGATGTAATTGAATTTCTATATTTGATGTTGTTGCTTGAGTACATGTATCATGTTTATAGTTCTATATGTTACCCCATACTTTTACCAATGTATATTATAGGTGTAGAATATACCTAAATGAATTCCCCGTATTTTGAGGTGCATGTGTGAAAAATCCATGTTGATACATGACTGCAAAATGAATAGATGTGTTCACCATGCACTAGATGAATCTAATAGTATGCATAAGAATACATGTTGGAAGTGCTAAAGAGGTGTGACCAAACTTTGAAGCACTTTTACTTACAAAAGGAGTCTTGTAGACATGGTGGAAACCATGGCACAAAAAAAGAGTAATAATAAATAAAAATAATAAATAAAATAATAACAATAAGAATGATTCATGTATAAGAAAACACGTGTAACAATAATGGAGTCTGTAGTCAATAACATATGCAAAACAATGTCCCACGTAAAAGGCATAGAGATACAAGTACATTGGACACCCAAAATGTCACAAGGTAATCAAGGACCCATAGGATGGTGAATAAGAGAACAATAAAAATATGCATAAATCCATAAACATGGGACACCCACAATGTTATATGAAAATTGAGGCACTCATGCCACAAACAATGAAATAAAAAAGTAACAACACACATAATAAAAATGTATGAAAACTTAGAGTATGAGAACATGATGAGATAATATAACTACTGATATAGAAAGAGACATGTGAAGAAAGAGGGTTCGATAATGCAAAAGACACATGTGTTAGTTTTGTTAGCTCAAAATATAACATGTACTCAATATATGTAACCAGGTGAAATGAGGATATATAAAGGAACTATAATATAAAATAATGCATGTGTAGTGTATAAATTATGCCCTTATATGTATAGAAATTCTAGGTAAATGTCCTTCTAACACCTGTCATTGTGTACCTCTTTGTGTGTGTCATGCATCAAGATTAATATACCATATGAACGCATATGTGTAAAGAGTAAATATATATGTTATTTATTAAATCTGTGGTGGAAAACAACATGTGAAATGAAAACTGTAAATAACTCAAGCTAAACGAATAGGTCCTTATTTAATATTTTTAAAAATATATAAATGTTGTATTTTTGAAATGTTTAACTATGTAGAAGGAAAGGGGTAACACAAAAGATACCTAATGAGAACCTCTTTAAGAGGCATAACAACTATCAATGAAGAGGGAAAATTAGGTCTCAATTGTTCCAAATAGTGTGAATCACATAGAAATGGTACAATATTAGTGATTTTTGCCAAAGAAGGTATGGGAAATAATGTTAATGCATGGGTAGTGTGTCAAGTAGAAGACCTATATGTAGGAGTGGAAGTAATATGATGTAGGTATGTCAAGATATATCATGGGCACTAGAATAATTGTGATAAATCATAGAAATCATGTGCACTAGATGACCAATTGGGATCCTGTGAGAGTGAGATTAGCGAGAAACAATGTGTGAAGTTGAAGGTCTATAAGGATATCTAGGAGAGATAGAGCTATGAGATGTAGCATGTGCAACCAAAGGCCTATTGAGAGACCTAAGAGGGCTAGAGTGGATAGAGATAGTGTTTAGAACCAAGGGAACATGAAATAACCTAAGAGTGATGGTGTTGTTATGGATATTATGTGAAACTAAATACCTATCTGTAGATGCACTAGGGGAAGGAAGAGAAACTGTAGAAGGATGACTAGGAAAACTAGGAGAAAGAGATTCAAATGGAACACCCCTATTTGTGACAGCGTGTTGATTATGACTAAACTTAACAAATTGGTGAATGACCAATGGAATATCCTTAAGAGCATATAATGAAGGGATACCTAAATGTAATGTACCAAAGCTAAGAATAGTAGAAACCAAGAATAGAATTGAAGTAGTGATACACAAATCTGAAAGGTCAACCAACATTGAAAGGTAGAGTAATATGCTAATAACAAGGATTAGTATCAAATCCATGAGATTCTATGTAGAAAATCCAAGATATTTAAGTAGTGTGAGGGATAATAAATTATCCTTGTTATGTGGATCAACTTTTGTACATGAATTAGATAAAAATGCAAAGGAAATCAAAACTAACACCTACATAGCTTCAATACAAATGCTAACTAGATCAATATACCATCATGCAAAGAGCTAAAAAAGTAATAAACATCAACACCATGCATTAAAACCTTGAAAATAAAACCTCAAGCTAGCATGCTAACATTTATTACTCTACTCTTTATAAAGCTAAATCAATGAAATGGACCAAGGTATATCCTTTAGCTATCAAAGGGTTTAATTGTATACTTGAATCCCAAGGTTTCAAACATGGAATCTTTTCAATCCATGGCTATAAGACCATTTGATATATCTCCATATGACATCAAAATTGGAATAATGAATGCAATAAATTAAAATAGCTAGCTCCTCTAATGAAGAATGATCTAAGGTGATTAAATGGCTATATCTTAGGCTCTATTATCATTTAGGTGTAAGTAGAAAGGTTAGAGGAGGGTTCATTTTATAACCTAATGGTTTGAAGTAACTTTGCATCCTATTATATGTGTGATAATAAAAAATCTAGGTTAGTTATGGATAAACATGGTTTAGAAGTGGTTGAGTTTACTTTACAAGAGATTAATTTATCCTTTAGTGACCCATGGGAATTGAAGGGGGTGTATTAACTAACCAAAGGTGATTTAATTAATATCTAGGTGTGGCTTATATAAGACTTAGAAGAAATTTAGTATGATTGGGGGTTTAGGAAGGTTTTAATCGAATACATGATGACTTATTGATCTAGTAGAAGGGGAAGCCTAATTAATTAGTTTAGCTAGAAAGGGGAATGGGTTAATGAAAGGTCGTTAACTGGTGTCTTTACAGGAAGAAGGGTTATTTAACTAGCGTAATGTATTTAATTCATGACGATAGAAGAGAAAATGTGAGACATTGATGATATGTCATCAATTTGTAAGGATAAAGATATAATTAGTGAAATTTAAGCATTTATATTGCATGATCCACATTATAGGTGTCTACATTTGCCCCTCTTTGGAGTGGCGTGAGTGACGTCACTTCTAAGATAGTAGATAGGTAACATTTTGAAGGGATGGAAAAACATTAGTAGAAGTGAGAGATTCCCCCTTGAGTGTCAATGGGGTTATAAAAGAAGTTGATCAATGATCAAAAAAGGTGAGAGAAATAGATAGAAGAATGGGAAGGGGTCTGATGCCCTGAGTGAAGTAGAAGAATAATGTTGATAGGAGAATGATATAGAGGAAAAATGAAGATGGAGAGAAAGGAATGAGCTTTCATCCATTGTATTGAAAATAAATTTCTTATCATCATATTGCCAATGATCTATGTCATCGGTCCTTATTAAAAATGTAAGCATACGACAAAATTAGAATGACATGAAAATCCATACTACGAACAATTTTCCATTTTTGAAAATACCTACCCATGCAACATACAAAATGCAATAAAATAAGAGAAAGTAAAAGATGTCTAACTCCCTGCAACATACATAATGCACTGCAATACGAGAAAGTAAATAATCTAACTTAACAGAGAAACATAATGCAATATCTTTGTTATCAATCTTTGATTTTGACCTATGTGAATTAACGACAAGGATTAACAAATGGTACCCTAAGCAAGGATACATGCAAGGGGAATAAAGGAGGACATTTGGGTCCTATGAGAAGTAATTGTGCACTATGAAACAATACCAAGCAAATCATTATGCCCCAAAGTATAAACATAGTAATAAAACCATCTTTGTTAATGGAGGTAGATCAAGATGATCCGTGAGTCGCACACAAGAATAGGCAAGAACTAAAGAGTGATGTTTTGCAGGAAGATTTTTTATTGTTTTTTATTTTTCTAGAAACATATTTCAATGTTTTTGATTTTAACCATGTTTGAATGTTTTTGTTTTTTTTAATAATTTTTTACAAATCTATGGATAGGAAGAAAAATAAACATGGATGCCCCCAACGATAGATGGGATGTACAAGGGCAGAATGCCATGCACATGAATGAGAAAGTGAAGATGTGAAAATTCCCTTTTGATTAGGTGGGAGTATTCGAAGGAAAGTTATTCACGCACTGATGATGAACATGGGATCAAGGCCAAAATACATATGTTCATCCTGACGATGAACACAAACCAATGAAGTGTTGGGAAGAAGCAAGAATACACATAATGTAAGCTAGAAAATAAACACATGATAGAAAGGAAGTGGATGATTGATTTATTAAAGGGTTGATAGTTTTTTTTTTTAATAATGGCAAATAGTTTTTTGAAAGGGACTATACCCTTGAATACAAAATAAGGCCTTTAAGCCGGAATAAGAGTGAGAAACATAGCAGGACTAACCAAGTCTAGGTAATACAATGAAATTCCACGTAGCCCAGATAAAAGCTACACAAGCGAGACTTAACAGCAAAAACAACAGCAAAAAATAGTAACCCGACAGTCAAGAAACAGTGTGTGCAAGAATAACAAAAGAGAGCAGTAGAAGCATGCAGGACTACTTCTTGGCTGTTTGATCAACACTGATCTTGACTTTTTTCCAAGCATGAACATACCCAAAGCGGTCATGTGGGCAGCATCCGTCTTATTGAGCTCCTCGATGGTTCTTTTGCTCTCTTTTTCATTGCCCCAAAGTGCAGCCGGGACACCGCTGAGGTTGGAAACACTTTTGGCATGCCCCATGATGAATTCCTCAATGGCCCTAAAGGTGGAAATGTTGTAATCATGCCTAGTCTTAGCCTTCCCAAGGCGGGAGTCCAAGGAGGTCAGCTTTTTGTATATGTCTTCAATCTGACTATTGTCAATGTTCCCTTCCCCCTCCATGCTTTTCTTACCTTTTTGCTTAGCTCAGGTTTTTTACCTCATCCTTCAGCATTTTTAACTCAGCCTCAAAGGCCTCCAGTCTCTTGGAAGGGTTATCCATCTGTGCTTCCCAGGGACTGGCACTACTTATGTTTAGCAGGTCACGTGCAATGTCAAGATCAAGAGGCTCTTTCCCTGCTGCAAGAGTTTCAAGGTTGAGTCTCCTAGAAGCCCTGGTGAGTGGATGTTTAGAGGTAGAGGTGAGGTTGATAGTTGTTCTCTACTCTATAGAAAGATAAATCAATGAAATGGTTGATATTTTTGGCTCTACTCTATAGTGGACAGTTGTTTCTCTACTCTATAGAAAAAAGTTAAATGACATGAAAATCCATACTACGAATAATTGTCCATTGCTGAAAATATCTACCTGATGCAACATACAAAATGCAATGTAATATGAGAAAGTAAACAAGATAACCTGACAGAGAAACATAATGCAATGTATTTACTTTACCAAGATTTGATTATGACCTGTGTTAATTAATGACAAGGGTTAATAGATGGTGCCCTGAGTAAGGATATATGCAAGGGGAATACCGAAGGATACTTGGGTCCTATGAAAAGAAGTGCACTATGAAACAATACCAAGAAACTCATTGTGCCCTAGAGTATATACATAGTAAGCAAATCATCTTTGTTAATGAAGGTAGATAAAGATGATCCATGAGTCACGCACAAGAAACAAGTGATAACCAAGAGAGAAGTTTTGTACGATGATTTTTATTGTTTAGAAACATATTTGAATGTTTTTTTATTTTAATTTTTTTTTGAAACTATGTACAAGAAGACAAATAAGTGTGGATTCTCCCAGTGATAAATGGGATGTACAAGGGAAGAATGCCACACGTATGCACAAGAAAGTGAAGACGAAGGAGACCCACAAGAATGCCATGAAATTAGGTGGGGAGTATTCAAAGGAAAACTCTTCACTTGGCGATAAAGGGGGATCAAGGAAAATATAAAATAGGTTCAATCATGAGGAGCAAGCATTCCCCTAGTGTAAGATGGCCAAGAAACACATGAGAGAAAAGAAGTAGAAAATTATCTTATTAAAAGGGGAAAAAAGTGTCTGGAAACATGGAAAAGAGGCCATCCTATACACAGGAATGTTATAAATTATTTCCAAAGAAAAGAGGATGCTATGAAAATATTTAGAAGGAAATATATGAAAAAGTGATTAACCCAAGGCAAAAATCATGAGAGAAGCCATGCACTAAAGCATGAGTTTGAACAATGTCCAAAAAGAACTTGCTACCATACTAATCATGTTTACTCATAGATATCCCATGTGTGCATGTGGAAATGAATCACCTCTTGATAGGAAAGAGTTGATAGACAACAAGTGAAGACACTAGCCAATGTGTAGGAATGATTTAGTTTGAAAGGTGATTTATGAATGAATCATGGAAAGAGATCCGTACATTTCTCTGCTGCCATACAAAAATTCATATCCCCGGTGACTAGAAGGACTTTGAGTCACATAATCTTCAAAGAAGGAACTACATTTAGGTGACTAATAAAATAGGTCCTACAAAGAAGGGGAGGACTGTGATTGAAGAATCCCTAGTAGATATTATTGGAAAGAAGGTCCTGCCAAGAGAGGAGTTATATACCACGACTTAGGAGTTTTTCTGAATGATAAAGGATGTTCTGCTTTTTGAATTGAGGGGATTTTGAATTGCAGTTACTTTATAATGGAGGAGATCCTACTAAGAAGGGGAGGACCACGACTTAGGAGTCGAATTAGATTAATATAAATAGTATTTTGAATTTGAATCATCATAAGAATCTGTGGAAATATTTGGATTGGAATCCTTAGAAGAAAAGGAAATGTTTGTATTAGAATAAGAAGAAGAGTGGGGGGAATCCAAATAATAATTTGGATTATAAAAATCCAAACTATACCAATGACTATGAGATGAAGGTGGGGAATGAGGTTACCCAAATGGGTTGTCTAACGCGAAGAACCAAACATGTCGTTTAGTCATGATAGGACATCATTTGATGTGAACACCTAATTTTTGATTCTTTATGGTCTTATGTATAAGGAACCTGTGCAATAATTAGTCATAGTATTGGCATGTCACTAGGTTCTAAAGTCCTGAGACCTAGATTAGTATGATCAAAATTCTTTAAAGTAGCAGGAAGGTTTCATGTTGATTTGAGAAACATAACGACAACCAAGTAGACATTTCGTAAACAGATAGGGGATACTTGTGTGATTTTCCAAAAGGGAAGCTAAGGAAAACATACATCATGATGACATCAAGATTAATAATACTAACAAGGTTTGGACAACAATTTTTGAGGCGTAAATGTTAAAGGATTGATCAAATTTTTAAAAACATAAAGGATACAAAGGAAAGATTTCCAATGATTGATTGATGCAAAATTTTCTTGATAGGAATTTTTTTGTCCAAGGTTTGAAAGATATGTTCAAAAATGATCATTAAATTAGGCAAAAATGAGAAGATCAAGAGAATCAATGAATTCCCAAAGGATTTTCCTAGAAATGAGTTTATAAGATAGATAAATGCAAGGAATAACCATGAAAGCTCAAAACATAAATCCAAATTAATGACCAATGAATAATAAATGATAAAGAATCGATAGATAAAATTTATTGTCCTAAATGGATAATTCAATATGATGAATGAGACACAATAACACAAATTTATGTTGTGAACCAATAAATCAAATGAATTAATTCCTAAGTGTCTGATCAATCAATAGTTTAACATAAGATGAAAAAAAAAAATGTACCACTTATGCCAAGTTCAAAAACAAACAAGACGTAAGTAATAACAAAAGGTTGGTATACGATTTCAAAACAAGGTATACTAAAAGTGAGTTTAGAGTCCAATCTAAGACCTAAATCTCCAAAAAAGTAGAAGTTACAAACACGAATGATGCAACAATACCACTAAGATACGTTAACCAAAACTTTACGGAAAATTAAGTTATTAGTATCATAATAATATTATTACGACGTGCACATAAAGGTAACAACAACACTTTTCAAAATCATGAGGTAATGTTTGAAGGAAAACCAAGGATAGAGTATACCAGGGAATTGTTACGATGCACGTAGCGTAACGTTACAATCTAGATGTACTTAGGTAGAGGTTGCAAGAAACAATATATAAGTATCAAAATTGTGGCGATACGATACAAGACAAGATAACACATCAAAGGAGAATCAAGTGATGAATCAATCCTAACTATGATGATGATATTGACTGGTGGGTATCATGATCAAAATGGTTTACAATTGATATGAGAACATGCCCACAAACTTTAGATGTTTAAAAACCTATCCACAAACATGGATGAGCATAAATGGACATGAAACTGGTGACACCATTAGTTGGAATTACACATGTGTCGGTCATTCCTCTTTTGATCAAAATTTTTTCAAAAGAAAGCAAAGGAACTAGTACAAGTGAGGATAAAAAATGTTTTCCTCACTTTGGAAAATTTCCGCCTCTCCTTAGGGTGAGTGAAAAAATAAGCAAAAGTAACACTTCACATGTTTCATGATGAATGATGGCTCTTTAAAACAAAAATTTGGTCAAGTTGGCTCTAAATACTGAATGGATTTCCTAGGTGGTTTACTCAACTAGGTGTCACAAGTTATCTAGATGTGAGCTTGATTTATAAATGAAGTTACACTGAATAGTATTGGGCTATGTCGGCTTTACTTTACCCCCTTCAAGTAAAGTGAGAAATTAATGTGTTCATCGTGTACTCTCACTAGGGTTGCGATGCAGATAACTTTGACACTAAATCTCACAAAGGTAAAACTCCTCAAGTATATGTGCGAAGAACTTCCCATTTCATACATATGGTTCCCTATTACATGGACTACTTTACAGTTCCTAGGACCACCCCAATTGTTTTAGCTTAAGGCTTATGCCAAAGGGGTTATTAAGAAGATGGGGCACCCTAATTAAGAAGATGGGGCATACCCTTATCCGAACCTACAAATACAGTGTTATGAATGTGGTCTGTTTTTTTATCTTTTATTCTTAATGTGGTTTAGTTGTACAACATTTATAAACTTTTTTCTAAATCAAAGGACCAAATGTGCAAGAGAAGAGAACACACAAGATTTTTTCTAAATCAAGTAAATCATGAAAATACAACATTCTTCAAAACATTAGACATGTTAGTAAATGATCACTTTTTTAATAAAGGAAAAACCTATAATTTTTGTAAGTATGAATCCCAAATGTATGTTTTCATTTCATAATTCACATCACTATATTTCCAACGCAAAAAAAATGGAGGCATTTCGAGTTTGGAAGCAAAATTTATGGCCTCCAAAAGATTGATTACGCATATGATTTTATGCTCACGAGTGTGCACTTAACATGTACCAAAAAAATGTCAATAAAACATCCCTCAATCTGTAAAAAGGTCAAAATTTTCCAACCAAAATTTAATTTTGACAAAAACCCATCACATTAATATATGAATAGAAGACTCAACTCTATCAAACATTAACATTCACGATTAAAAACTTAACATTTTCAATAAATTGACAAAACTAACATGTAGAATGTTGAAAAAGTAAGCTCTAAAACTAAAAACATAGAGAAATCTTGAAATTTTCTCACCGAGATTAAATTTTGACAGCAATCCACCACATTAATATGTAAATAGAAGACTTGGCACTATCAAACACTAACCTACATGCTCAATAATGTAATATTTTTAAGAAATCGACAAAACTAGCTTGAAGAATGTTGTAAAAGTAAACTCTATAAGTGAAATTATGGAGAAATCTTGAAATTTTCCCAACAAGATCCAATTTTGACAGCAATTCACCTCCTTTATACCTACAAGGAAGACTCAACACATGTAAACTCAACAAAACAAGTTAATAAAAATAAGTTAGATCAACATATGCAAAAGAGAGTTAATAACCAAAATTGAAACATAACTACAAATACTTGAAATTAAGTGCAAAGGATAATGGAGTAAGTCCCACCAGGCATGCCATATGTTCTCATGTATAGTTAAATAAGCTATAAATTGAAACTAATATCGACATACATTCAAAATAAAATGTTAATTAAATAATGAACCATCAAGATAAGAGCGTAAAGGAAATGCTACTTCAATGCATAAATGAAATTACATGCTAAGTTATTTCCTACTGTCTAATATTGCTAACTTAAACCATGAACCTATGAATAACATAAGCAATAAAAGTGGATTATTACTTGATCTCAAGGATTGAGAATGGAATCTCACCAAGAATGGCTATAAGACCATTTTGGATCTTCCCATATTACTCAATTTTGAGTCAAAGGATGCAAGATGGAGAAGTTGTTTGCAACAATGGAGAATGGCTCAAGACCAAAATGCTTATAGTATTCACTATTCAAAGCATGATGCAAGAAGAAAGGTAAGAAGGAGGGTTATTTATATAGCTTTCCTAAAGAGGCAAGGCTAGAAAATCGATGAATGTGGGATAAAGGTAAAACAAGATTAGGAATGAATAAGCTTGCTTTATAAAAGGTAATCTTGATTTAGAAGAGTTTAACTTGTCATTAGTAAGTCATGGGAGTTTGGGGATGTTTTAATTAATTGGTGTAGGTAAGCTTAAAGAAGCTAATTAGAGGAAAAATAATATTATTTGCAGGATGTAAGAGAGGAATTTGATCCAATAAATGGTAATTTTTTTGATTTAAAGTTGCGAGCGTAATGAATTAATAATAATTAACCTAAGTAAAAGTGGATGTTAATTACAGAAAGGTCGTTAATTAACATCCTTAATGATATGAAGGATAATTAATTAATGAAAGGTCGTTAATTAACAAATATGAAGAGGAATGTTAGCTAATTAGCGGAAAAGTGCTAATTATTACAGAAATGAAGAGAAAGAGGATAATTAGTGAAATCTTAGCATTAAAGACTACGTAATTGGATTTTAGGTGTCTATAATATTTACTAAATCTATTTTTGTGTTGCCCCATGATTGGGCTTGTGTACGATCTAAGTGGATTAAATCCTATGTAATTTTTCTTTCTGAATCGATATTTCTATCATTTTTGGTTGCACGATAGTTGGTATTACATTCTTATCCTCTTTGTGATTAGATGACTCTTGTGGTATGTCCAAAGGTATATAATTCAATATTGTAGTATGTTTATCAGATATAGGTGTTATAAATTTTGGTACCTATTGAGATTTTAGAACTTGAGATTATGAAATAGTATGATGTCTTGTATCAAAGGAAATAAATCCCTTATGCTCAAGTTTTTGGATTTTATTTGGTAAATCATAAGAATCATTGTCACAATGTACTTTAGCTCCATGATGATTATAAAATTGTTGACCTTTAATATTATCCAGATGATAGCAGTGATATTGATGAGTATGTAAAAAAGTGATTAACCAATTATCTAGTAATTGATATAATATATCATGTTGTTTAGTATTCTCTACAAACCAAAGGGGTTTCTTCTGTTGTGGTTACCTTAGTAACCAAGATGGATTATGTGTAACATATACATTGTTTCCTTTATGTAGGACTTCTACTTCGGTTGTATGATAATGTGTATCATATAAAACATGCTCACAACATTACTTTTCTGTAACATTAGAAATTTATTGATCATGATTTTAAGGACATTATTGACATGGGCATTAGAAGAGTCCATTAGATGTGTTATATACTCATTGAGAGATGTGATCTATGTAATCATATCTTGAAATTGAACTTGAAAATCATGGTGTAAAACTTGAATAAAATATAAGACAGTCTTATGAACTATGTCATCATTACTAATAAAAGGATTTGAAAGAGGACTAAAATTTGAATCCACATGGGAAGGTGTTGTATTATTAGGGAGCATTATTTTTTGCACTAGTTTTGTGAGAGTATCTATGCATATGCGATGACATTAAAGTAAATTATATAATGAGACTTGGGAATTTTTCAGCATGTTCTATGATGTAAGAAAAAATGATATAAGAAACTCAATTTATTAAGTAAATAATAAGAATCATCACATGGAGCACCGAAAACAGAAAGAGAATAGGAGATAAGACCCAAAAGTGACGTTGAGGAAAAAGTGACCATTGTCAAATTAATTAAATTACCATATATGAAAATAGAAATTAAATATGAGAGGTGTATTTTTGAGTTTAATTATTTTTAATAAAATCTTTAAAGGAATTTTCCTAAAAGTATATATTTTTTGATAATTTCCTAGTCACTAAATAAAATAATTTTGAATTTTCAAAAAGTTTGACAATGTTTAGGACATATAGATAGAATTTTTCATTAAATATACAAAAATTAATTTTAATCTCAAAGGAACTTGAAAATACAACCACTATACTTGAGATATACTCTGAAAGGTTATTTAGAAATTAGGAGACCTAGAAAGAAACCAAATGTGTAGGAATGAACATGAGACCTAGGGAAAATTGTGTAAAATAGAGTTATGGAAGATGATATATGAAGATCATGTGTGGATATGAATATACATTGCATATATAAAACCCTAGGGAGACTAGGTTTTGAGCCAAAAAAAATTATCATAGAGGTCAGGTTCACCAAAACGTTAGCACCCTTATTAGATTTAGCATCTAGATTTAGTGAGTTAACTATAGTAAAGGATGTAAAACATAACCTACATGAGGTTATTTTGATTAATTAACTTCCAACATTAATTATGTAATTGTAGACACTATATCACACACTTTGGGTATCTAACTAATATTGATCACATACTATTATTCGTATGCTTACTATGTAATAAAAATAGTAATTGACCAATGTATTTGGCTATCTTTACTTTCTTTATGTTTCCTTTGTTGATATTACACTCCTTCTAGCCCAAAATGTATTTTCACACTTCGGCATTTATCACTCTGGACACTAGTGTTCATCCAGTTTTCTAGCACCAAGTGCCCTCATCCCCTCTAGGTGCCCCTGCTATCTTTTTACTTTGCTCACATATTTTGGGTTCTTTCTAGCCATTTAGGAATCTTATCTTTTTAGTATTCTTCCTTTTCAGGATTAATTATGAAATTCAAGAAATGGAATAATATAAATATAAAGTTATGTGACCATAATAGAATATCAATAACTAATCATTAGCTATCACCACCTAAGGTTGGAACCTAAGGAATTATCAAGAGAATTCAAGAATCCATCTAGCATTCATACAAGGGAAAGGGACTACATTATTTTTCATACACATCATATGAGGGGAAGTTAATTATTTCATGCACACATCTATTTACATCTTTTACATTTATGTACTTGCTCTCTATCAAGTACAACAAACATAAGAGCCACCTAGGGCACAATCTCTACAGACACATATAACTATATTGAGTTTGAGATGTAGCGTAGTGCTCACTTATAAGTTCACTTGTAGGAAAGTCGAGGATATTCTGACCCCTCATTTTTTAGTTATTTTATTTTTGGGATTTGATGCACTTTTGAGGTTTTTACAGGTCAATTCTTCATTACAAGTTATATGCGATATTGATGAAGTTGATGTGACATAATAAAAACATGATGCAAAGGACACTGAATATCTCATGACCCTCCAAAGCATGTTTTCTGAGGTTCTGAGAAGTCACAGGTGCCCAGAGTAGGTGTGCAGCATCCACAGACACCCCTGACCGATTATAGGATCCCTAGTTCAGGTAGATCTTACATTCACATAATTTCCTAAGGTTCAGAGAGACACTTCTCTCATTTTTAATCAGTTCGTCACTTCGGCATGGTCAAGGATATCACTCAGCATGTTAATGGTATCACTAATGATTTTGATGATGACATCGATACTCTTGAGCTCACTAATGAAAAATTGGGAACTAAATATTTCACTCCTATTGAGGTGGATGATTCATATTTCAATGATACTTTGTTGATTTATCTGGGGTCTATCCATACTCTGAACATCATTTCACCTTCTTCACAATCTCATGGGCAATCTACATTTGCACTTCATCCTTTAACATGCACATTTTTTCATGAATAATTCTTATTGGCATCATATTCCATTAGATCGTAATTTCATTGACACTATCTGCACATACGATTTCTTAACTCATCTCGGATTTACAATTAATGATATCTTACTACCGCCTCATTCACCCCATCTCTACCATGGATTTGTTAGTATTACGAATACCTATGGTCTTCATATTTTCTAACGAAAAGTCTTCATTACACACTCTCCTCAAACTTCTCCACTCACACTTGGGAAATATTGGAATGATTAAATTGGGGGCACTTTGGACCCTAATCATACTAGTATCACATTTCTTATGCCCTTCGGTCGTGTTTCTATATGCAATGATTCATTCCTCTATTATTCGTAAAGCATTAGTACTCGTTGGTATGTACATGGGTGCCCACAAACACCTTTTACTGATGAAGAGTATGCAATACACATGTACAATTTACATCATATTGGCTCATTATATGATCCCTTGCACACTTTACCTAGTTTCTTACGCATCTCTAATTAGATTTGATCAGGATAATAATGACCTTTTACATAGTGTCATTTGATCATTCTCAGCATTTCATACTTGGGGAGAATCATGGTTATTCATCCCCCTCCTGGAATTCTTAGGTATCCTACACACTTTACACTTCACGTTTAGTCTCTCACACGCATCATACACATCTTGATACACTCTTGTTACATCATCACCTGATGACGAACTCTTGTTCTTTGGATCACACTTGATTGTTGAGGGCATACTACATAGAAGAAACTCACATATTACACACTTCACATATCACACATTAATCTCATCTCTTTCTCGCAGGCTCTAATACACATGATATACACAACAAATTTCTCACTCATCACATTCACGACATAACTTTCTTGCATATAATTTTACATGTTGCTCTCATTACCCTATGATGCACTCTATTCCCGTGGTTCATACTCAACTACTAAGGATTTCAATCTAAAATGAACCTCACCACACTCACTCACTCGCTCACTCACTCACACACTCTCTACACTCTATGATTTCACGATCACATCTTTCTAGCAAAAAATTCAAACCATTTCCCGATGACGCACTCCTATTCTATGGTTGATTCTTGACTTTTGAGGGGAAATTTATAAATGAACCTCATCACATGCATACTTATATACATTCACTCCTGAGGAATGATCTCCTATCATTAACTTTTCGTTCTATTTTGTCTCATTCACAACATACTACATATCTTAGTTGTATTTATTCTTGCTTGCATTTACTTGTTACATGTCTAATCTATTAGACATGATATTCAAATAAATTTTATGTTAAATTTATATTTCTATACGCACATACACATTCACTTTCCTTGTATTTTTGACCATACGCATTAAACAGATCTTTACATACAACATCAATGTTGTAGTACCTCATACCAGTCCCACAACAGCTCATGGGGGCATCCACTTTAATAAACACTAAAAGTGTTATGTTTAATTTTTCATATCACATTACTATATCAGATTATACACGCTTTGACGTACTCTCTAACTTTATAACATATTAATGGGTGTTTCATGTGCAACATATTCTTTACGGGTCTATTTTCTTCCATGGTTGTCTGATACATTGTTTTCTATTGTTTTCTCTTGTCTTCTATTATCTTCCAATTTTTGTGGGATTTTCCCTTTATCTTTTGTACACTGTATTTTTTTTGGCTATATCATACTTGTGTGTCTTACAACACCCTGAGTGACGTCCCATGTTTGAAACCCACTTTTCAAAGTCTACTTTGTCTGCATTATTGCTTTTGTACATTGTATTTTTGTGTACTTAGATTACATCTTGTCTTCTACATGCGTATTTATCTTGTTTGCACTAACACTTGTCTCTTAACAAATTTTTTTGTGTGTGCCTTAGTTTCTACCAAATAAACTCCATCCCCCATGCAGGACATCATTTTTAATTCAGTGGTCGATCCTCATTTGGGATGCATACTCCTTAGTGACATCGTATGCACCCCGAATGAACAGGGCATCCATTGGGTGAATCAGTCACCCCATACATTATTATAAAATCATAGTTCAACACATAGTCAACACAGTCTTTAGTCTCAGAAACGGTCTAGAACCTGACTTTGGTCTTCAATACAGCACAAACACTAGAGCCCAGACCCGATCAATAGTGCTTAAGAACCCTTGGCCCTTCTTGGATACCTATGACCAAGTGGAAGTTACACATATTTTCTCATTTCATCACATTTTTCATCAATATACATAGTGTCTTTTATAGGGCACATAATCCTTCATCACTCAACATGCATACACTATACCTTCTTTTCTCTTTTTTTGTTTGATCGAAATTTCTCGAAATGTATCAAATTTTTACACACCATCTGCGTTGGTCTTCACATTGCAGGAAGAAATAAAATTTTTGGGGATGACACCAAAAATTTCTTCCTATTCTTCTTCCATTTTTGGCATGAGATCGCCCAAAAAACTCGTAGTCAGCGAAACTCGTGTGAGATCACCCAAAAACCTTGCTCTTCTACATCATCTTCATGATCTTTTCTACACTCTTGAGTCATCATGAATTAGGTACACATGTTCCTTTTTCATTTTATTTCATACTTTTACACACTTTTTACATGTTTTGATTAGATATACATGTATTTGACTACTTGTTAGTTCTTCTCTTTTATAGGTCCATCCTTATGGGAAGTAGTAGTCACATCAATCACACTACAATAACACACTGTCACATCATCAAACAACATAAAAAAACAAGTAAAATCGTGAAATATACACACACACACTTGCCCTAGGGTCATCATCATGATCATTATCACTTTTTTTACTTCCTCTTCTCAAGTTTCCATGCTTCACATTTTTATCACTCCACATTTTTCCTTATCTCTCGGCACACTTTTCGCCATCAATATACATGGTTATCAAGTACACATCTCTTATCTACTTTATTTTATTGAGCATTCACTCGCCAACATAATGTGGGGGAAAATATAGACACTCAATCACACACTTTGGTTATTTATTTAGTCTTGATCACATACTACTATTCATATGATTCCTAAGTAATAAAAGTACTAATTAACCCATTCTTTGGCCATCTTGTCTTGATTTCAGTTTCCTTTGTTGATCTTATACTCTTATCCCAGTCTATCTTTTCACACTTTGGCATTTATCACTCTAGACACCAGTGTCCAGCCATGATGCTAGCATTAGGTGGTCCGGTCCCCTCTGGGTGTCCCTGACTTCTTTATAATTTTCTCACATCTTTTGGATTTTTTATATCCATTTCGACATCTTATACATTTTTTCAGTAAGCATTTTTTGGGTTAATTATGAAATTGAAGCAAGGGAATCATATAAATATAAAGTTATGTGAGAATAATAAAATACCAAGCACTAAACATTAGTTATCACCAACTAAGGTTACATCTTAAGGAATTATCAAGAGCATTTAAGCATCCATTTAGCATCCACACAAGGGAAAGGGACTCCATTATTTTTCATACACTTCATAGGAGGGGAAGTTCAATATTTAATTCACACATATATTTACATATTTTACATCTAGATATTTGCTCGTTATCAAGGGTGACATGCACAAGAGCTTCCTAGGGAAAAAATTATTCACACACACACATAAAACTACATTTGTTCTAAGATGTAGTACAATTATCATTCATAAATTCACTTTCTTTCCAGTAGAGGAGAGTCTGGCCCCTTATTTACATTATTTTATTTTTGGGATTTAGTGTGCTTTAGAGGGATTTGTATGCCAATTCTTCATTGCAGGTTACAGGAGACATCAATGACCTTGATGCAACAAACTAGCGATAGGAAGTGAAGCATAAAAGAAATCTAGCGACCTTCTGGAGTAGTTTTTCTAAGGTTCTGAGGAGTCACATGCACCCAAATCAGGTCTACAGTGCCAACATGTATCCCTGACCTATTCTAGGTGCCCCAGTCCAAGAAAATCTTGTGGTCACACAATTTCCTGAGGTTTGATGTGACACTTCTCTCCTTTTGTTTATCAGTTCGTCATTTCAGGACAGTCTACGATTAACTTTGAATCAAGTAATTTCTCTTATCTT
This sequence comes from Taxus chinensis, assembly GCA_019776745.2. Lineage (NCBI taxonomy): Eukaryota > Viridiplantae > Streptophyta > Pinopsida > Cupressales > Taxaceae > Taxus > Taxus chinensis. The sequence goes on from CM034150.1 coordinate 211,971,151, forward strand.
ATCTTTACAACTAGGGTATCATACTTGTTATCTTATTTTTCTTGGATCAATTTATGTATTTCATTTTATATATTAAGTGTTGTCACATAACTAGTATTAGGAATCTATTTACTTGAATACTTTGGAAATCAATAATATCATAATAATGAATTATTTCTTGTAAATAGTGTACAAAGTAATATGTGGATGTGAAAACATAATGGGGAAACTATATTTAGCTAATTATAGATGGATTTAGGGGGTTTTAGATGTGTAGAATGTTAAAAATGGGGGAAATGAACTAGATAATGTTTAATTCCTAGAATTGTGATTGGAAAATACCATAGTGTATGACCATATGTATTTTCCATGATCATTTTTATAGTTTTGACCATATTGTATAGTTTTGGAACTACTAATAATATGGCTCTATAACTTCTTGAGTTTTCATCTTCTTAGACATGACTATTGTTGTCAAACCTCAAATGTCGCTCATGATGTGGAGCCCTCTGAACATCATGAGTGATATATCAAACCCTATTTATGGGTGAGAGACTATGCAAAATGAACATTAGTTGGGTTAAAATGTAATCCATTTACCGCCGATGTTCTCTCTCCTTTGAATAGGGCTCAAACCATGCGTTATTCTACACCTTGCATGTGATATATGAATGAAAAAACTTAGATTTGGAAATTATGAACTCCCTGAAAATGTTTGACTTGAGTTTAGATCTTTCTAATACTTAGAATGAGGATGTTTGATTTATTGCAAATGAGAAAATATAATTCTTTGAGCTGGTATGATGATTTAAACTTGTAGCAATTACTACCCTAATGAATGTTCATATGATTTGGTGATATTTGGGGAGCCTTGGGTTCCTTTTGTGGTTTGTGCAACTCCAAGTATGCCAATATAATTTCATATGATTTGTAGGTGTGTAAAATAAGGTAATGTTAACTTTCTTATATATGGTTATGATAGTAAAATGTTATGACAACGAAAACATAGAGGGAGTAAATGACCCAACGAAGAATTTGGAATTGAAGGATAAGATGGATAATATGTTTCTCTAAAGCCATATAAGTCATCTAGGACTAGATATCACAAGTTGACCAAACTGTATAGTTTAGCACAGGGATGAGAAACCTAAGAATTAAGGTTTGCATCATATTAATTTGATTTTGTCTATGGATTTTATACATTTATTTCTAATAAGTTTTTTACATATATGTTTGTAAGACTAATAAAGCTAGAAAAGAGACATTGGGATGTACTTAGTGGGGATATAAAGGTTGTGTTTTCCTTAGAAATAGTGCATTTTCAAAACCAGCAATGTTAAAGAGTAACTTACCAAATTTGAGTGTTTACACAAGGTTATAAATATAGGTTTTTCTAGAACAACAAACTCTCATCAAGGGTACTTTATACATTATTTATAGTTATACCCACCATCTTTTGATCATAAGACATAAATGAAAAACATGGTTTGGATGAGATTTTCATACACAATTACACACACTAGGAGAATTACATGGAGTTATCTCCCTCCTTCAAGAGGATGTAGTGTGGAAATCTTGGATAAAATCAACATGGGTTGATCACCAAGTTAATTTCAAATCCACCACACATATATTTATATCTTCTTTATATATACATGATATCCTATTATAGGGAATGAAGGTTTTTATCTATTGTAGTTCACTAAAAGAGGTGTCACACATTTACAAATCTTAAAATGAAGTACGTCTCTAGGCCAATGATAGTCGTTAAAACTTATAGAGAGGAAATAGATTCCAATCCTAAACTATACAACATAATACCATATCATACCACACTCCCAAATAATTTTTATGTTATTTTCCACCTTTCTTAAACACTTTACACTCATATATCACACCTTTACGACTTTACTAAGATATGTGCACTTCCACTCTTGTGCTTTAAGAAATCATTTCTATCATATATTCTTTGGGAGATATATTCTATTTTACACATTAATAGTTATTAATAATTTAGAATATTAATATTGAACTATCCTTACACATTTATATAAGTAAGAAAATAATCTACTACCAAACCCTTATTAATAAATTATTTATGGTGTACATAACAAGATGGATGGAGATATGTTTTTTTTATTTCCAAATAGATGTCGGAATGAAGAGTGATGTAATTAGAATCTAATGTACAAATCTTGTTTAAATTACTTGTATATTTATTGGTATTATAAGGGTATAAATTATGAGCTAGTGGTATTGCAAGTTGGAAATATAAGAAACTAGAAAGGATCTAGAAACGCTCAATTACAAAAAAGGTCAAAATCCAGGCTTCATTTTTATACGAAGTAGTCCTTGTAAAAACATGTAATTTCCTTAAAGAGGTGGTTGCTATGAATAGGTTTGATGTTATTTGAAAAAAATAGAAAACATGGATTCTAACAAGTGGCCTTGGCTAGCAAAGAGAAAAGATCTATATAGGGAAAATACCATAAGGATGAGACATAATCATAAGTGATTCGTCAATAGTTGGGATACTAGTCTAATCAAATTCCCGAACCATAACAAAGAGAATTAAAAATTCATGAATGAAAGGGCTATAATTGACATATGTGGAAAGAAAGTGAGAAAGAAAAGATAACACTATTTTGAATTAGTTCAACCCTACTTATGAGAAGTTACAAAATGGAATACTAAAGGGTTGATGTCAAATGAAAGTTCCCACATGTTTCAAGATGTAAGATGTATATGTTGGAAGAACAATGAATTAAGAGGGGTGTATCAATTCTTTAATCCTTAAAAAAAATCAGATCATCATACATGCACCATTAACATTTATCCATCCATCAATGTGTGCTTTACAACATAAAACAATCAACCACATAAACACAATCAAGAGAGCATGCACACAAAAATGAGATATAAGTGGGAAACCCTCATTGGGAAGAAAAAACACTAAAAATATACTTATATTACAAAAATAAAAGTGATTTAGAGCACCAACTTCACAAGGAGCACCAAACCCCAGTTTAGTAGAGCACCAACCCTACAAGAAGCACAAAGCCCTAAATTTGGGAAGCACCCAATCCACAAGGAGGATACAACACCCAAAATATGACCAAGCACCAAATCAACCATATGAATATATCTCATCTCTAATTTTTCTACTACTAAAACTGATGGAGATCACAATTTTAGCTCTGAAACCCTAGCTCACACACTGGGTCTTCAATCTCTCATAATCTTTCTCTTTCTTCACTTGTAAAATCTCTATTCACATGCAAACATGCTCTATAATATTCCTAAAAATTTATTTCTCTTCCTAATCCTTAAAATAATTCTCTCATACCTACAAAATATCTTCCTCTACATTGCACACTTTCCCTCCAAGAGAACTAGTTTAAAAATTAACCAAACAAACACTTAAATATGCTTTTCTTCCTTCTAAAAAAAATAGTTTGGTCCCTCATGATACATTTGACCCATGAAACATTAAAAACAACCCAAAACTTTTCCATAACAACTACAAGTGACCCAAGTAGGTCGGCCTAGAAAAACATCTTCATTTCATGATCCAAAAATAACTAAAACACATGCATTGGGATGCCAAATTTATCCTCATTTCAAAACCATGCTTATTTAATATCCCATATTCATAAATAATGAGTAATCCATCATTTATAAATTGACTATGGTTTAAATTTTTGTTAATCAATCAAATTATTTCATTTAATAGGCCCAGTTCACTTTGCAATTCTCAAAAAAGTTGTTTCCTATACCCTTCAACACCCTAGAAACTTCATACGTCCACCAAATCACTTCAACAAGAAAACACCATGGAATATAGCCGCTTTATCAAAATGGAAGAACTTGTAGAGAAATTCTAAAAAAGTAATAAGCCATAAAATAATCATCTCTTCAAACCACATCAACTTTTTTTTCACCAAATCAACCTGCTTAAAATTTTGTTTCCAAATGTTAGCACGTAATATCCTTAATACAAAAATAAAGGACCTCTAAATAGATTAATTAGATCCCCAATTAATCTCTATTCACACTACAGGTGTTAGCCAATCCATATCATGTTCCAAATAACATCAAACTTTAACCAAAACACATGCTCTCTTAAACTTCCAAAAATATTTGTGTCCAAAGAATTCCCTAGAAACTCTATTAAATAACCTCATAATGAAATATATCTGAATCCACTTTCCAACATAACTTTAATCACTAAAGAACTCCATCTGTAGCTCAAGTTATGGTCATTTTATTGAGCACTGCTATTTGAGACCCCAAAACTTCCCTTTGACTAATAAACCTATTTGGAACTCAAAAAACCATGTACCTACATTAATTTTTCTTTAATCCTTCATTGACACCAATAAAAACTCCCAATAATCACGCACCATCAATTTTACATTCTACTCCTTTGGACCATCTTGTCCTCAAAACTTCTTATTCAGAAATTTCTATTTTTAATTGAGGCCCACATATGACCACGACCTCAACAATACATTTATGGAAAGATAAAATAGTCCTATACAACATTCAATCATAAATTTTGATAAAACAATCAAAACTAGGTCAATATACTTCACTTTCTGCAAATTTCTCCTAACTAGGGTTTAACTAGATTCTTAGACCACTTTATCTTCTTAACATTTGTTGATAAAAAATTGATGAGCAATTGACCTCATTATTATTTTGAAACCTTATAAAATCACCATAGAAACTTCCCTAAAAGACACAAGGTACCATGCAAAGTAAACAATTCACAACAATTTTTTGTAGTTCAACTTCAAGTTGGAAATACACTAGATTTTGACCCTCTCTCATATAAACAGTCATATCTTGCAAAATTCACATCATGGTAACCTGAAACTTTTCTCAAAGCATCATGAATCATCCCTATAACATTTCAAATCATCATAATGTTAAATCATTACCTCTATATCTCCATTCACTAAGACTTACCTATGTTTGCATGCTAGATCCTCACTATAGAAGCTAAGGTCAACTAAAAGAATGTAATAAATTATAATAAAACCTCTCCAAATCACCCAAAAAAATCTGATATGCATATATATATATATATATATATATATATATATATATATATATATATATATATATATATATATATATATATACCTAAATTCATGCTTCCATGAGCTTATATGGATCAAAACCACATTTTCACACCTCCAAGCTGTCATATCTGCTCTCAATGAACACCTGTAAGATAGTGAACCACCTATACCTGCACCATGTCACTATTGTGAGTGCTTATGAACCCTCAAACACATTATATAAATCATTTCAACATTTTTCCCAATCATCCAAGAATCTCATATTTTCATGTTATATCTCTTAGGCTCCTGAATAGACTTGCAAGAGCAAGAAATCCTCACTAAATTTCACTGTATTAGCTGATAAAAATCTGAAACACCATGTTAGCACCATGAATAAAATCATATTAATTCAATATGACATTCATTTTGTCATTAATGTGGTTTTCCATCAGTGACAATACCTATTAGGACCACATGCCAACAATCTCCCCCTTTGTCATTAATGGAAAATACCCTGAACTTCTCCCCCTTTTTAAATTAATGACAAATGCATGCTTGTAGCTCACATTTATTACCTTCTTCAGCTTCATACCATCATGATTTAGTTGAAAACATCAACTAAAGCTCTAAAAGTGACTCCATCTCTTGATTTTTTCCTTCCTTTTAGGCATGCAAGCACCATGCTCCACATAGGATAAGCACATAAATCATCTCAACATCATATTTCACTAATGAAACAAGCATAGTCTTACCTTGTTTAGAGCCTCAACACCTTATTTCACCTCCGATGCATGCAAGGCAAGTAATTTTCAATATCACCCATGTTTTGGCCTTCTTGGAGTACTATAGAAACCTAAAATATGATTCATTCACATCTTCAACATGTCAACAATGTTAGCTTCATCATGAAAAAGATTCAAACCTTCATTCTTTAATAATTTCCACCATCTCTAGGTACAACGAAAACTCTAGAAAGCATATTCTAGCTTGTCATACCATAGTTGACACTAAAGGCCCTAAATATTCCTCTTAGTGCATTTAGGATAAATTTTGAAAAGTCATAGAAAACAATAGTCAACATATCTAGCACTTTAAGACCCCCTGGAATTATACAACCTATTGGGGATGGGTCTATAAGGAAACATTTGTAACTATAAAATATCATATCCAAAACATGCAAATACGGATCTAAATCACACCAAAGTACACACACATAACACAACATGTACCATGGTTTACCCAATGTGGGCTACGTCCACCAAAGATAGAGATCTCATATATATAATATAACAAGAGATTATAAAGTAACTCTTTTGCACAAGAGTACATGTATCTCTAAACGAGTATCTCTTCTTCCCAGATCTCTAACTAGATCTTCTTGAGTACACTAAACTATGCCTCCATACCACCACCTTTTTCTCCTACAGATATCTAACCAGATCTGCATGAGTGCACTACAATTGTGCCTCTAAAACACCACCAGATCTTAGATACCTGAAGCTACCCTGCATCTATCACTGTGCAACCAAACTCTCACTTTACTGTGAATTTGTAAAAAATACCTCTAGAAGGGTCTATCAATGTGTAACTATAACCATGAACTAAGAAGTAACTCTCTCCTCCATCACTACATAACATGTGGAAACATGAAGACAACTTCCTCTATAATACTAGATTCTAATGGATGAACAATACATCATGATCTCATGGATTTGTAATACAAGATCTCACAACATGTGGATCTAAAAGAATGGGCAATAACAAGATCTCACAACAACCTGTGGATCTAAAAAGAAGAAACATTAAGTGCTTTGCATATTATGTAATCCATTACATGAGACTAAACAATACAAAGGAAATACAGTAGAAGATAATACCATCTTCTCACCAATAGTGTACCTACACTTTCCTTATGTTCAACTTCTCTCTATGAAAGTTCTTCTCTTCATGCAATATAATTTTTCTTCTTCTTCTTCTTCTTCATCGTTTCAACCAAGGATAGCTCAATTCTTCTCTTTCCTCATTCCTTATGTTCTAACCCTATTTTTATAGCTTATATAAGCTTAGAAAAACTTAGGGAACCTTAGCTATGCATTTACAACCTTTAAATCATCTTTAAAACAAAATCTAGATTAAATTCCCATGAGTTAAATATAAAATTGAACAAACAGGTAACCGGTGTCGGTTACCCTTACCATCACCGGTTATCTTGATGCTAACTGGCACCAGTTACCCTGACCATCACCGGTTACCCTGATGCTGACCTGCACTAGTTAACCTCTAATTGGTGTTGGTTATTGAGTAAACCAGCAAGGTGTAAATCATGTTAACTATGAAGTAATTTAGGTCCACAATCCTAACAATCTCCCACTTAGAGATAAATTTCTGAACTTGTACCTGTATATGTACATCACCGTCCTCTACACATCGTAAAGACCATCTAATATTTACATAAAAAATTCTCTCAAATGAAATTAGGAATATTAAACCATATTCTAAAAACAAGAAGATAGCAAACACGTGAATTACCATAGACCTGCACAAAACTACTCCTGATCCATGATAGTCGAGCTATCAATACACCAAGCTCCCACTGAATAATAACTCCAAAAATCTCATACAAAAAATTCACCATGGCTAATTGTACCTGTAAGAGCTCCCATTGAAACTGAAGTACTAAGATTCTATCACATCCATAACCATACCTGTAAAACCAACCATGTTCTCCATCCATTTATTCATGTCTCCATGTAACCACTAATGCAACTGACCAAGACAAGTCAAACTGGAATATGCAAAAGCAAAATAATATCCTAGGTAAAGACATTCCAAATTATTTCTACCTTAAAAATAGTGGGTGATCAATCCACAAACTTGCATAACTCAAATAATCCAAACACTGCAATCTACAAATCTAACCCTACATAAACAACTAGCATGTCTAAGACAATCATCTATAGAAAACATCTCCCATGGAGTAATATAGTAATCAAGAGGAAATACAAACATACTCTACTCATTCTCAAGGCATCAATATGAAAATCAAACATCTGCATCATCATAGACTCAGAAAATTGAATCTATCCACCTGTACAAACTCACCATGTAGATCCATCCATATTACCAAGCTCTCCAGAAGCTCCAAGTCTGCCACTAACTAACTCAAAAGGTGAATATTAATCATGTGCTCATCAATGTCAATAACAAACATCCATGTTAAACCATGCCACTAATACCAAGTGAAAATAACAACAAACATGTCATCAACATACTCTTCACAATCAAGTAAAACAAGGGTACCATCTAAAAATGGTAAATAAACACTGTTGTCAAACATGTGACCAAACCGACTATGGTTTCCTAACTGAACCTGGTCACTACTTGACCGATCACGGTTACCAAATGACCGACCATTGTTAACCCTAACCGACACCAGTCTCTGTAACTAGCATATTTTCTCCTTTTTCACCCTTCAAAATCTGAAAATCTCTCTATCATATAAAACCCACATAATCAACCATCAACTACATTCCCTAAGGAATATCTAAGCACCAAAAACTAAACAAGAAGTGACATCACAAAGCAACAAACTCAAAATACCTACAAAGCCATGACTTCCCTCCGAAACCAACTTGTTCCTCCTTCCACTTTGAATAGTAGAAATCTCCTCTCACTTTGCATGTGCATCATGTATCCAATCCTTCAATGCCAACAACCATGGCTTTCTCCCACTGAACGTGAAATACCGCGCACTGTCTCTAACACCAAGCTCAAAATATAATATGTTAGTGAGAAATAAAAATAGATGAAAGAACTATAAAATTTATTCCCTTTATTTTCTGAGAATACTTCTACATCACAGAAGTTTGGACTTCTTTTGAAGTAGGTGAATGACCTTATTTCCATCCGTGTGTACTCAACATATCTTGTTAACTACAACTGTGTCTAATCATGAATTTTCATTGAGAATATCATCCTTAGACTAGAAACCCTTGTCCTCAAGATTCTACACAACTGGGAAATAAAATTCAAACAACACAAAAAACCATGGTGTAAATCTATGCACGCTATCCAAACATAATATCAGTTGCTCCAATGAAAGAAATAAAAGACGAATCATATAGAGATACGTGACTCAAAGTCTCAATGGAATAACTCAGCCAACTTCATCCTCTTTCTTATCTAAACCATGAAGTGATCTACACCATCTCTGTCATGTACACTCTATGTAATAAACTCGATCCTCCAAACCAAGACAAAAAATCATCTACCCTCTCCTTCTGCAAAAAACACTGTACATATAAGTTGTCATAGAGATTGACCACGGCCATCCCCTAACCAACCATGGTTAGCTGACTGATATCGGTTCCTCTATGACCGACCTTGGTTCTTAGACCGATTCCGATGCTACTGGAACAAACCCAATGCCATATGATTTTGCATAGAACACCTCACTAAGTTCCTACTTTTATCGAAGTTGATAGTTGAGTTGAGCCATCCATTTCAAGAAGAATCCAAATCGTACAAAACAACTACAACAATAATACATGCAAATAAATTACACAAAAGTGAAATACATCACCTTAGTAGTACCAAGATACTCAACCGCATATTCAAATGTAGAACATGCTTCTCTGATGGAATCCATGTCTTTTTTATGTGTTAATGCCTCTCTAATGAAGCTCGTGTATATAACTACACCAAGGATGCATACTTTCTCCTTTTCTCTGTATAGATTTGTAATCCAAAACCATACATGTGCCATTAAAACATAAAGCACTGCAAAACCAAGATAAAACCGTACATCTATAACCTGGATATACAATCTAAACACCATGCTTGTGCCTCTAAGAACTAGAGACACCTCAATGAACAAGATACATTCCATGCATCTCTCCATTTCTTCATATCTGTGATTTTCTGTTTAAAACTAGGCTGCCCCAAAACCAACCACGGTCGCCGTGTAACCTACCAGAGTTACCCTATAACCAACCATGGTCACCCTATAACCAACCACGGTCACCCTGCTGACATCAGTTGCCACCTAACCAATGCCGATCACTATAATTTCCAGCAACCTTACTCTTCCAACTCCCACTTGAGATTCAATCTCTTCCTTTGATTTTCAAATCAAGAAAAACAAACCCTACTGTCATACATGGTAGTAATAACCACTAACAAAACCATCAAGTAAACCCTTACTCGGAAATAACCAAGCTCTGATACTAGTTGTTGGTATCAGATATGATAACAAACAAGACTTTGATACCAGTTGTTGGGGACTGTTCTATGTGGAAACATTTGCAAATATAGAATATCAAATCCAAAAAATATAAATACAGATCTAACAATCCCCAAAAAATCTACAATAGTGGAAGTATAAACAATAATAATCCAAATCACACAAAACTATACACACATAACACATCATGTATCATGGTTCACCCAATGTAGGCTATGTCCACCAAAGATAGAGATCTCATATATATAATATAACAAGAGATTATAAAACAAAACTTCTACACAAGAGTACATGTATATCTTCCTCCAAGATCTCCAACTGGATCTTCCTGATTACACTAAACCATCCTTCCATACCACCACCTATGTCTCCTCGAGATCTCTAACTAGATCTACTTGAGTGCACTGCTGCCTCTGAAACACCACCAGATCTCACATACCTGAAGCTACCCTATAACTGCCACTATGCAACCAAGCTCTCAATGTACTTTGAATCTCCAAACAAGACCTCTAGATTTTGTTCTTCCAATGTGCAACCATATCCATGCACTAAGAAGTAACTCTCTCCTCCATCACTGCATAACCTGTGAAAACATAAAGACAACATCCTATACAATACTAGATTCCTATAGATCAACAACACATCATCATCTCATAGATATTGTTAGTGTCGAGTCACAGCACCCCTAGATGTTGATCAAATTTCTAGGTTGATCATACTAGCATCTAGTGTGATTGCACAACATTGAATCCCTTTTTCAAGTGTGGGACTTACAAAAATAAGAAAGGAATCTCCAGAGAAGGCTAGTTCCTATTCCTCTGTTCAGATGCACACAAAAAATACAGAGGGTTTACTCAAAACCTAATCTAAATTGCCAAGGAGACAGGGTAAGAATATGCATAAAAATAAACATAAGCTAACAGAGGTGATACACTGAGGAATGAAGAACACCTACCTTGCCAATAAACACAGACCATTCAAATGTGATGCAAGATCATGCACAGATAACAAAATTTGCAGTGAAAGATCAGGAGGATGCAAATGAACATAGAGAGGGTTGAGAATCGTCCACAGAAATTCATTACCTACTCCAAAGATCGATACAATACACTAAAAAAATGCCAAGAGGCAAGGTTGCATTACAGTTTTAAATGGGAGGTTTGAACTCCACAAATTGGCCTGCCAAAGAGAAGAAGGGAGGGGCAAAACAAGAATGTTCCACCTTTGGAAAGAAGCCCCTCCTTAAAATTTATAGGAAGAATGAGAGAGGGAAGAGAGAGGAAATCCAAATCTACCCCAACCACTTCTAGGTTGCATTTAATTCATCTCATCATGGTGGTAGGTGATAACCCTAGCAAAAGCGGTGAACTGTATTTTCCATTTAAGCTGGTCATTGAAACGTCATTTCTGGCCATTATCGAATGCCAGAGGTGTTTTTCGATTTTCTCTCTTCAAACTAAAACAAAATGCAAGATTGACCCTGGAATCATGCAGAGAATTTCACTAGCTTTCCATTTATATAAAGAACGTGAAAATCCGAGCTCTGGATCGAAAGTTATGGCGATCTGAAGATTTAGGGCAAAAACAGGCTAAAACGAATCGGCGGAAAAATATTTGAATTTTTCCCGTGCTCTGCCACTTGGATGACACATGTCAGGCTCTGATTCATTCGCGGGTTCATCCTCTGAAAATTCCTTTCGTGCCTTTAAACTTGGACACGTGGCGCTATTTTATTGTTCAGGCCTGAGGGGCGAATTTTTACCTTCAGCCAAACACTTAGCAACTTTTCAACCTTCTGACACGTGGCATGTTCTGATTCATCCGCGGGCCTCCTTGTCTCTTTTCGGCCATCTCGCCTTTTCACGTCCCACGCGTCCCACGCGTACCTTTGGCCTGGATGTCCCAGACGAAAATCTCCTGCTTCGGCCGAATCGGCCGGTTCGCGTCCTCCGCGTACTTTTGGCCCGGATGTCCCTGACCGTCTGGGACAAATGTCTCTGAACTGCCCGAAATGGACCAACTTGCACCAAACCGGCCGATCCGCGTCCTGCGTGTACTTTTGGCCCGGATGTCCCAGACCGCCTGGGACAAGAATTAGGTAATTTTTTTTTTCTCTTTTGGCTGATTTGGCTTTTCGCGTCCTGACGTCCCAACTGCTTGTGCGGACCGCCTAGCGGCTTTTCGGCCGATTCGTGCCCCGACGTTCCAACTGTCCCAACTGCTACGAAGACTAGGACTTAGCCAATTTTCTTCATTTTTTCGGCACCAAGCTTCAATTTTTTCACATTTTTTTAAAACTTGCTGGGTTTTCTTCTTGGACAGGAGGGTTAGAAAGAAGCCGAGGGGACCCCAAAAAACATGATTTTGGGCCTTGAATCAATCTACTTGCTCGGGACTGAAAAATATGATGCATGTTATCAAAATTACCCTAGGGGCTGAATTTTGGATAACAATTTGGTGACTCAGTGGGGTCATCTTCCTGCTGGATGAAGTTACGGCCAGCTGCTTGTAGCAATCCATTGGGCATGGAGTCATGAGTTATAACCTAGAAACTGATCTGAACTTGAAAAAGCTTGTATCAATGAGCCATTTGAACATTTGTTGAGCTGGTTTTTTGGCGGCTGCAAATTCTTTTCCGAAGGCTCGATGGACTGCAAACATGCACATACTAGAAGCAATAGGACATGTGCACAAGCACTTAGGGAAATAAAAAACTACTCTAACAGCAGTACAATGTGCATAAGCACTTAGAGGAATGGAAATTCTAAATTAATATTTACAAGGGTGAAAAGCTATCTTTCTAGTAGCAACGTTTGAGATAGATCCCATTGACCGGAATCTATAATTCTTCACCATCCAACTTAGCCAGTCGGAAGGCATTGCTACCTTTGCATTCAATGATCATGTACAGGCCACTCCAGATGGCATCAAACTTGGAATGCTTTCCTGGCTTTGCATGATCTGCATCCCATTTCAACACTAGATCTCCAATTTGGAAGGTTCTAGCCTTGGCTTTCCTATCAAAAGTCTTCTTGATCAAGGCTTGATCCTTCTCTATCGCCTGGGCTGCATGCTCTCTAATTTCTTGGAGCTCCATCAATTCTGCATATCTAACCTCCATGGGTTCAACCTCAGCCAGTTCCAACTGTTTCATGAGTTCTAACGCTGGCAACTCGAGTGATATAGGTAGGACTGCTTCTTTCCCATACACAAGCTTGTATGGAGAGCTTCTTGTAGACCTCTTGGGTGTGATTCTATCGGCCCATAGGGCAGATTTGAGCTTTGAGTGCCAAGTCCTCTGATTCTCATCAAGAGTCCTTCTGATGATTCTTAGTAGGTTCTTGTTCGTAGACTCGGCTTGGCCATTACCTTGAGGGTAATAGTTTGATGAAGTGATGAGATACACACAATTCTTGACAGCCCATTCAGTGATCTTTGTGCCAAGGAATGCCAATGCATTGTCTGATATGATAGTGGTAGGGGCACCAAACCTCGTGACTATCCCTTCATAGAAATCTAAGATATTAGATTCATTTGCCTCCTTGAGTGCCACTGCTTCGGTCCACTTGGTGAAATAATCCGTTGCTGTAAGTATCCATTTGTGGCATTGACTTGAATTGGGATTGATAACCCCAATGAAGTCCAATCCCCATTGCATGAATGGCTGATCCACTGGAATTGGATGAAGGGGTAGCACTGCTAACCTTTCTTTCCCCATGAAGAATGCACATTTCCTGCATTTCTTGACCCATGAGTAGCAATCATTGAACACAGTAGGCCAATAGTAACTAGCTTTCATGATTTTGAGAGTTGTTACTCATGGGGAAAAGTGGCCTCCTACTTCCCCGTCATGGAACTTGTGTAAATTTTTCTCAATTTGACATGTTCCAATGCATCTTAATAGAACACCATGGATGTCTTTCTTGAACAAGATACCATTAATGAGTACATACGGGATAGCTTTTAATCTAAAGTATCTCCTCTTTGCTTTGCTCACTTCTGGAGGGCACAAACCTATTTGGAGGTAATGCACCAAGTCTTGAGTCCAACATGGGATGAGTGCATCATCAGCTGGTTGTTCTTGATCATTCTGTAGTAGTAGGACAGCATCCTCTTCACTTTTTAACCCGTCTGGTTGTTTGGAAGCAAGCTGCTCACACAAGCCTTTGCCACAAACTAGCTTGGTCACTTTGATTTCAATATCATATTCCATCACCCGAGTGATCCAACCTACTCTCTTTTCATTCAAATCCTTGTTTAGGAGAAAGTCCTTGACACCAGCATGAGACACCAGCAGTTGAATCTTATTGTTTGAGACCAAGTGTCTGAACTTCTTCAAGCTTCTGATGACGGCAAGGACATGCTTTTCAATGAAAGAATACTTTATTTCGTAATCTTCCAAGGTTTGACTGAAGAATGCTATGGGCTGTTCTGAACCTTCTCTATTCAGCTGTGTCAAGATAGCTGAGATTGTATCTGATCCTCCAAATGCATACAACATGAAGTCCTTTGAAAAGTCTGGGTTGATAAGAGTTGGAGCTTGTGATATTGCATGCTTGATGTTTTCAAAACTCTCTTTGCCTTCTGCTGTCCATTTGAATGCCAGACTCTTCTTCAACATCATTGTTAGAGGCTTCACAAGAGTGGCAAAATTAGGCACAAATCTGCGGACAAAGTTTATCCTTCCTAAGAAGCTTTGAAGAGATTTCTTGTGGTGTGGCAATGGAAGTGTTCAGATGGCTTCAACCCTTTCAGGATCATATGTTAGCCCTTCCCTAGAGACAATGTGACCCAACAATTTTCCCTCGTGTGCCAAGAATATACACTTCTTTGGATTCAACGACACTTCGAACCTTCTACACCTCTGAAACACTTGTCTAAGGTGAAAGAGATGGTCTGCTGCATTCTTTGAGAAGATAGTGACATCATCTAGGTATACCAGTACTATATTGTTGATTAAGCCTTTGAATGCCATATCCATAGCTCGCTGAAATGTCGCTTCGGCATTTGACAGTCTAAATGGCATCTTCTTGTAAGCATACGTGCCCCATTTTGTAGTGAAGGCCGTCTTGAATTGATCTTACTTCCTTCACCATTATCTGATTATAGCCTGAATATCCATCTAGCAATGAGAACCTTTCTGAACCAGCTACAACTTGCAATATTTGTTCCATTGATGGAAGTGGATAATGATCTTTGAGTGATGCTCTATTTAGATCGTGAAAGTCCACACACAATCTTATTTCTCCATTTCTCTTTCTTACTGGCACCAAGTTTGCAACCCAACTTGAGTGTTTGATGGGGAAGATGATACTAGCCTCAATGAGCTTGCTTAACTCTTTTCTCATGAGAGGTTCGATATGAGGATTTACTGGCCTTTGCTTTTTCCTGACAAGCTTGGATCCTGGATCCAACTCAATAGTATGTTGTGCCAAATTTGGGTTGAAACATCTTAGATCTTTGTAAGTCCAAGCAAAGACATCTGGGAACTCTTGACAAAGCTGAACAAAATCATATTTCTCTTGTGAGGTACTTAATTTTCCAATTTGCAATGTCTTGCCTTCTTCCACTAAAATAGGCTCTGAATCTTCACCCTTTACTTGAATGTTCGATTTCTCCTTCCGGAACTGATCATTTGGGTTGAAGATTGACTCCAAGGTTATGAGGCCTTTTGGTAATTTGCTAGTTCTCAGCTGCACCACTTGATCACCATACTGCTACTCCAGGTTGTCTTGATTCCTGGCGGAGAACTCAGCTTCTTCTTGTAGGAAATTAACAATTTGTTGATCATTCTCAAAGACTTGCCAACTTGTATTGTTATCCAGAACAGCTGGTCTCACAACCACTTTGATATGAGGCTGAGTTTTCTCACTTTTGATACTTTCTACAACATCAAACATAGCCCCAATTGCTGCCAGCATGTTAGCGGCTTCATTCTTTTTTCTTGGGATGGAATTGCTGCTAAAAGCTTCAAAATCTTCAATAAGATCCCATACCCGATTTTTGTATTTCTTCAACAGATCATTTTTGGTAGCATTTTTTCCTTTGACTTGGTTTACGATCACCTCACTATCACCAAATACTTGTAAATTCCTGATGCCTTTCTTCTTTTCCCAGTGCATTCCATGAATTAAGGCTTCATACTCAGTTGTATTGTTTGAGCAAGAAAACTGAAAACGGAAGGCTGAGTAATACTTTATACCTTGTGGTGAAATGAGCATAGCTCCTCCTCCTGCACCTTGTCTACTCCTTGACCCATCAAAGAACAATTGCCATACTTCATTCTTATCTTTATGATCTGTCTTGGTGATGCTGGGGAGAGGTTGATTATCTTCATGTAAACAATAAACTCCTAGCTCAGATTCTTCTATTTCTTGATAAGGATCAAAAGCATGCACCTTGCTTGCCCATTCATCAAGAGTCAAATCTGGGATGCTTCCAACCTTGGTGTCAGCTTCATCAGTGCTTGGATAATCTTCTTGATCAAACGCTGAACAGTTGGTATTGATTTGGCTTGGAGTGTAAGGCTCGATGTGAAAGTTTGCAATAGGTTCAGACCTGATTGTGGCTTTGGTTCCATATCTTGTTCTAAACAACATGTGTGACCAATCCGCCGAAAGATAGCCTCCGATTTTAGCAGTGAAGTCTCTTGACAAGCACAATGCAAAGAGTGGTGGCAGGTCTATGACTGACACATCTTGTAACACTATTACGTTGGGACATGCATGCAGTGTGAGGCTCAAACCTTTGATTACTCCAACTGTTGTCACTGTTGTCCCGTCTAATTGCACTACACCCTTGGAGATGACTTCATATTGAAGCCCTAGCTGATCAGCTATTTTCTTGGGCATCACTGAGCTACTTGCCTGGGAATCAATCATGCAATTGTGCACCAATTGGTTTCCAATGATTAATGAGACATAAAAAGGAGGGGGCTTCAACATTTTACCTTGCTATCCTCCATGATTTCCTTCAGGCTGGGCAGCATTTGTGAGTACCTTCTCTTGCATTTGGACATGTTGATTTGAAGTTGACCAGTCCTTCATGGCAGCTTGCAGAAAATCTCTTTGGCCTGGGATGGATAGTGATTCCCACATTGATATGTTTACATTTGTCTTCTTCATCTGATCAATGATACTGAATGGAGATGAAGTATCCCTCTGTTATCCCTTGGCCTGCACATTCATTCCTTGCACATGGGCAGCAATAGCTGGCATGTGAGTTGGTTTAGGGGCTGTTTTAGGCAATCCTTGCATGCTTGGGATTGCATTTTGTTTGCCAATAGTTTGTGGAGTGACAGAAAGGTCATGAATTACTTGGGGCTAATGGTTGTTCTTCACCCAAATTTCTCCTCTTTGACCTTGTGTTGGCTGCAACACTTGGAGAGGGTATTTGATTCATGCCACAAAAATCTTCAGCCTGCCAATTGATAAGAGTAGTTTCGTTCGGAGATGTTCCTTGCTGAGGTGCTTCTTGCTGCTAACCCTCTTCCTGGTTGGACTCTTGTGACCCAACAATGGTTTGCGCCATAAGATCTTGATTTAATGCACCGTTAAAGCACATTGATTGGTTATGTGGCTGACTGCACGGGAAACACCAATCATATTCTTGGGCCATGTTATTTTTGACTGGCACCAATGCTTTAGAAGAAGATACGACATTGGGGTTATAGGGCTGAAATGTTCTATTAGCGGGAGGCCTTACTTGGATTTGATTTTGATTTGCAACCTGAGTTGGTGACCTATTTTGTTGGTATGGGGGCCTAGCCTGGTACTGCGCTTGAGGCTCATACGGTCTAGCACTTTGAGCTTACTATCTTTTGATAGTAACCACCTCATTTCCCAAATTTTGCAATTGTTTCATGACCTCTTGGAGTTCATTTGAAGCACTAGAGGATGAAGTAGAAGTCTCATTTGAACTTTGATTTCTAGGAGTGGGAATAGGAGCCAGAGTGGGTGCTTGACTAGTGCTTGGATTTTCTAAGTTTGGATACAAGGGCATGGGAGGCCTAGGAGCCAATTTATCAGCTTGGGTCAAACAATTTTAAGCCCTAATGGCAATGCTTTAAGCAGCAAGTAAGGTTGTGCCTCCCATAGATTTAATTAACATAGAAATATCAGAATTCAAAGCCTTAAGATAGTATAGAAAATCACCTTCTGCTGCTGGCCTTACTGCCACTAGAATCCTCTCCCAAGACCTTTGAAATATGAAGTTGAAGTCAGTCAGCTGCTCGTTGGGAGCTCTCTTGATAGTTGTCAATTGTTCTAGTAGAGACAAATTGTCTCCCTTTTCCCCAAACTGCTCATGGAGAACTATGCATAACTGATTCCAATTTGTGATAGAACCAGCTCCAAGGCTCCTAAACCATTGCAATGCCTTCCCTTTTAACGAAGATGCCAGCAATTTGACAGCCACATCCATTTCATTTATTTCATGGATTGCACAGACGTTAGCAATGTCTTTGACATGATCACCAGGAGTGGTATGATTTTCTCCACTGAAAAATGGAATGTTCTTCAACGCTGCGATTGCAACTACATTTTGTGCATTGAGGGCAAGTGGGCTACTGCCAGTGAAGTTAACAAAGGGATTTGGTGGTTGCACCATTCTGATCGGCCTGAGAACCCTTGTTGATGCGAGAAAAGGTCTACCAGGTGGAGGTGTAGACAAAGTCTGGTTAGGTGGAGATGGTGATCTTTGAGCTCTTCTTCCCCTTCTTTCTCTGCCTGGAGATAGGTGCAGATAAACAAACAATCCTTCCTCCCTAGTTCTTCACCTAGTCTGTATTCTTCTCATAAATTTTCTAGGCTTGGTCTGCTAAAACCAGCGGATTATGCCTCTTTTGGAGTCACCAGATGTGTAATTTTAAAGCTCCTTCAAAGCTGGAACTTACAACAAGTGCACATCAATCTTGTTGCAATGAAAGTAAAGACCTCTAAGGTCCCACCGGGTGTGCCAGAACTGTTAGTGCAGAATCAAAACACCCCTGGATGTTGATCATATTTCTAGTTTGATCATACTAGCATCCAGTGTGATTACACAACATGGAATCCTTTCTCCAAGTGTGGGACTTACAAAAATGAGAAAGGAATCTCCAGAGAGGGCTGGTTCCTATTCCTCTATTGAGATGCACATGAAAAATGCAAAGGGTTTACTCAAAACCTAATCTAACTTGCCAAGGAGACAGGGTAAGAAGATGCATAAAAATAAACCTAAGCTAACAGAGGTGATACACCGAGGAATGAAGAACACCTGTCTTGCCAATAAACACAGATCATTCAAATGTGATGCAAGATCATGCACAGATAACAAAATTTGTAGTAAAAGATCAGGAGGATGCAAATGAACATAGAGAGGGTTGAGAATGATCCACAAACATACATTAATTACTCCAAAGATCGATACAATACACTAAAAAATGCCAAGATACAAGGTTGCATTACAGTTTTAAATGGGAGGTTTGAACTCCACAAATTGGCCTGCCAAAGAGAAGAAGGGAGGGGAAAAACAAGAATGTTCCACTCTAGAAAGAAGCCCCTCCTTACAATTTATAGGAAGAATGAGAGAGGGAAGAGAGAGGAAATCCAAATCTACCCCAACCACTTCTAGGTCGCATTTAATTCATCTCATTATGGTGGTAGGTGAGAACCCTAGCAAAAGCGGTGAACTGTATTTTGCATTTAAGCTGGTTGTTGAAACGTCATTTCTAGCCATTATCACGTGCCAGAGGCGTTTTTTTATTTTTTCTCTTCAAACTGAACCAAAATGCAAGATTGACCCTCGAATCATGTAGATAATTTCACTAGCTTTCCATTGATATAAAGAACGCAAAAATCGGAGCTCTGGATTGAAAGTTATGCCCTGATTTGAAGATTTAGGGAAAAAATAGGCCAAAATTGGATTGGCGGGAAAATATTTGAATTTTTTCCCACGCTCTGCCACTTGGATGACACGTGTCAGGCTCTGATTCATCCGCGGGCTCATCCGTCAAAAATTGGACCTTTTGGGCACCTTCCTTAATTTTTCTTTGACTCTAACTTGGACACGTGGCACTATTTTATTGGCACGGGCCTAAAGGGGCTCACTTTCTCCTCCTTGGGCCAAACACTTAAGGTATTTTTCGACTTCATGGACACATGGCAACTGCTGATTTAGTCCATTGCAGTTGGGCTCCTTCGTTCGCATAATTTTGGCCATCTCACCTTTGGTGCACATGGCACGCATCCCTCGTACCTTTGGCCCGGACACCCCTAAGACACGTGGAAAATCTTGTGATTCGGCCGATTTCGGCCTTTCACTTCCAAATTTTTTTTGTGCCAGACCTTGGAAATTTTTTCACAAATTCTCCGAACCGCCGAGCCGACTTCCGACCGGTCGATCCGCGTCCGCGTGATACGTGGCCTCCAGATATCCCAGACCACCTGGGCCAAGACTTAGGCAAAAAAACATTTCTCTTTGCGCCCCGCCTATTCGGCTTTTCGCATCCCACGCGTCCCGACGTCCCAACCGCCATGTCCAATGCCACGTGGCAGCTTTTGATTGGCCGATGCGGGCCTCCTACATGGGAACTATTTCAACTGCTACGTAGACTAACACTTAGCTGATTTTCTTCATAACTTCGGCACCAAAATACAAGGAGTTCAAATTTTTTTAGGAAAACTTGCTGGGTTACCATTCTTGGATAGGAGGCTGAGAAAGATGCTCGAGAGGACCCCAATGAAACCATTTCTAGAATGTTTTGAGTGCCTAAAAGATCAATTTTTTTTGACTAAGACACAAGGGACTGAAGGAATCTGAAGGGATGTTAGCCAAAAAATAAGCCTAGGGAGTGAATTTTGGATAACTCCTACACTTATCAACCCTGACTAAGATCTCTCAAGGATGTGGATCCTATATGCATATGAGTAATAGTAAGATCTCACAACAACCTGTTGTTGTTTTAACATAGACATAAATGATCTAAGTGTATAGAGAAACTATGCAAGCCATTACTTCAGACTAAGCAACACTGAAGGATTAGTAAACTATAAGATATATACCATCATCTGACCAAACATGTACCTACACTTTCCATCATTTTGATCTTCTCTCTAAGAAAGCTCATAAGTATTCTTTCGTGCTAATCACATTAATTTTCTGTGAGTAGCTGGCTTCTTCGGATCATCCTTTCAAGAAATGATCAAGCTCAATTCTTCTATTTATTCATGGATGAGGGACCTCCACACAATGTTTTATAGTTCCTACAAGCTATAGAGAAAACTTGGGAACCCAATAGTCCATACATCTACAACCTTTAAATTATCATTAAACATATATATCCTATCCACTAGTGCATATCCTCCTGAGTCTAAGATATAAACTTTCACACACATGTAATCGGTGTCGGTTACCCTGGCTATCGTAGGTTATCTTGACTATAATCAGTTCCCTGATGCTAACCAGTGCCGGTTACCCTAACCGTCTCCGGTTACCATGACCGGCGTTGGTTAATCTCTGATGGAGTGTTGGTTACTAGGTGTACTTGCAAGGTGTAGAATCATGCTAACTATGAAGCAATTCAGCTCCAGAATCCTAACACATGACCTGGATTCTCACTGGCGGGAACTTATCTACCAATTCTCTTACCTTAATATGATGTATTTGAAGGGGATCAACAATTACTATCTGCACCACTGAGTCTGTTCCTGTAGTGTTCTCAGCCTCAACTGGGTCATAATACTTCCTTAAGGTCAAGGAATGTTACTAGTTCATTCAGTAGGTAAGCACCTACAAGGTTAGCTGCACTTCCACTTCATCCAATCCAAACAGTATTCAGACCCTTCTTCTCACATGGGGTATTGAATTCATTGGCATGATTAATCTTCCTATCAAGTGATTGGTCACAATTGGGTCTTGACATCACAGTGACTTTGAAACTTTACTCAGATGGAAAAAATTTGTGAGCACTCAAGTCAAGCTACTACATCAACTATCCTTGACTTTCTTGAAAGGATATTAATGACCTTAGGTTTGGGGTTCCTCAAACCATCATTTTTGATAATGCAAAAGCCTTTTTAGGTTCTAAAATTTCTGATTTGGGATCTTGGGCTTGGAATTTATTTGAAGAATTATTCCTATTACTATCCTTAGGGTAATGGTTTGGAAGATTACTTCAAGCACAGACTACATAAGTTCCTACACTGATATTAACAAATTTTGAACTCCTCATTATGTCACTTCATTAAAAACTTAGAGTATTTTGATGTCATTACAGATAATCATAACCATGAAAGGAACGATAACTAGATCATACCAAGCCAAGAACATAGATGCTAATCAAACACCATGATAAATGAGATGAAAGCAATTCGCTAGAATAACTTTACATAAAACCTTTGCAAACAAATGAGCAGCAATATCATATATTATTATGAAACTCAATGCAATACATTGAGAATGGGCCTTGCTTAAATAGGCAAGGAATAACAATCTAAGAACTAGTCAATGTCGTAGATCAAGCCATAAATCAAGGAAATAACTAGTCATCAAAGAACTAGTCAAGAACATAGATTTAGGAGAGAACTAGACATCAAGGATCTAGTAAATACCATAGATCAAGGAAAGAACTAGTCAATATCATAGATCAAGGAAAGAACTATACCTAACAACTTTTGAGTTGTCCAAAATTGATAGAATTTCATTACAGATCCTAGTCAACAAGATTTATCTTGAACATTCCCTTTAGGCTATGTAGTCATAAAATTATGCAGTTTAGACATTTATTTATCCTAGTTTCATACTACTATTTAGAAGGTTTCTTGAGTGAAGAAAGTACTAATTGTAGACACCCCCAATTTCACATCTATCCTAAATCAATTAATTTCCCTTCCTCATTTCCCACAAAAATACACTTCAAATTAATCAAATATAATTTGATTAATTATCCATTTCAAAATCTAAAAATAATCTAATCCTCACCACATGTCATTATTCTCCATGTTTTTCCACTATTGAATTAAAAATTCAAATTCAAATCCTCACCCACCATTCGTGGTCCCCACTCACCTAAAATCCTCCACTTATGAATTAAAAATATAATTCAAATCCTCACCCATTCTTCATGGCCCCCACTCACCTAATATTGCCCACATTTTCAAACCATCCACCTAATCTTGCCCACATTTTCAAACCATCCACCTAATCTTGCCCACATTTTCAAACCACCCACTTAATCTTGCCCACATTTTCAAACCATGATTACTTAAATTAATCTAAGCTAATCACTCCCTCAGGCTATAAATACAACCTTACCCCACCCCTCTAAACACAGGGAGAATAAGCTTTCATGCCATATCTAAGTTCTTGCATCCTTTGAGAAAAGAACATCCTTTTACCTCGTCCTAATGCCAAAATAGTCTCATAATCATTTTTCCCATCTAGTGCAAAGTAAGAGGATCGTTGTTGCAGGAAGGCCTTGCTCCGTCTTGAAGAAAAGCACCTACATATCACAAAATCAGGGCTCAATCCAAGTTTCCTAGCCCATTCTGAGGTTTTCTACGGAACGCGAAGGAGGAGGTATGATTATTGGTATTTTACTTCCTTGTTAGTAGTGTATTTTTCATAGCTTACATTCTGGCACGCCCGGTTACTTTCGATCTGTTACCATTACTTTCTCAATTAGCGGTTTTATCTGTTCTTTGTTTATTATTGTTTATTATTATTTCCTTTTCTATTCCTTTTGGTCTTCTTTGGTTAACCTTCACGCTTTGGGTAGTGTTTTTATTGTGTGGTGTCTTGTGGTGTATCTGCAGGTTATAGCAACCATGAAACTATGCAGCTCATCCTGTCTTTGATCTCCTCGGTGCTTAGTGTTTAGTAGTTATGATTTTGTCTATTCACTCGTAATCTATAGAAACACAAGCACTAATCATTAGTTTATCATCTTAGTGTCATGGGACAACCAATCCGGAAAATATATTTATTTATTTCCTTTTGCTAAAATAACTGCTTTGTAGGAAGTTAATCATTTATTTATTTTTTTCTTTCTTTTATTTTAGTCAATCATTTTATGATCTAACTCTTTCTTTCTAATTATTGTTATTTTTTAACCTTGCTGTCAAAATTTTAGCTTCTCAGGTGAAGTACAGAAGTCAAAAAATTAAAAAAAACCAGCTCCTGGGACGTTTTTCTCACGTTCAAAATTTTCATTCAGAGCGTTCTCGTAGCCCATCTTCCGGAAGCCATAAATTTTTCTCCCGAACTCGGAATGACTTCATTTTTTTTTTAACGGAAAGGTATTGAAAAGATATATGCAATGAAAAAATAATTTTTAGATTTATACTTACAGAAAAATTTTGGTTTCATTTCTTCTAACACCTGTATTTTTTGCAACAAAAAACAACAAAATTATAGTTTTATTTATTTATTTATTTTTTAATTGTTATTTCACGAAACATCCTCACACGTATGCTCTTTCCTCGCACTTCAAAAGTGATCTTGGAAATCAGAAACGTGAGGCCACTCGAGCTCTAGAAAATAATTTTTATTTTTAATTTTTTGCCTTACATTTAAATTTTCCACGACAACACTTCTAGATAACGTTTTCACCCTCTTCTTTCATCGTTTTTATTTTTTGTGAAAATAATCATTATCACTATTTTGCAATCATGATTAAATTGCAATAATTATTAACATTTAAAAAAAAAAATTGAAAATCAAAAAATCATAAACTATTTTAATTGTATCCGCGTATGCTCTTTTCTTGCGCCTTCGAGCGATTTGGAAAATTAGAAATGGTCACATTTTTTTTAGTTTCTTGTTCTAACATTGCAGGATCCTCTAGCTTTGTTTTTCAACTGTCATTTTAATAATTATTTTCCTTTTTCATATTCTTAATATTTGTTTGGTCGTTGGTTGTGTATGCTCTTTTCATGCGCCTTTGAGCAATCTGGCAAATCAAAAACAACCAGGATCACTTTCTAACATTTCATTTACAGGATAACTACTAATTTGTTTTCTGTAGAACCACGTTGCTGGAATATTGTCAAAAACAAAAACAAAAACAAAAAACAACAAAAATCCCGCAAAAAAATACCACCATTCAAAGACAATTGCTGAAACCAAAAAAAAAAGTACGCTCAGGTACGCAATTATTTTCTGCTAGTGATTTATTTCAAGTTGGAAAGAACCCTGTGTTTAATCACTTTATCATATTGTTTTTAGCACGTAGACAAGGTGGATTTCATCACCACCAAAGCTACACCGGTGACGTAGACTTGACTACCACGCACCAACAACATTTGCATCTGCATTGCACTTTGAGACCTAGTCTCATCACAGCGTTCGGTATTTACCTCACCGATGCTCTTCACTTACAGGTAATGCTATCGTGCAGTGCATGCGAGTCACGCCTAAATAGCTGTAACAACGAAGCTTGGGCATCGTCCCTGTAAATCTTCAGGGAGTTATAAGGACACCATACACATTCATCCCTCCATCACCTTCCACCTTTTCACAAAACCTGTTCTAGACGTGGTGATTCACTCTGAAACAGGCAAGTAAGAATTGGTGAGTCTCCTCCAGTGCTCTAAGGGTTCCCCGTACCAATTCTGTCCCCGTATAGAATTCGGTATATCAGGACTAGGGTATATCGGAGGACACATCTTCTTGGAGTAATAAGAGCCTGCATCCACCATTTCACAGCATACTTATATGATTGCATGAAACAATGATCATTCCTGAAGAAGTCTACCTCTTAAGCCAAAACAATTGAATCCACATGACTGCTTGCTGTTTGAAAACATAATAGTTTAGCATTATTTTATCATAAAACTTGGCTGATATCAATGTGTTCATTGTAAAATTTCAGACCCTAGTTGTGTTCCATAAAAAAAAAAAAATTAGTTCTCGACTAATTCAATACCAAGCGAAAAACATCCAAACAATCCAACAACACAGACCAAAACATCACACCAATTTCATTAGCTCACTTTAGCCAATAATACATCTGCCATAGCTTGTCTTCAGCTATATCCAATAGATATTGAGTGACTTGCGTTCACTCCTTATCTCATCAATTGTCAGAACATTCTTTCTAGCTTGTTTCAAGCTATATCAAAATGACATTGAGTGACTTGTTTGAGTTCACTCATTATTTCATCAACTGTCGAGTTTAACAAAATCCCATCCGACACAAATCCCTTCAAAACTCATTTTAAGTTCACAACTGTGTTGAGTCACTTGTTTGAGTTACTCTTCCTATCAAAAATCCAGAGCTTGTTAAAGCCAAACCAATCAACATATTCATCATAGCTTGTTTGAGCTACATCCCACTTGTATTGCGTACCTTGTTTGAGTGTACTCCTTACATTTCCGTCTGTTAAGATTGTTTAATCCAAACCAATCAACATATTCGTCATAGCTTGTTTAAGTTATATCCCACTTGTATCCCGAGTAGCTTGTTTGAGCTTACTCCTTATATCTTTGTTAAAACTTGATTGAGCGAAAACAAAGATCATAATCAATAGGTTGATTTCTTCGTCGCACCTTTCTTCATTTTCCCTCTCTTTCAAACATGAAGAATTCACAAAAAACATCACACAATGAGCTATTAGAACAAATTAATAAGATGACAACACAACTCTCTCATATGGCTACCCAAATCAGTGAGCGATCACCCAAAAATCCGATCATACAACCTCACGAAGAAATCAGTTCACGTAAAGTCCAACGTCAGTTTACCCCCCCTTGGAGAAAGTCTTTCTAGTGTTTTTCATCAACTAAAAGAGGCTAAACTGATAAAATATCCAATTACAAAACCCTTTGTCAAAGGGGAAGCTAAGCCATGCTGGTACAAACCTAACACATACTGTGACTTTCATCGCATTGATGGTCATCACATAGATAAATGTGTACGATTTAAGAATTACGTCCAAGACTTAATTGATGACGACGTCATCTCTGTAGAACTTGATGACAATGCTCTTGCAACCAACGACACATCCAATACCACAACTTTCCATGAAGAGCTGACTACTGTCGAAACTCCTATATATACTGAAATTCCACGAGATCATGATGACAACAGTCAAGACTCTCTAATTCCAAACCAATCCATATCTTCTTCAAATTTCCTTCCATTAGTTCAAACATACATTGAACCTGTTTTGGACAACAACATTCTTCCAACATCTACTGAGAACTTGAACTTATTTCAAGACTCTCTTTCAGCCCAAACATATATTGAACCTGTTTTGGGTGACAACATTCTTCCAACATCTAACGAGACCTTGATCTCATTTCAAGACCCCCTTTCAAACCTTGATATTACTGTAGACACTACAGACGAGGTTCCATCAATAGGTACCATTAAGTTTGATTCTATTCTTCCAATATTGGCTCTTATGCCTAACATCTCTAGCCTTTTTGTCGAAACACAACCACATCAAGTTTGGACACTTGCAACAATGCAACCTGTCATGACCATCATACTTTCAACGATCGATCTTGCAGGCATCTCATCACTAATGATTCTCACCTATCAAGACTTCTATGTGCATATATTCTACGAGGTATGTATACCTAGGA
Source organism: Taxus chinensis (assembly GCA_019776745.2). Classification (NCBI taxonomy): domain Eukaryota; kingdom Viridiplantae; phylum Streptophyta; class Pinopsida; order Cupressales; family Taxaceae; genus Taxus; species Taxus chinensis. The sequence continues at coordinate 211,999,006 of CM034150.1, forward strand.
ATATCTTTATGCCACATTTTCCATCTTTAATTTTGAATCTATCGTCAAATCAATTAATTCATGCACAAACAGAAGCAAATAATCAAACAATGCAAACTGAGGCCACTCCCTTCTCCCTTGTTTATGGTGGGGAAGATATTTTACATGTCAAGGTTGAATTCCCATCCTTTAGAATATCCCTCAAAGACGTAATCAATAAAGATTATTATCAACATTCACGCCTTAATGAACTCGAGCTTCTTGAGGAAAAACGCCTTAATGCCCTAGATCATCTTCAAGTATATCAAAATCAGCTACGACATAGCTACCATAAAAAATTCAAACCTAGAAAATTTAAGGTCAATCATTTCATTCTCAAAGAAAATCGAAAGAACACACCCAAAGAACGAGACAAACAAGACAAATTTGAGCCCAACGAAATCATAGATAAATTTGGCTCTGGAGCCTATAAATTGGCCACTACAGATGGTCAAGATCTTGATGAACCAATGAATGTATTTCATTTAAAGAAATTTTATCCTTGAGATGTTCACTATTCCAGGATACGACATGTACATTGTTCCTTTTGTCTTGCTTATCTTCAAATAATTCAAATTTATTCATTTCCATTGGCAGACATTTTCATTATTAAAATCACATCTTCATATTTATCATCATGAGACAAGTGCTAATATAAATCCTATTAAGTTTGTGAGCATCATACTTCTTCCACTTTCAGTCGCTTTCCTCTATGGTCATACCTAGAAGCTTACTGATGGTAATATATCCCCTTCTAATACATTCTCTCTTTCATAACAAAGCTCTAAACTTCGTTACCCAGTTCGTTTGGTCGTCCATCTCAGTCTTCGGTGTTGAACCCTCGCGTCCTACTAGTCGTGTGGGGCTGAGATTGGGGGCAAATGTTTCTTCCCAAATACAAAGCACTATTGTAAAAAAATCCATCAATTCAATAACTTATGAATAATTCATTGTCACATCTTTTGTCCTTCATAGTCTTTGGTGTTGAGCCCACACTTCTTACTAGTAGTGTGAGACTAGGAATGGAGGAAGATGCCCTTACTCGTCTACGTCTTGTCTTCAGTGATAAACCCTTGCCTCTTACAAGTGGCATGGGGCAAAGCGTAGAGGGTCATTCTCATACAAGCATAAAAACATTGCAAAATATTCCAAAAAAAAAAAAACAACAAAAAAACAAAACAAAACAAAAAAAAAAGACAAAAAAGAAATTCACTCGCCTATATTTTGCCTTTGGTGATAAGCCCTTGCTTCTCACTAGTAGCATGGGGCAAGGCATAGGGAGTCATTTCAAAAATACAAAATCTTATAGTGCTTACAAATTATAGAATCCCCAAACACGTAATTTAGATGCCTAAGTGAAGAGAGAACTATCCCTTAACCTCATATCTTATCAATCAGTAGGCCAGATAACTGTCTAAGTCTAGCATGTGACTCATAAAGTGAAAGCCATTTTTGAAACCGGTTTAGTACCATTATGAAGAATGGAGTCACAATTTCCCAAAGGGATTGTTGTTAGCATTTGTCTCTATATTTATTATCTACCTCCTACGTCCTTCTTGATTCTTGGTGATGAGCCCACACATCTTACTAGTTGTGTGGAGTCAAGAATGGAGTTGGAATTATTTTCATCATATCATCACCACCATATCATGCCAATGGAAAGTGAATTTATGTTATTTTGAGCATAAGTTACAATGTGGAACACGGTACATCATCTCTCAAAAATAAGTCTGCACTCTGGTCCATAAATTGTCAAAAACAATGTAAAAATCCAAAAATCCAAAAATATTTGAAAATCATCAAAAATCCAAAAACAGTGTAAAAATCCAAAAATCCAAAAACAGTGTCAAAATCCAAAAATCTAAAAACAATGTAAAAATCCAAAAATCCAAAAACATTTGAAAATCATCAAAAATCCAAAAACAACGTAAAAATCTAAAAATCCAAAAACAGTGTCAAAATCCAAAAATCCAAAAACAATGTAAAAATCTAAAAATCCAAAAACATTTGAAAATCATCAAAAATCTAAAAACAGTGTAAAAATCTAAAAATCTAAAAACATTTGAAAATCGTCAAAAATCCAAACACAGTGTAAACATCCTAAAAATTCAAAAACATTAGAAAATCCAAAAATCCAAAAACAAAAACATTAGAAAATATCCAAAATACAAAAACATTTGTAAAATTTTCAAAAGACCAAAAACATCCACAAACTCAATAAGTAACACAATTCATCCTTTGAACTATTATCCCAAACGAATGGTCCAACCACCTTATGACTACCAATTTCAAACCACTTCTCCTCGCGTGAATCCTCGCTTGGGGAAAATCCGGCTCTCATTGTTTCCTTGTTTGAGGAGACTAGCCCAATCCTTTGTACCTGTACTTGGGGGCACATCTAATCAATCATCACTGTGGAACACGTTAAGGACATGTTTACTGGTTCTTGTGTTGCATTATTAGTGAAAAATTATTAATTGCTTTCTTGTATCTTGATATATTACAGGGGGCATCTTGATTTTATATATCCTGGTGTTCTCTGTAATATTCTTATGTTATCTGATTGCATGTCGTACTGGGGCATCATACTTTCTTGATGGCCTCTGTCTATGCTCTCTTCCATTTGCATATCGTACTGGGGCATCAAACCTTTTTGATGGCCCCTGTCTATGCTATCACGCACATTACAGTCTAGTCATCCTGATCTTTTATATCACGATGCATCCTGTTATGTGCTATATTAAAATTAAGATGCTTTTCGTCACGTGAGTATCTTCCTGCATGATCAACATCTTACTTTGCACCCCATCCATTCACCCATACTAATGCATTCTCCAGTTTGCGAATCCTACTTGATCACCGTTACAGTTTGCGAATCCTACTTGACGATCTTTCTCAAGTAGCATTCACTATCCAGCAGCTCCTTCTCCCCCACCATGATCACCATGTATTTGATCCATTCATTCTCACTTCTCATTTTGACTCCTCCACCGCTTATACCCATATTACCCTTCTCACCATTCTTGTCCCCTCTCACCCATTGGTATTCTTTCCTTTCACCCGTTTTCTTCTCGCTTGACAATCTTACTTAATAACCCCTTCTATATGGAATCCTCAGTGGAGGTTTACCCTCTCTCTAAGATCTTCCCGCTGTAGAAGCTTCTTCACCACATGCCCTCTCATCAAATAACCACCACCACCAAACACATCTTCCAACTCCACCTCTTCTACTTCCCATTCCCGCATCATTACTCTCACCACGTGGGCATCCCAATTAAGGATTCCCCTCACACTCTTCACCCTCTACTCTGTCATTTTCCTCTTTTTTCCTTGTTTGTCCTTCATCATTCCCTTCTTCCCATATCATCCCTCTCTCTTATTTCTACCTCTTTCATTCCTTTTTTTTCCGCATCACCACATCTATCCATAATCACATCTTCTCATGACATTTTTGTCTTGGAGGATACCATGACATCCGTCACTCACCACTTTCTATTCTCCCCAACAAACATTCACTCTACCTTTTAAAAAGTAGATTGAATTCTTCCCCCATACCGTCTACTTTCTTTGAAAGGACACTACTTTCATAGTACCCTTCCAAAGAGGGGCAAATGTAGACACCCCAATTTCACATCTATCCTAAATCAATTAATTTCCCTTCCTCATTTCCCACAAAAATACACTTCGAATTAATCAAATATAATTTGATTAATTATCCATTTCCAAATCTAAAAATAATCTAATCCTCACAACATGTCATTATTCTCCATGTTTTTCCACTATTGAATTAAAAATTCAAATTCAAATCCTCACCCACCATTCGTGGTCCCCACTCACCTAAAATCCTCCACTTATGAATTAAAAATATAATTCAAATCCTCACCCATTCTTCGTGGCCCCCACTCACCTAATATTGCCCACATTTTCAAACCATCCACCTAATCTTGCCCACATTTTCAAACCATCCACCTAATCTTGCCCACATTTTCAAACCATCCACCTAATCTTGCCCACATTTTCAAACCACCCACTTAATCTTGCCCACATTTTCAAACCATGATTACTTAAATTAATTTAAGCTAATCACTCCCTCAGGCTATAAATACAACCTTACCCCTCCCCTCTAAACACACGGAGAATAAGCTTTCATGTCATATCTAAGTTCTTGCATCCTTTGAGCAAACAACATCATTCTGCCTTGTCCTAATGCCAAAATAGCCTCATAATCCTTTTTCCCATCCAGTGCAAAGTAAGAGGATCGTTGTTGCAGGAAAATCTTGCTCCGTCTTGAAGAAAAGCACCTACATATCACAAAATCAGGGCTCAATCCAAGTTTCCTAGCCCATTCTGAGGTTTGCTACGGAACGCGAAGGAGGAGGTACGATTATTGGTATTTTATTTCCTTGTTAGTAGTGTATTTTTCATAGCTTACACCTTACCTTGGAGTAAACCTCACCACTTTATAATCATTATAATTCATTGATCACTTGTAGGTCTATAAAGTGTACTTATTGAATCTGATCATTTTATATCATCACATATTACCCTTCATATCTTCTGTCACGTGTTAAGAAACATGTTCTTCCATTCTTGATAAATATTGTAGTTGATCCTTCTTTCTTGCATCTCCATTATGCATAAGTTTCAACTAACATTCACGAATTCACCGTATCATTTCCATCTTATCATCATTACGCACCTTGGAGCAAGAAAATGGGGTTACAGAGATCAAACCCTTGAACTTAACCTTACAAATACTTTCATGACTGAAGCTTCACACTAGATTTTAATACCAACATTCAAACACAATATCTTGAGCTTTATGTCATCAAATTGACATGTAGTACTGCATTTCTCTACCACTAATGACTTTTTTAGCATCAACATTGCAACAAGCCATCTTCATTATAACTTCAACCTTAATGCTTTATTTATTCTCACATATGTTACATGTAGGTGCACATTTTATCAGTTTGTGAGACCTTGAGTACTCCTTTGTCCTTGCTTCTAAAGACTATAGAAATTCATCAATATTCGAAAAAAAATTCTCCTTGCAATATGAAAACTACAATTTAGGTCAACATCACTCCACTTAGGTCCTTATAATAGTGAAGTCACAGATCAAGGTTTCAAACCTACAAACCCTTATATGACAAAATAGTGTGGATCACATTTGCACACTTAAAATCGGATTACATGTAGTGAAACGTAAAACATATATTGAATCCTCATGCATTCAACTCTACATTTGAGAATATTCTACCTTGTGGTCATTATGGATAACATCTCTAAATCCTCTGTTAGCAAATGTTTTACATTCAGATTATGCTTGATACATCAACATGTTTCTACAGGTCTTGAATAACTCATACACTGCCACTAGACATAAGTGACTTGTAATAACTCAAAGGTGCATTTCCAGATATCTTACTTTGTTTTGGATTCTTTTGTGGATCATAAGGAAATAACATTCCAAGAAAACTACTCAAATTGTAGAAGCACTTGACCACTATTAAAAAATCTTCAAAAACATGATATAAGAACTTAACCCTTTGAGACCTCATATATAAACTTCTATTTGTCATAAGGATTACTTTTGTAGGTCTAAAACACTTTTTCAGTGTGTGCAAGTGTTTCTACAAATTTAACCAAACTTAAAGCAAGAAAGCTACCACCTAAAAATAGCTTCCTAACCTAGTTAAAAATGGGAAATATGCACCATCATGATGAAGAAGTGAGCAAGTCCTACCCTTTAAACATTAATAACTTTGAACCTAATCAAAACATAATGCAAATGCATAAACTCTATTCCCCTTAATTGCCTAATTTAACATTAAAATGGACCTAAATAGTCCAATGGCAATAAAATTATAACTTGCTTGCTTTGATCCATCATTGGGTGTGAGGCTTAGCTCTTCAAGAATGGATGATGGAGGGATCAAGAATGACAAAAGGCTATTAGTATGAAACTATGTGTTTACTTTTGTCTCTTGAGAGATTTAGGTGTAAGTAAAAAGGTAGGGGGAGGGTTCTTTATATAGCCCAAAGGATAAAGGATTCAACACATCTTCATGAATGTGGGATAAAGGTAAAACATGATTAGGAATGGATAAGGTTGCTTTATTAAAGGTAACCTTACTTTAGAAGGGTTTAATACATGTTTAGCAAGTCATGGGAGTTGGGGGGGTGCTTTAATTAATCAAAGGTGATTAACTAATAGGTAGGTGTGAGCTTATAGAAGCCAATTAGAGGAATATTAGTACGATTTAGGCCATTAGAAAGGGATTAAATCAATTAAATATTGATTTACTAGTTAAATGAAGGGAAAAACTAATTAATTAATAATAATTAATTAATCTAGATAGAAGAGGTAAGCAATTAACAGAAGGTCATTAATTAGATAGTTAGCTGGATAGGTGACTTAATCAATTAGCGTATTGTAATTAATTAATGACAACAAAAGGGAATATGAGCGCTTTTTTATGATATGTCGTCAATTTGCGAGGAAGGGGATAATTAGCGCAATTTAAGTATTTAAATTGCTTAGGTGTAATTATAGGTGTCTGCATTTGCCCCTCTTTGAGGTGGCGTAAGTGACGCCACTTCAAACATAGTATACGGAAGAAAATTTTGAAGGGGTAGAAGAAAAATTAGTAGGAGGGAAAGATGCCCCCTCGAGTGTCGATGGGGTGATGAAAGAAGTCGATCGACGATCGAAAAAGATGAGAAATAGATAGAAGAATGGGGAAGAGGTAGGATGCCCCGATGAGAGAGAAAATTAGGGGTGAAAAGGAAGTAACGTAGAAGAAATATGGAAGAGGGGAGGGAAGAGTTGAGCCTCTAGCCACTTTGTATTGGAACAATTTTGATGTCATCATGTTGCCATAGGAACTACATCATCGTTCCTTATGAAAAACATAAGCATACGAAAACGGTAGAATGACATGAAAAGCCATACTATGAACAATTGTCCATTGCTGAAAGTACCAACTCCACGCAACATACAATAATGCAATGCAATACGAGAAGGAAACAAGCTCATATAACAAGGAAAACAAGTACGAACGCACATATCCAACCCAACAACGGTCAAGACAGTTGTACAAATGTTTTGTTATCAGTGCTGAAGAGATCCACAAGTTCATGATTGATGACAAGGGTTAAAAATGATGCCCCAAGCAAGGATACATGCAAGGGGAAATGAAAATGGACATAGGGTCCATGAAAAGCATTTGTGTGCAACGAAACAACACCTAGGCAACAAAAGTGCCCCAGAGTATAGACGAAGCAAACTGCTAGCTTTGTGAATGGTTGTGAATCTGGTGATCCGTGAGTTGTATTAATTGGGGAAGATGTGAGACAAACCAACAGGATATGGAGAAAATACCATGCGCAAGACACAAGTTTCAGCCATAATAAGCAAGTTACCACTTTTGTAGGGTTTTTTTACTTTTTAGGATTTTTTGAAAAAAATTGTCATGTTTTTGGATTTTTTTTATATATATTGTTTTTATTGTTTTTGTATTTCAAACTGTGGTGAATAGTAGAAGAAAGTAGAAGAAGAAAGCGAAGGGCCTAGGGGCGACAGAAAGTGCCCTAGGTGGAAGAAAGGAGAAATAAAGGACAAATAATGTCCTTGTTTAGTGGAAAAAAATAATAAGAAAAAATAATTATTTGAAAAATAATTATTTACGAGAGTGTGAAGAAGAATAAAAATCGCCAGGGAGCAATAAAATTGTCCAAGGGAGAAGAAATGGGTATCAGACAACAAAAAATGCCCCAATACGGTGAAAAATAAGAGAAAAATAATTATTTAATAAAAATAATTATTCCACAGCGAACAAAGGAGAAAACGGTGATTGAAACGGGTTTCCCGGCCTTCCGAATGGTGAAAAACAGGTTAATATACCCCCCAGGGGGGGTAAAAACATCGCAATCAATTCATTTTAACCACTCAGTTTAGAAAAATTACTGTGAGCCTCTGACACTCAGGAGAACCATGGTGATCACACGAGACCATTTGAGGCGTGCGGATGCAGTCCGGGGGTACCAACGGCATGCAGACGATGGCCCGTTTGTGAGTATCACAACCCTACCCATTAATTGTGTCATTAATGCATTAAATTAGGGTTTTTAGGCATAGAAAATGCATAGTGTGCCTGCGCGTAGGCGCAGGCATGGGATAGGGCGCGCATGTGCCATTTTGGGGGCGCAGGCATCCATTTGAGGGCACAAGCACCAGGTCCATGTGTGCAGATGCGTAGTCAAAAATTACACACACACATGCACATGCACACACATGAGCACATGTGCATGCATGCGCACACGTCGAGAATGGGGTGCACATGCCAAAAGCATGGCGCAGGCATGGATAGTCAAGTGCACATATGCAGAAGCACACATGTCCACACACAAGCACCAGATTGGTGGTGCACATGCCAAAAAGAGTGTGCAGGCAACCGAAAGAGGGCGCACGCACTAGAAAACACATGCGCGTAGGAACAGGTGCTGAAAACGTGGTGCACATGCCCAAAAGGGTGCATAGGCACCCTAGACAGGTAGAAAAAGATAGGAAAGTGTCCAAAAACGTGACACTTAGAAGAATTTTTAGGATTTTTGGGTTAACCCTAAAAAAATGAGATAGATTTTTAGAGGAAATGCTAGTAACTAATGAGTGGCGTGTTATTTTGTAGAGACGACTACCAGTATTACAGACACGGGAGCGTCACTCCCGGATTGCTGAGTTAGAGGGTAGTATGCACTGGTGCGACCGCCGAGTAATGGTGATACTACTGGAGGTAGTGGGACTGGGCCCTGTGGCTCGGATGCCATCGATTGTATTAGATCACGACCTCTTGACTACACTAGCTGAGTGATGGTACAGAGAGAGTCAGTGTTTTAGACTACCCACAGGTGAGATGAAAGTGACTATAGAGGATGTGTGGTGGATTTTATGTGTGCCCATGATGGGTACATTGATCGAGTATAGTTCGGATGTAGGTCTGATCAGAGCAGCATGCAGTGCTTTATTTAGGGTCGATGACATCCCACATGATGGGATGACTGTAGCCTTACATGAGTGCATTTCTGACCTGACATTGCATCGGGGACCACTCTATATCATGTCACTTATCAGTGGGTTTCTACTCACTGATAAGACAGGGACTTCATTCCCGAGAGGATTGCTACCACTAGTTCATGGCATTTATAGTGGTGAGAGATATTACTGGGGGCAGTGTATACTGGCCCACTTATACTGGGATCTGCACCTTATTACATACCACGGTCAGAAGACCGTGGGGCCTGCATCATTACTACAGATATGGTCGTGGGATCATATAGCTATTGGACACCCTATGGGCCCATTCTGAGTCTGAGATCCCAAGGAGCCATCATATATGGCTTGGATAGCAGCTGGCGGAGATGTCTGTGGTCACCTTGGTAGCCTATTCAGATATAGGTGGGAGTTTGATGAGTTATCAGTGATAGACGTCATTTGGCGTCCATATAGGCACTTCCAATGGCCAGAGGATGCCACAGAGCTCAGCATGTGCTTGGTGGAGCACTTTCTCATTGGCAGCCGTAGCTACATCATGGAGTTGTATCATGTTGACAGGTGTCAGCGGTAGCTTGGCCGAGTACAGGGTGTCCCTCAGCCAGATATCTGGCATGCTCACAGGGATTCTGAGAGGTAGACTATGGGGCCTCAGATTGTAGTAGCCTGAGCCAGGGCTAGTTTCTTACAGGTGGTCCCCCAGGCATGGGACCCATTACGACAGGTTAGAGACCCAGGGACGACATCTGATTATGTAGCATGGTATGCTATAGTATTACCCTGGCACCTTACTATTCTAGAGGCATCTTGGGCAGCAGGCATTCACCTACCTGTAGAAATATGGCATGGGGCAGAGCATTGAGCTAGAGCAGTGGCATTGGGGCTAGACCCAGAGGATCCATTTGATGGCATCCCTCATGATGGACAGGGTGCCCACAGGCACAGGGACCGAGGCCGCAGGGCCCAGTACAGGTAGCCATGCCGCCACCCAAAGGTAGGGTTTTTGAGCAGGGGCAGTCTTCCAGAGCACCCCAGGGACCAGTCCCTGAGGCACACATAGCCTCACAGCCAGTGGTGCAGACAGCCACAACACAGGTACAGGTGTAGCAGCTCATAGCTGAGAGAGACGTGGCTAGAGAGAGAGAGACGAGGCTCGAGGCTGGTGCGTGACAGCCATAGTAGAGTGAGATGAGGCCTGAGCCCACATTGTGACATTACTATCAGGGAGAGATCAGGCTCAGGCCTAGGCTGGCCCAGGAGATGACAGAGGTGCATGGTAGAGCCAGATCCGAGAGACAGCAGCACAGGGGGCTCAGATATTGAGCCTCCTACATTAGTCCCAGTCACAGGTGCACATGGTTGTGGCACAGAGAGATCACGTACATGCCCGTTATCAGGTAGTATTAGCACAGAGGGACTAGGCCCGCGCCGAGCTGCAGGTGATGACCACAGAGAGGGATCGAGAGGCCACTACTGCGAGATAGGTCGAGGTAGACCTGGGCCGAGTTACAGGTGAGAGAGATACTACCCTTCAAGAAGTGCTCACCTCAGGTGATGTAGATCTGATTCATGATGCCACCAGGCTTGGTGGTGAGGCCCTTTTCTATAGGACTGCATACTACAGAGTGGTGCTGCCAGAGTAGAGAGTGGCATTGCCACAGTTATCAGGATCGAGTGCATCAGGCTCTCGATCACGGAGGTCTAGGCATTCCACCAGATCTGTGAGACAGCCTCTTCTAGAGCAGCCGGTGAGACCAGTGCCATCCCAGCCTCCAGAGTTCTGGTGTCCAGAGGATAGGCCTGGGAGCCCCTGGCGAGGGTGAGAGCTATGGTTGACAGCCACTTTTGTATTGTACAGATTCTTTTGTATGTATGCCTCTTATGAAGGCTGATTTTTTGATGTACAGTGATTGTAGACATGTATTTTTGATGATGCCTCATGATGAAGGCTTGATTCTTTCAGATACATGCCCCTTTTTGATGGCATTGTGTATCGATGATGTATTTGTATTGAGCACTGATCAGGACATTGTATGTATGTATACAGACATTTTTTATGTATCCTTGTTGTACACCTCAGCTGAAGGCATTTTTGATATAGAGCACAAATTTGTATGTATCCATTTTTGATATAGATGTATATTTGACACACGTGTATATATATATGAGGACTCATTGTTTTGGCTCAGATACACATGGTTATGAGATGATGTATATCTTTGTTTTTTTATACATGTATATAGATGGTTTTTGCATTTTCTTTAAATTCATGGGGAACCAATTGATGACTGGACATGAATCGTGTTTAGTTATCTTGAGTGGGCCTGTTCCCTACATTGGATTCGATGCATGTTATTTTCTTGATTCAACACTTATGGATGTTGTTATGATGTTATCAGATTATGAGATGATGTATTTTATTGTTGTTGTACTCTGATGCATGTGACACGAGTGGGCATAATTCTATGATGTGAAATACCCCTTTTCAGAAATTACTATATGTTGATTCTCATTACATGTTGCGTTTGTTTAATTCAGCACTTATGGATGATGTGATGATGTTATCTGATTTCGTACATTGTATGTATCTGATTTCGATGTTTGATGTATACATGTGTTGTGGATGTTTAGATGATAGATCTGTAGATGATATCAAATGTACTTCTCATGTGTTATTTTGATGTATATGGACGGGATGATATGATGATATTGGTGTGGGGGGGATATATTTTTTATTATGTGCAACCCCTCTTGCCCCCATTGATGATACGATATGTGATGATTAGCTTAGCATACATGCATGATGTAAAACTTAGCATTTTTATTTATATATGATGTATAGATGATGTTAGATGTGATGATAATGATGGTAATGTGATGTGAATGATAACAAAACAGAGCACATGCAAGAAACACAACCAAATGTTAACAAAGAACACCAGGAATTAATGCAATACACCATGATTCGCCATGCTTTATTAACAAGTAACAAACACAACCAAATGCCTAAGAAAGAACATAATGAACTAACACATGACATCATGATCTCCCAAAATTAACAGGCATGCAAAAATACACCACAATATGCACAAGCAAGAATAAATCTAATCTAAGCAAGAAAAGATAAATCCCAACAAAGTACGCCCAAGCAACAAACAACTCAAAAGCAAGCAAGCAAAACACTATACAAGCAACAAGCAAAGCAAGGAAACAAGACAATGCAAGTAAATGTTTTTGTAAGATATGTTTTCATGCACCGATTTTCTATTGTTTAGGTTTTTGTGAAACAATTTTCTATTGTTTTTGTGTTTTCTCGAAACAATTTTCTATTGTTTTTGTGTTTTTCAATTTTCAACTGTTTTTGTGTTTTGTTTTCTATTTTTTTTGTATTTTCTCGAAACAATTTTCTATTGTTTTTGTGTTTTCTAATGTTTTTTAATAGTTTTCCAAAGCTATGTGTAGGTAACCAAGAAAGCATGGATGCCCCCAGCGTTAGGTGGGGAATATACAAGGGTAGAAGCCATGCACTTATGAACAAGAAGGTGAATTCGTTGAGTTGCCCCCAACATAAGATGGGAAATAACAAAAGACCTCGTCCCTCACAGACGAATAGAAGAAGGCAAAGCCGGATCAAGGCTGGACAAGATGGCGTGCACAAGGAATCTTGAAAGTAGAACTAGGTCTAGGCCAAAGACAAATACCCTTCTAATACTGAATGCCTATGAACAACGAATCCTCCTGAGGCGCCAAAAACTAGTTTTCACCCAAGGACCTGTCCAAAGTGCCACAATTGCATGGTTTTCACTAGTGGATGACCTGTTTTCTCTTTTTCTTTTTCTAATTTTTTTTATGTTTTTATATTTTTTTAAATTTTTGTGCCATGTTCAAGCATAGAACCTTTTAAAATGCATTTCATTCATGGGCTCCCAGAGCTCATCACCATTGGGGTGAGCCAATTTGTATGCCCATGTGTCATACTTGACAACTATGACATAGGGTCCTAACCAATGTAGTTTGAACTTCCCTTTCTTTTCTCGCTTTGCTCTAGTGTTGAACTGGTTCTCTTTCATAACCAAATCACCAACCTTAAACTGATGAGGGATGATTCACTTGTTGTAGTTTCTGAAGACTCTATGTTGATGCACCTTTAGGTGATGAAGGGCGTGAATGCGCCTCTCATCTAGTAGCTCTAACTCAGCAAGTCTTGGCACTTGATAATCTTCATCCTTATCCAGATATTCTCAAAGAGAGATCCTCAGGGATGGAATTTCAATCTCTAAGGGGATGATAGATTATGTCCCAAACACTAAGGAATATGGTGTCACACCCATAGGGGTGCGAATGGATGTTCGGTAAGCCCAAAGGGCTGGATGGATTTGTAGGTGCCATTTTCAACCAATTTTGCTAACCATCTTCTCCATTATCCTGACCAAAGTCTTGTTTGTTGCCTCAGCTTGTCCATTACCCTGAGGGTAATATGGTGTGGACCATTTCAATCTAATTTGGAACCATTGGCAAAGACCTTTCACAGTTTTTTTCTTAAATGACTTCCCATTATCTATAACAATGGCTTCCAGAATACCATATCAGCAAATAATGTGATTCATGATGAATTTAGAAATCTGTGCTCCTATGACATAGGTTAAAGGGACGGCCTCCACCCATTTTGTAAAATATTTGTGGCTGTGATGATATGTGTATGACCATCAGATGAGGTAGGAGTAAGTTTCCCTATTAAATCGAGTCCCCACTTGGAGAATGGCCATGGGGTAGTGATTGGTTGCAATGGTTGCGACGGAGCATGGATGAAATTTCCATACTTTTGGCAAAGCACACATTTTCTAACATAATTACAACAATCAGTTTCCATGGTAGGCCAATAGTAACCTACTCTCAATAGTTTCTTAGCCAAGACCATTCCGTTTGTATGTGCTCTGCATACCCCTTCGTGCACTTTCTTGATTGCCTGGATTGACTCTGTCACATCCAGACAATGTAACAGATTCCCATCATAGCCACGATGATAAATTGTACCACCTAAAAGGGTGTAACAGGCTATCTGGTGAATTAGGCTTCTCTTTTCAGAGTGGGAGATATCGGGAGGGAATGTGTTGTCCTTAAGATAGGTGAAAATGGGTTCGTACCACAGAGAATGGGGACCAACAACCTCACAAGCCAGGCAAGATTCTGGCATGTCATACACGGGAAGGCATAGGTTTTCTATGAAGAATGGCATATCATTGTTCCCTAGTGGAATACGAAGCATAGATCCCACCGTTGCCATGGCATCCACTGATCTGTTCTGTGCTCTTGGGATTTTCTCAAAGGTAATGCACACAAAATACTCCTTTAGAGTTTCCACTAACTTTTTGTAAGGTATGAGCTTGTCATCCTTAACCTTATATTCATCATTTACCTATTTAATGATTAACTGTGAATCACCTACAACCTTAACATGATGAATATTCCACTTGATGGCTAGCTTCATCCCTGTAATAAGTGCTTCATATTCCGTAATGTTGTTCGTGCAAGGGAAGGCCAGGTAGAAATCCTGCAGTATAGGATCACCCGAAGGAGTAATAAGGACCACTCATGTACCTGAACCATGAAACATAAATGATCCATCAAAATGTATCTGTCACATGACAGATTCTTTAATGTAGAGCAAGGAGGCATCTGGTAGATCCAAACTCAAAGGTTTCGTGCTTTGCAAGGGTCCTTCTGTTAGCTGGTCTGCAAGTGCTTGTCCTTTAACTAAGTTTTTATGGAAAAATTCTATGTCAAAATCACTGAGTATAATGATCTAATTAGCCATTCTACCTGTGAGGGAAGGTTTGGACAACAAAAAATTGAGTGGGTCACCTTGGATATGAGCTTGGTCTTAGTATTTAGCAAGTAATGACGAAGTTTCTGAAAGGTAAAAACAACAGCCAAGCAATCCTTTTCAATCTGAGGATAATTGAGTTCATAGGCAATGAGGGTGTGACTCAGATAGTACACCACTTTCTCTTTATGGCTAAGGTCGTATTGGGCAAGTAGCTCACCAATAACATATTGTGTAGTGGAAATATAGAGCAAAAGTGGTTCTCCCGGAGTGGGAGGCATGAGGACAGGTGGATTAGCCAGGTACTATTTTAGCAAAGCAAAGGCTTGCTGTTGCTTGGGTCCCTAGATGAAAGAAACATCCTTTTTAATAAAATAGGTGAATGCGTGACATTTATCTACAAGCTAGGAGATGAAGCGGTTAATGGCTTGAATTTTCCCCTGTAAGTTGTGCAGTTGCTTGATATTCTTAGGCGAAGGCATTTCAGTGATGGCAGACACTTTAGCAGGGTCTACCTCAATACCTTGTCTTGACACAATGAAGCCCAATAGTTTCCTAGATAACACACCAAAGACACATTTCTTTGGATTCATCCTGACTTTGTATTCACGCAGGTGTTCAAAGATACGCCGCAAAATAATAGGATGATCCTCTCTTGTTTTGGACTTTCCCAGGATGTCATCTACATAGTCCTTCATGATATCATGAATCATATCATGAAATACTACTGTCATGGCCTGATAATAAGTTGATCATGCATTCTTTAGGCCAACTGGCATCACCTGATAGTAGAAGGTGCCCCAAGCAGTTGTGAAAGTTGTTTTGTGTTGGTCCTCAATGATATTAATTTGATTATAACCCGAAAAGCCATCCATGAGTGATAGCATTTTGTACCCTACTATTGAGTCAACAATCATATCAATTTTGGGTAGCAGAAAATCATCTTTAGGGAAAGCCTTATTGATGTCCCTAAAATCCGTGTAGATTCAGATACCGATAGGTTTCTTCTAGATAGGAACAATGTTTGATATCCATTCAGAATAATCAATTGGTCTGATGAATCCCATTGCAAGAAATCTTTCCAACTCTTCCTTAACCAATAAGGCCACTCTTGGATGCATCTTTTGGAGCTTCTGTTTGATAGGCTTGGCATCTGCATGCATGACTAGGTTGTGCATGACCAAAGTTGGATCTAGGCTGGGCATGTCTTTGTAAGACCATGCAAACACATCAATGAACTCTCGCAACAACATAGTGAACATCTTTTGTTCTCTAGCTGAGAGTGATGCCCCCAATTTTACTATCTTGGGATCTTCTTTGGTACCAATGTTGACATCAATGGTTTCTTCGACTAACAATTTTGATAAATCCTCCATACGCATAGGATCAGGAGGTAGGTTGAGATCTTCATCTAAGGATGTCTCTATGATATTTTCATCTTTGGCGTGGTCACTTTGTTTGTTGCTTGATTTTCTTATTTGTTTGTCAGCCAGTGCCTCAAAGAGGTTTTCACTGTGTGACTTGGACTTTGATTTTTTCTGAGGCTTTTCTTTAGAACTTTTTCCCTCACTTTTCTTTAGATTTTGCTAACCAATAAGTTTATCCTCCTCGCTGAAGTAGGTGCAGGTGTCTAAGTCGATAAAGAAACCTTTCTTGTGATCTCCAATGGGGATTGTATCCCTTATGCCCAAGAATTCCCCAATAGCCTTGTCATTCTCAAATAAATATAGTGGCATGTGACATTGTTGACCCCATTTAACAAGGGAAGGGTATACAAGGTCAAGGGTTGGTTCAGTGGGGGTTATGGTCAGGAAAGTGTTGTTCATGAAAAGGTTCGTGGAGGCCAGATCCTCATAGTGCCTACAATGGGAATTTGTATCATTGTCTAGGTAATCGGAGCTATCCTCATGCTCCAAACAAGTCACATCTTGATCATTGCGGTGCGATCCATAAGGTCGAATCCTAATGTCGTATCTTTCATTTTTGAAATGTGGAAGAGGGACTAGTTCGCTTTGTTCTTGTTCATTCCTCCCACATCCTAGGCCTTTATAGCCCATGGAGTACATCATTTTGCTAGATTTTTCATATTCTGGGGTTCAATAACAAGACAGCTAAGTGTTCTTAGGGACCCAAATTGTAGGTGGATCAATTTTTTCTCAGCTAACAAGCCTCTAGGAAGGAACAAACCAATAGTGTGTTCCTCTCTAGGTCTCCTAAAGTGGAAATTGGGTCGACCTCTAGTCTTGGGTAATAATGAGAGTTCAGAAACCAAAAGCTTGTTGTACATTATACTGCCATATTGATTTTCATCTCCCATGAATCAAATGGAGATGTTGAAGTGGACGCCCCGTGAGCGCAAGAACTAAGAGAATCTGAATCCACCCGGGATTCCATAGCCTCAGACTGAAGAGGAATAGGTATATCGACAGAGGGACATGCATATGTACCCTTTCGTGTAAAGCTATTGAGATCTCTACAATGAGAAAAGGGCTCTGAATCTCCTGGTATTGTAATCGTATGTCCCTCATGCTTCAACTTGATGCATTGATGAAATGTTGATGGCACGGCCTACATGGCATGAATCCATGGCCGGCCTAGAAGCATATTATATGGAAGTTCCAAGTCTAGGATGTGAAACTTTGTCTGATGATAAGTGGGGCCCACCTCCATGGGTAGTGTAATGGTGCCTGCTGACTCTCTTTCCATGTTATCATATGTGGTGATAGTGATAATATGGGACTCAAGATCTTCTTCCGTATGTCCCAATTGTTTGACCAACTTAAGCGTGCAGATGTTCAATCCTGATCCATTATCCACAAGCACCCATTTTATTTTCCTGTGGGTGACAACTACCTCAATGTATAAGGGAAGGTTATGTGTAGGATTCTCGGTAGGGATTTCCCTATGGTTAAAAGTGAGATGCTCACTTGGTGCAATGTTGGCCACCACGGCTTGAAGATGTGCAGGGTCGACTTCTAAAGGAACTCCCAACCCTTGAATATTTTGATACAGAATGTCCTTATGCACATTGGATATCTTGAGATCTAAGATCAAAATATTAGCAGATGTCTTCTCAAGTTGTTCTAAAAGGTTATATTTACTAGTTTGCAGGGTCAACAGAGAGGGTTCGGGAATCATGAGGTGGGCCCAACTTGTTATCACAGTACAATCCTTTCCCTTGATCTAGATGGTATTGACATGGTCAGCAGGAGAGCGAATACATCCGATAAGTGAATCGTAATGATTGTTATCTCTTTTGGTATACAAGTAATTTATGGCTTTATAGGTTTGGGATGACTCTCCCTGATCTAGCTTTATCTTTTCTGACTTATCATCCTTAGGGAAGGGTTCCTTATAAATCCCCATTTTCTCATTAGGTGTTTTTGTTTTGCCAGGGTTATCCACCTCTATCTCCTCATTGTCAATGAGGTCCTGAATATAGTGGTGAAGCCACAGACATTTGTCCATTTTATGACCTTTAACGTGATTCATTTTGCAATATTCATGCTCCTTATACCATGAAGGTTTAGGAGCATTGCCATCAAACGGTTGCGTAGTAGGATATGTCATCATGTGGGCCGCATCCAACTATTTCAATATGACTGACAACGGTTCATTGAGAGAGGTGAATGTTCTTTGCTTTGGTGGTGGTTGAATTGGGCCCTTGGTCAGTTTAAAAGTTTGACCAGTTTAGACCGTTTGAATGCATTTGGAATCAGTGATTTTGTCTCCCACCACATTTTTGTTTTTTTTAAGATCTTAATCTTTTCCACGGGTTTGACACTTTGGTTGTCTTTAGATTGGGTTTTGAGGGTGCCTTTGGCAATGAGATCCTTTTCTATCTAAATCCCTTTCTTGATAACCTCCTCAAAAGTGTGGACACAATGCATTTGAAGGTGGAAATCTATATCTGGGTTGAGATTGGGAATGAAAATGCTGACCAACTACTTTTCAGGGAAAGCGCAAAGGGAAACGACTAGCTATCCCTCTCCATCATTGGAGGAAGCTGGCGATGGTCTCATTTGGGCATTTCTTGGCTCCACACAAGTCTGCCAGGGTGACATAACTCTCTATGTTATACAAGAAGTGACACATGAATCTTTCTGCCAATTCTGGCCAGGTGAAAATTGATCCTCGTGGTAAGCATGTAAACCATTCCAATGCTTGACCTCTGAGACTCTCGGGAAAAATTCTTATGAGGTAATTATCACTATAAGACACCTCTTGACATGCCTTGTAGAAATCTTTAACATGATCCCTTGGGTCTCCCTTTCCTTTGTATTTGTCAAACTTTGGCATATCAAATTTCTTTAGAAAGGGTTAAAGGGTCATTGTCTTGTCAAAAGGATAGGGGCATAGTTCTTCATATTGATATTTCCTAATGCTCCCTATATTTCTCTCTTGTAAGCTTGTAAGCATCACTTTCATAGATTGCACTTCTTGTGCGAGCAACTGTTCTTTAGTGGGAGAAGCAAGGATGTGAACATGATGATACCCTATGTCTTCTTCTCCTTATTTTTCCCAATGGAGTTCATTGATCTTAACCTTTGGCCTCAACTTTTGAATGTTTTTGTTTACGTATTTTTGTACATGGGAAGTAAGCAAAGCTAGTTTTCAACTTAGGTTACTGATTTTTTGTTGGATTGTGGCTTGGTTTATAGCCTCTTCTTCTAAAGGTTCCTCTTCTTCGTACTATGGAGGTTCCTCCTCTATCTCATGTTCTATCTTGTTTATTCGTGGCACTTTGATGAGGGGTATTCTATGCCCTACCACTTTATCATTTTCTATGTAAGAAGTGGAAGCATGCCCACCTGTTAAAATATCTTCCATATTGATAAGGTGGCGTTCTTCCTTAGTAATGTCATTTGTAGGTAGTATTGGTTCATTATCGAGGGGTAATTTGGTCCCTAATTCGATGACCCACGCCAACACTCTATCTTTGTTCCTGAGAAGAAACTCGTCTAGTATAGTAGGGTCAAAATCAAAGTCTACACGTGGTGACTCTAATTCATTTCCACTATGGTCAACCATTTCTTTTGTTTCCTTTTCTGCAGAAAACAATGGTCCTAAGTCATGTCCAATGAAGGGGTTTGACCCTTGTCTGTTAGAGGTTTCTCAAGCTTGCGCTTGTTGTTCCTCATATGTCTATTTCTTTAACCCAAGACACGTTTTAGGAGCCATGTTTTCATGATAGTTTCACTAGGGTAAGTTGTAAATGTGTCCAAAGCTTAATGGCTACCCCCTAAGTGAAATGCAATATGTAATTGTTAAAAGTATGAATAAATCAACAATGCGAGAATGCCAATGTGATAGAGTGATAAATCACCCATGATACAAGTGTTTGGTATTGAAACCCGTTTTAAATGATGTACCTCCTAGACTATGTTTCAAAGAGCAGTTTGTGTCGCAAGATGATTAACAAGATGTCTCCACTTATGCCAATTTCAAGGGAATGAACAAGACATAAGTAAATACAAGAAGTCAGTGCGATCTCCCAATCAAGATATACAATGAGCGAGCTCAAAATTCATTAATACCTATATCTCAAAAAGTACCAATTACAATTCATGAATGACACAACAATATCACCAAGATATGTTAACCCACTTTGTGAGAAAGTGAAGTATTGATATCAAGGTGTTATTAACATAACATGCACAAATGGTAACACCTAGCACTCTTTGAAATCAAGGTAATAATAGAAACGAACTAAAAAGTTCAAAGTATAGCTAGGAATAATTAAGGATGTGTGTAGTGTAACCGTACAATATAGGTATTTATGTCGAGTTTGCAAGAAACAAGACGTAAATATCAAAATTGTAGTGATACGATACAAACAAGCTAACTCTTCTAAGGAAGTCTGCGGTGATGAACCGTACCTAGCTACAATGATGATCTTGACATGAGTATCAAGATCAAAATGGCTACCAATGACATGAAAATGCCTCCGCACACTTTAGACGTTTAACTAACCTATCCGCAAACATGGATGGGCGTAAATAGACATAAAAGTGAGAGAAACAATCAATTGGTAACACAAAGGTAGTCACCCTTCTTTTGATCAACAAAGTGTCAAAATAATGTGAAGGAAGTAAATAAAAAAAAGGATGAAAAATGTTGGCCTCACTTCGGCAGAGTTTCACCTCGCCCTAAGGCAAGTAAAAACTAGGCAAAAGTAATGCGTCACATGTTTCTTAATGAAAAAAATGGTTCACAACTCAACACTATTTTACAATGGTCAAAGTGCGATCTTGGAAAAAGTATATCTTCCTAGGTGGTTCTCTCACCCAAGGTGCTACAAAGATTATCCATGAGCGGGACGATTTGCCCAAAAAGTCACAATGACTAGTTTGGGAGTATCTTGAATTTGCCCCCTTCAAGCACAGTGGGCAATAAATATATCCAAATGTGTACTTAAAAGGGTCACACAGGGATAACTTGTAACTCTATCTCACAAAGGATTTACTAGTCAAATAGGTAGTGCGGAGCACTTCCCGTTTCATCCATAAGGTTCCCTCTTACGTGGACTACTTTGGGGTTCCTGGAACCACCCGCATTGTTATATCTTAAGGCATTATGCCAGAGGGGTTATGTTCCAGTTGAGTGGAGAGGGACGTACCCTTTTCCGAAACCTGCAATATAGTGTTTTGAATATGTTTTTCTTTTTATCTTTTTTAATTAGATGCGGTTTTCTTGAACACCGTTTGGCAACCTGGATAACAACTGTATTAATAGTTTTCTGGCTTTTGTTTCGAATCCTTCATTCTTTGACAAGCATTTTGGTCTTGTATGATGATGATTAGTAGGTTTCCATCAAAATAGAAATTATCATTTCTAATTCTCCAGATCGTCCAAGGATGCAAGAGAAGAGTATACGTGATGTCTTCACAAATCCCAAAAGATAACTAGACGGAACAACACTTCAATTCAACAATGCCAAATAACCAATTCCAAATCAAATACCCCTAACAATCTCAAACTATCAAAAGGACCTAAGAATCATTTCTGATTCCCAAGATCACCCCAAGAGACGTGAGGGAAGAGCATACGCGATCTTAATCCTATAAGTAAATAATGCAAAATATTACCTAATCAAATATAAATATGTAAAACCAGCCTGCAAAGACAAATATATGATTAGATAAACCTACAAGAATGTTAGCACATCATTGCTTTAAGTTCAAAAAATGCAAAGGGATGCTTTTGCCCCTAAAACAGTGCCTACGCGTGGGTTAGGGAGTGTGTGCCACCAAAGGTAGTTTTCAGCACACAATGTACCTACACCACCCAAGAGATGTGTGCGCCCCTAAAATACTTCCTGCACCCTTAAAACAACACCTACACCACTCTGTGGACTTTTTTGATCAATTAAATGCCTGCACCACCCAAGAGGTGTGTGTGCCACAAAAACAACATATGCGCTACTCTGGAAAAACAGACAGAATAACTGTATTACCAGAAAAAATATACCTGCACCACTAAAACCGCATGTGCGCCCTGGTTAGGGTGCGTGCACCAATCTGACAGGTTTCAGTATGTAGTGAAGGTACAGTATGAAACGACGTGTGCACCCTGGTTAGTGCACCTGCGCGTTGGTTAGGGTGGGTGTGCCAAGGTTAGTGTGCCTGCGCCAGGGTTCGGTAGATAGAATGATAGATTTTAACAGCACGCCTGCACCACTAGAGAGACGTGTGCACCCTGAAAACCATGCTTGTGCTCTGAAAATCATGTCTGCGCTCCAAAAATCATGCCTGCGCTCTGAAAATCATGCCTATGCCAGACTTGTAACCAAAGTACAGAAAAAAACAAAGAAAACTTCACAATATCTCAAAATTTTAACAAGTTAGTTTAAAAATGGAAATAACCCAATAAAATTAAGGCCATGAACATGAAGTTACACACATTAAATGAGAAAAAATTCCAAAAAATGGACATTAATTACTACATGTGCATATCAAAATTTAGCCAAAACAATGAAATTTAAACTAAAATGTCATGGGACTAAGGGTCCCATCGGGCATGCCAAATGTGTGCAAGTGTTTCTACAAATTTAACCAAACTTAAAGCAAGAAAGCTACCACCTAAAAGGAGCTTCCTAACCTAGTTAAAAATTGCAAATATGCACCATCATGATGAAGAAGTGAGAAAGTCCTACCCGTTAAACATTAATAACTTTGAACCTAATCAAAACATAATGCAAATGCATAAACTCTATTCCCCTTAATAGCCTAATTTAATATTAAAATGGAACTAAATAGTCCAATGGCAATCAAATTATAACTTGATTGCTTTGATCCATCAATGGTTGCTTGGGTGTGAGGCTTAGCTCTTCAAGAATGGAGCATGGAGGGCTCAAGAATGACAAAAGGCTATTAGTGTGAAACTATGTGCTTACTTTTGTCTCTTGAGAGATTTAGGTGTAAGTAAAAAGGTAGGGGGAGGGTTCTTTATATAGCCCAAAGGATAAAGGATTCAACACATCTTCATGAATGTGGGATAAAGGTAAAACATGCTTAGGAATGGATAAGGTTGCTTTATTAAAGGTAACCTTACTTTAGAAGGGTTTAACACATGTTTAGTAAGTCATGTGAGTTGGGGGGTTTCTTTAATTAATCAAAGGTGATTAACTAATAGGTAGGTGTGAGCTTATAGAAGCCAATTAGAGGAATATTAGTACGATTTAGGCCATTGGAAAGGGATTAAATCAATTAAATATTGATTTACTAGTTAAATGAAGGGAAAATCTAAATAATTAATAATAATTAATTAATCTAGATAGAAGAGGTAAGCAATTAACGAAAGGTCATTAATTAGATAGATAGCTTGATAGGTGACTTAATCAGTTAGCGTATTGTAATTAATTAACGGCAACAAAATGGAATATGAGCACTTTTTGACGATATGTCGTCAATTTGTGAGGAAGGGGATAATTAGTGCAATTTAAGTATTTAAATTGCTTACGCATATTTATAGGTGTCTACATTCAGACTACAATATTCATATACAACTTAGAATATGGATTTGGAGCTTCCTCATACATAAAATATCAAAACTCTTATCCCATATTTGACTTCCCTTTTCCTTTCTTTATCGTTCAATTCTTAAGGTATACTCATAGACATTTCTAATCCTATTTGAATATGTTGATGACACGCGTTGATTGTTATACCATACCCTTCATGCATTCTTTGTAGAGTGAGTTGACAAGGTGACCTTCTTCTTGCATGACTTAGACAAATTACCTTCATATAGAACAAGACATGCTTGACAACTTAATGACACATTTTCACTCAAACTCATAATTAAGACATGAGACAAGTCATATCACTACCATGGAAAGACCTTATGATACTTGAATAATCACAAACACATTTTTGAACCCTTGATAACACACTTATGACAACATGACAAAGCTACATACTATGATATCAGACCAAAAAACTCCATAAAGTAGAGAGATATGGACTGTATGAAAGTCCTATAGGACTTTAAGGACAATGTTTTCCACATTCTTTTGATTTTGAAATATTAGAACATATAAACACATAAGCTCAAAACTAAGGACTCTCATAGGTCTTCATGAAGTTACTATTGACCATACAATCCATGAAATACTTAACACAGTCCGCTTTCACTCACATGTAAGCATTATGATAGTCCTAAAAACAACACTACTGAAATTTTGAATGAATGAGAACAAGGACCTTTATTTGACTCATACTATGCAAATACAGAGACCTATTACATTTCAAGATACTTGACCATCGAGGATACATCAACTCAATAATAATTTACACTTTATGAGAACATGACCATAAAACAATGACATCTAACCTATTTTTGGCAAAATCAGAAATTTTTATCCTTTAATATCTTTTGACAATCACTATGATGTAGATCATTAGAAGGAACAACACAGACCCTAATCAAATACTCATAGAATACCATCACACTTGATGAAAATAACTTAATTCCCCCTTAAATAATCGGTATGTAGACCTCAAGACATTACCATGTATTTTGAATTCCACAAGAGACACAAAACACTCAATAACTTTGAATGGCACAAATTCGAAGAATTTTTCATATCATGACAAGGACTGAGAATTCAAATATATAAGAATACACAACATACACTCACAAGTACTTATGAGAATGTAGATATGATAGAGGATTTCTAAAACCATAGACCAACTCATGGAAAACTCAGAAACCTAGCAAGTGCAATAACTCATGAAAACAAGGGGAGAGTCACTTTCCATACCTTATCACTCTTGAGGTATCCTAAAGGCCTAGTTTCTTCAACATGATAGCATTTGAATCAGCCTTCATATGTTGCATGGTGGGCTAAGAATCATTTTTGTTAACCTTCTTGACCTGAGGAACTCCCTTTTTGACCATGGGATCAGATCTCACAATGAACTTCTTATTGTTTTTTGCACAATCTTGCAATATGACTTGATTGTTTACAATTTAAGTAAACAAAATTCTTCTTTCTCTTAGGCTCAAACACACTCAAGTTCGAACCACGATCCTTAGATTTATGACCATATTCACAACATGAAAAAAATTCGCCTTTGAATACAACTACTTTATTCCTTGGAGCCCTATTTTTGTAATCTATAGATCTATGACCCAACCCATGACAAATGAAACAATATCCATTAAATAAAGAGCCATACCTGATAGCATTAGGTTTTCTAACTGAGTTATACCTTCTTGGTTCTTCCTTTTTTCTCACCTTCTCAGTTGATTTAATACTTGGACGATCTTCCTCGTCATTCTTTCCTTCAAACCCTAGGACTTTCTTGTCATTTGTGGATTTTTTTCCTTCTAAAAACTCATCAATATCCTTAGAGCACTTTTCAAATACCTCATACATATTCAACTCACTTGTGGCATCCTTTAAATCTGATTCAAGTGCTTTCAACTTATCTTCATACCTAGAAAATGCATCTTCTTTCTCCTTTAGGGCTTTGGACAAACTTTCAACTTCAGATTCCAACGAAAAAATGGTTAGACTATGTATAGTTTCCATATCTTTGAGTTGAATTTGATAGGCCTCAATACATGACTGAGCTATTTCATTCCTTCTTCTCAATATATCATTAATGTATGTAGACTTACGCATTTCTTATGCTTCAAAGTAACTCCTTCAAGCTGCTAAAATTTATTCACAAGGACCTTCTTTGATACTAATTATTGGAAGCACAATGAATTGAGAGGGGAGGGGGTGAATCATTTTTTTAATCCTTCAAAACATTTTCAGATTATCATACATGCACCATAATCATTTATCCATCCATCAATGTGTGATTAGAAACATAAAATATTCAACCACATAAGCACAATCAAGAGAGCATACACATGAACACGACATATGATTGGGAAACCCTCATGGGGAGAAACCCACTGAAATTCTACTTATATTACACAAAGTAAAGTGATTTAGTGAAGCACTAACTTCATAAGAAGCACCAACCCCTATTTTAGTAAAGCATCAACCCTATAATGAGCACCAATCCCTAATTTTGTGATGCATCCACTCCACAAGGAGGCTATAACCCCCCATATATGACCAAGCACCAACTCAGCCACTTGAAGATATCTGATCTCTGATTTTGTTGCTGCCACATCTGATGGAGGTCACAATTTTAGCTCACACACTATGTCTTCAATCTCTTATAATATTACTCTTTCTTCACTTGTCAAAGCTCCATTCACATGCACACATTCACTCTAATCTTCCTCAACCTTCCATTCTCTTCCTAACCCTTCAAATCATCCTCTCATACCTCCAACAGGGAAAATTTTAAGGGCCCCTTTGAAAAAAAAAAATAGAAAATAGTTGGTGAATCTGGGAAAATAAGCTTTCACGCGAATGATTAATATTAAAGACATCACGACATCACTATTAAATGCTAACAGAAGGTACCTTTTTTATATTCTACTGGTTGGTAGCATATTGTTATGCTACCAACTGACATTGTATAGTATTTTGTCAACTAGTAGCATAAAAAATGCTACCGACAAACAATATTTTTATGCTACCGGCCGACATCATAACTATATGTTTTCGGCTAATAGCATATAAATTTTTTTGGTCGCTAACATTTTTATGCTATTGGCCCACATCATACTATATATTTTTGGCTAGTAGCATAAAACTATTGTCGATCGGTTGTATTTTTTATGTTACCAGTCGACAACATACTATATGGTGTTGGTCGGTAGCACAAAATAATGCTACTGAATGACTATATTCCAATGAATTTTGTGAATTTATATTTCATGGGAATGGTGAATTGACCCCTATAATTAACTTGTACCTAGAAAAATTTTGTGAACTGGTCCTAGATTATACTCTAAATATTTACCAATTTAAAATTTCAAAAACCTGAATATTCATGAATTAACGAATATTCACCACTAAAATATTCCCTGAACTACAAAATATTTTCCACTAGGTTGTACACCTTCATCCAAGAGCACTAGCTCAAAAATTAACCAAACAAGCACCTAAATATATTTTTCTTCCTTCCAAACCAAAATAGGTCAGTCCCTCATGATAAAGTCAACCCATTCCCAATTAAAAATATCCCAAAAATTTTCCACAATAGCTACAAGTGACCCAAGTAGGTGATCCTAGCAAAACCCCTTCTTTTCATGATCCAAAAATCACTAAAACACATATATTTGCATGCCAAAATTCTCCTCACTTCAAAACCATACTTATTTGAGATCCCATATTCATAAAAAATGAGTAATGCATCATTTTAACATTGACAATGGTCACAATTTTCGTTAACAAATCAAATTATTTCATTTAATGGGCCCAGTTCACTTTGCAATTCTCAAAACAGTTGTTTCTTACACCCTTCACCACCCTGAAAACTTCATAAGGCCACAAAATCACTTCAACAAGAGAAAACCATGTCATGTAGCCACTTTATCAAAATTTAAAAACCTGCAGAACACTTCTAAATAAGTTAGAATCCATGACAACTTCATCTTCTCAAACCACAACAACATTTTCTTTCACCAAATCAAACTGCCAAAATATCAGTTTCCAAAGGTTAGCTAGTAAAATCATTTATACAAACATTATAGACCTCCAAAGTGATTCATTAGATGCCAAAATCATTCTTATTAACATTACAAGTGATAGGAAGCATTGCCCAATCCATCTCATGCCCCAAATAACATAAACATTTCACCAGAAAACATGTTGTCTTGAAATGCCAAAAATTCTTTTATCCAAAGAATACCCTAGAAACCCTATCAAATCACCTCATCATGAGACAAACATTATATTAATGAAAATCGATCTGAATCCTATTTCCAAGACAACTTTAGTCACTTCAAAAACCCACCTGTAGCTCAAATTGTGCTCATTTTATTTAGCATTGTTATTTGAGACCCCAAAACTACCCTTTGAGCAATCAACCTATTTGGACCTCAAAACACCATGTACCTGCATGAATTTGTCTTGAAACCTTCATGGAAATCAATAAAAACTCCCAATCATCATGTACCATCAATTTTTCATTCTACTCCTTTGGACCATATTGTCCTAAACCCTTCTTTTTCAGAAATTTCTATTTTTATGTGGGGCCCACATATGACCATAACCTCAACCATACATTTCTAGAAATCTAATAGAATCCTCTACAACATCCAATCAAAACTGGGTCAATATACTTCAGTTTCTACAAATTGCTTCTAACTAGGGTTTAATGAAGGTTTTAGACCACTTTACCTTCATAAAATTTGTTCATAAAAACCATACAATAAAATTACCTCATTTTTTTTTTTGAAACCTTCTAAATTCACCATAGAGTCCCATGCAAATCTCACAATTCACAATGAACATCTCAAGTTCAACTTTTAGCTAGAAATACACTACATTTTGACCCCATCTCACATAAACAATCATATCTTCAAAAATTCACATGAAGGGAACCTTATTTTTTTCTCAATGCATCATTAATCATACATATAACATCTCCTATCATCAGAATGTGAAATTCATGCATCAATCGCTCTAGAAAATAAGACTAGCATATGCTTTCATGTTAGATCCTCACTTTAGAAGCTAGGGTCAACTGAAAGAATGCAATAACTGGTCATAAAACCTCTGAAAATGACCCAAACATACCTGATATGACATGATATACCTCAATTTATGCTTCCATGAACTCATATGGCTTTAAACCACACTGTCACACTTCCAAGTTGTCATACCCGCTCTCAATGAGTACCTGTAATATAGTGAGCCACCTGCACTTGCACCATGTTGCTACGGTGAGTGATCAGTAACCTTAAAACACATGTTATAAATCATGTCAACATGCTTCATAATCATCCAAGAAGCTCATATTGCCATGTTGCATCTCCTAGGCAATTGATTAGACTTGCAAGAGAAATTAATCCTCACCAAATCCCGTTGTATCAGCTGATAAAAATTTCAAACACCATGTTAGCACCATGAATAACATCATATGACTTCAGCGCAAAATTCACTTTGTCATTAATGTGGTTTTGCATCGATGACAACACATATTAAGACCACATTCCAATAGTCTAAATAAGATATCCTTCAGGAAGAATCGAAAGAGAGGTCATATGATTTGCACAACAAAGGAACAATTTAATAATGGAGAAGCTATTAATCTTAAAATACCTATTTTACACAGACTTTCATGTCAAGAATACATAATTATTTATTTAATCTTAGAATTCTCAATTTATAAGGACACTTGAATCAAGTATACATAATCACTGAAAGTTGACTACTTTTTGGAACAATTTGAAGAGACTAGGATATTAAATATTGAGGTTAGAGATAACTCAAAACAAGATTTTATTTAAAACAAAATAACTTATAAACTACAATATCATTATCTTTGAATAGTAAAGATAGCAATATCAACTAGTGTTATATCATAAGTACATTTAATTGATATACATCGATAGATGTCCATTTGAAGGTTTACATGTTATAATTTTTACATACCATGTTGATTAATTCCATTGCATTGTTTTTGTATTTCCTATCGAGTGGTGAAAATGACATCAATCTAGCTACATTGTTATGCTGGCCTCAAAATAATCTATCCAGAGTAAATGAGTCTCAAACTCTACCATATAGCCAAGATGTTACTATGTTTTGATCGACTTCTACAAGTAAAATGAAGAATATTTTTTATGTAATGCTCAAATAAAAGTCAAATTCAAGGATAGAATCAAGCTTTATAATGATCTAATAGACTTCAAATTTATATTGAAAATAAAAATAAACAACTCAAGCCATTACACTACTTAGTTGCCGTGGTAAAGATACGTGTTGACATAATTAATTGTCCCATTAAATCTTAAAGTGAAAGGACGACCACCTTTTTAAGAAAACAACTTTAATCCTCAATGTCATATTCTTCTTTTGAATTAGTTGAGATATTTATATCATTGTTTGATCCAATAAAAACATTTAGTTCAACCTCAAAAAGACCAAACCTTTTTGAAGAAATAATTTAACCTTCAATACGATCATATTTGGTTAGGTGAGGTATCATAAACATAGTTAAAATCAAATCATTTCAATGTAAAATCAGCAATATTATATATATATAACCAACAACGTGTGAATAGAATTGTGGGAGGTTTTTAGTATACTTATAACCAAGATCTCCACTAGGGTCAAGGGGGGATTAAGCCCCAGGCAGACTAGGCAACTGCCTAGGGTGCGAACAGTTAGGGGCGCCTAAATCTAAAGATTTTCATTATTTTTTTTGTTATTATTAGAACTTAACATTAGTATTATTTACCTTAATTTTATTGATATTATTATAAAGTAGCAGAAATTTCATGCATACACATAAAAAGGTATTATAATATTTTTGCAAGTAAAAATAAATATGTATATTTTTAAGCTTATACAACTTTTTTGGTATTTTTACTCGTTCTCTAATATAGCTCTAAATAATTCAAGTGTGAATTTTTTCTTAGAAAAGGTTCACGTATTTTTTATAATATCATTGATGTCGCTAATAGAGGCAAGTATAATTGAAAGAAAGAATAATTTAATTTTTTGTTCTTAATGTTTTGAGGGAAATGTCTATTTTTTATGGAGGAATTTATAGGCTTGGCCCAAATACCACTCTTCAAAAAACCATGGGAGCCTCCTAAGAAGTTTTACTGATTTGAAAATAAATTATGCTTTGTTCAATTTTGAGTCTCATCACCTACTTGACATTGGTAGATAAGATGAGTAATAAACCTTGTATAAAAAATTATATTTGTTGCGTTGTGATTAATTCTCTGAAGCTATTGATTATTGTTTTTACTTATTTGAAAATTTTATAGAATATATATTTTTTCTTTTGTATACCAATTTCTCTAAATTAGTGATTTATTATTATCCTTATACAACCTTTTAAATAAAATAAGGTAGGTAGCTTTATTTATTTATGTGATGAAAAAAATTACCAACTAAAAATGTAAGAAGGGTGTCCACTTCAATTACTGCCTAGGACGCTCCTAACCTTTAATTCGGCCCTAACTAGGGTGACACTTTCGCTTATATATCATCAGTTTAGTTGCCATCAAGAATATAGAGAAATTCAAGCGATGGAGTTTCTGATGACTGCAATGGCTGCTGTAGGAGCAGCGGCAGCAAGCATTATAGCATGGCATTTTATTTGCAGGAAAGGTAGGGCACCTCTAAATTGGCCAGTGGTGGGTATGATGCCTGCGCTGCTGTGGAATATAGACAACATTTACGACTATGCCTCCAAATTAGTTGTCGACAACGGCGGGACGTTCAAATTTAGAGGCCCCTGGATGACCAGAGATTTGTTCGAACTAGTCACCTCTAATCCGGCTAATTTAGAGTACATTCTGAAGAAAGATTTCCCCAACTTCCCCAGCGGACCGTACCTCAAGGACGTCTTCTTCGACATGTTTGGAGATGGATTGTTCACCGCAGACGGTGAACTGTGGAAACGCCAGCGCAACTTCGGAATTTATTTCTGTTGCATAAAATGGTGCAGGAGAAGCTTCTTCCCGCGCTCCAACTGGCTAAAGAAAACAGGACAGAAATTGATCTGCAGGATGTATTGCTTCGCTTCAATTTTGATAATATTTGTATGAGTGTGTTGGGGCGGGATCCCGGTTGTCTGTGTGATGAAAATCTTCCGGCGGAGGATTCGTTTGCGAGGGCTTTCGATGAAGCCATTGAATCGTGCACTTATCGTTTAATGGTGCCTTCCTTGATATGGAAATTTAT
The DNA here is from genome assembly GCA_019776745.2 of Taxus chinensis. NCBI lineage: Eukaryota > Viridiplantae > Streptophyta > Pinopsida > Cupressales > Taxaceae > Taxus > Taxus chinensis. The sequence goes on from CM034150.1 coordinate 212,031,187, forward strand.
GAGATTTTTGAATGTGGGTTTTGAGAAAAAGCTGGGTAAAGCTTTAGCGATTATTGGAGAATTTACAGCAGAGATGGTTGAGGACAGAATTAAGGAGATAGAAGCCGAAGGAGGATCGAAAGGAGATATTTTGTCTCATTTTATTGAAATGGAGGCAGATGAAGGACGCTCTTCTTCACTAAAGTTGTTGCAGGTATGAACACTTTTTACGTGATTCCACGATTTCCCTTTGCTATTCCTGTTTAACTTATTGCAGGTATGAATAATGTAATTATATTATTTTACTCTTTTAAGAATTAATTTTATTAAATATATTTATGGTGAAACAATGACATTATATTAATGGTTATTGAGTAATTTAGTTACATTATTTAATTTTTTATAATAATTATTATAAAAATATTTATGAGGAAATAAAGTCTGTCTTAAGATGCATTCTAGTAATAATTGTGAGATTTAATGATCTATAAAGCACTACATTGATAACATGTGCTCATGAAAAAAGAGTGAGGTTGGCTATTCTAATGGGTTTGCTACATGTAAGAAACAGAAATAAAGGTTCGGTCTAATTCACATGTTACGAGTGTATAGTTAATTATGGCGAGAAGTATTTACATAACAAGAAAATAAAATAAAACTTACACATATAAGGAATCAAACCAAATAAAATATTTAAAACAAGTAGATAAAAAAAAGCAAAAGAATCATCACATGAATAATTAAAAAAAATAATAGAAATTGGCAATTGAAAAAGAAATAGGAATCAGCCCCAGGGAGAAGCGCAATTATATATGGTAGTGTTTTTTCTCCTTCTATCTAGGTATCTTTTTTCTCTCTAAATAAATAGTATTCAAGTAAAATTTGTTCGAAATTTTTTATTTTTTACTTCTATCTATCTATTTGTTTTTTTCTCTCTAAATAAAGAATATTCACCTAATTTTTTTCAAAACTTCTTAACATTTTGAAATTTTAAATTTTGTTTCAAGATGATAAAAATATCATTGTTTAATATGTATATAAGATATATTATAGAATATTTGGGTATTATTTTATTAAATATCGATTTTAAGATTTATAAGGTTATAATTTATTTATTTGCTTGTGAATATGGTAATTTATTTAATATGTGATTTTTTTAGTATAATATATTTTTGGTTTAGAAAATGTTCCTTCAATATATGTTGTATATCATTTAAATAATATTTAAAATATAAAACATATAACATCAATATTATATATTAAATAGAAAATAATTTATCTCAAATATTTAGAGATATCTCTATGATATTTTAATGAAATTAAATAGACTAGATATCTATAATTAATGGATTATATATTATAAAATATTTTGTATCTATGTTATTAGATATACAACATTATTTAATAAATCTTATACATAGTAGCATTATTTGATATTATGTAAAACATAGAATACCAACATTAATGAAATTGTAACTACTATTTTATATATATTAAAAAAATGTTATTATATAATAAATTTAATATAGATTAAATTTATATATTTAAATTGATAGAGATTTTTAAATAAATTAAAGCAACTTAAAATAATTAAAAATTATATTATTTTTTCTTATTATTTATAATGACGATTTCATTATATTTACCAATCTTTTTTAAATGATTCACAAATAAATATATCATAAAGGACAAGTTTATGTGCCCATGATTAAGAAAGGCTTAAATTTTATAAATTATAACATTTCACATCATTGTTTAGTTAATAATGAGTAATAAACATATTTTAATCTTCTTCTTTGTGATAATCATAAGAGGAATCTCATATAGTTTACAAGCAGTATAATTATTTATTTTCAAATATTTTGAAGATATGGTTTGACTAAGATTGCAATTTGCAAATGAAGAGCAACGAAGAGAAGGCCAAAGAGAATAGCAAAGAGAATATCGAAGATGAAAATAACACCAAATGACAAATGCAAAAAAGGAGGAACAAAAAATGTGAAAAAATGATAATGATAGATGAATAGTTGTTACACACAAATCCAAATTGATTGTTGAAGAATTAGAAGAAAAAAATTGAGAACACATTGATACGATGAGATCAATAATTCGTGTATGTACATCTCAAGATGATCAATACATGTCGAGAAGAAGATTACAAAGACAAATTCATTAAAATAAATTGATTGAGTCTGAAAGACAAGAAATTACTAATCCCAATGGAATTCTTGGGACAAATTTGAATAATTTTCAAATAAATTTTTGAGATGGTCTAGATAATCTTTCTTCGCCAAGCATGTGCTACATTTGTCAAGAAAGATATATTGACATAAAATATTCTCTAACCCTTGAAGGCCCTATATGTAATAGATGTTGAAAAGAAAAAGGACAAAGTATCCTACAAAAAATAGACGCGGGGCTTCATCAAACATTTTCTAGAAATGGAAATATGAGTTTTGGAGGAATATATATGATTTTGGTTAGAGATTCAGGATAACTGTCACCTGGTAGTCATAGAAAACGATATGATAGTGGTAGGTGTGAAAAAATATTATGGGATGAATTTAATACAATTATTACTTCTGATAAGATTTTTAGACAAGAATGAGAAAGTGACGATCAAATAAGGTTTCATCTACTTCTCACAAATATAAGAGATGCAAATCCAACAATTGATGATTGGAAGTTATTGATGATAAGAACCAATGATAGAATAGATAACATCAATAATGAATAATTTGACAATAACATTCATTTGTTTTCCATAAAAGTTAATGTGAATAACGACAATAAAAAAATGCATTCACTTAAAAGACATGTCACACGTAGCATTGTAATCAATTTAGGTAGTGCCAACATTCCAGTAGAAGGTAAAAATTCTGAACTTGATGTGGAATTAATAATTGCTAAGGATGCAAGGGTGATGTTAACCACCAGTATTTGGATAAAATTAGGTCTTGTACATGGATCTCTAGGGTATTAACGATTAGTATATACAAAAATGGAAGGGCCCCCTAAGCCACCAACATATGTTAACAAAGAAAGAAAAATCCACGAATGCTACTAGCATACCTATCTTAAATAAATCTATGTAAGACATGTCGAGAGATATCATTCACCAGGTGCATATATTCAATTTGATCCTTAAGTGGAATAGGCGCATTGAGAATGATATCTCTCGGCATGTTTTACATAGATTTTATTTATAGTAGGTATGCTAGTATATTAAAAACTAAAATTTTAAATCTTAATGTGAGTTAGCACCCACTAATTTTTTTTTAAAAAGTACATTCAAGACATTAATGCAACATAAATGTCCTAGAGCTCACTATAGCCTTGGCTACATCATAGTGCACAATAGAGCCCTATACGGATGCAATGCAGAGGGCCTCAAGCGCACTTCAGTGTGTTTTTTCCTTCCATGTGCATAGCCTATGAGAAAATAAACTAGAACAAAAGACCAGATCCACATGAAGAAATAATGTCATCAAGTTAATAATTACTCATGATGGTAAATCCTCATATGATTTAAGCAACCTTAAATTTTATACTCATTTTTAAATTAAAAAACATATCTCTATTAATTATACATTAAAAATTATTATTATTATAAAAAAAAATAGTATAGAATCACACCCTTATTTTACATTCATTTAATCATTAAAAAAACAAGCTTAAATTATTTTATTTTACTTTAAAAAATCAATTTAAAACTAATGATACTATAGCCATACAATGAAATTTAATACTTATTTTCCCTTTCAACTTTGTTCATCGAAACCCTCTATATTAATAGAGTTAGATTGAAATTATTATTTGCATTTTCCACAATATGACATGAGTAGTAATTATTATGTCAAGAGGCATCTACAGTTGTATGTATGGAGTTAAAGAGTCTACCTAGAGGCATCTACAGTTGAATATATGTACTGAGAGAGTTTGATGTTGTACCTGTAGAAGAATTTTGTGCCACATATTTTTGTTCCCGTGAAAAAAAAACTAAGGCCCACTCACCTTTTGAAAATAATTTTGTGTCTGTGAAATAAAAACTAGGTCCCACTCACCTTTTGAAAATAAAAACCAATATACTCCTTGCAATTTATTAATTACATAAGAAAAAACAAATACAAATGTAATTTTACTTGTTACACTTCAATAATTACTTTAAAAAAATACAAATGTAATATTACTTGTTGCACTTACATAATTACATAAGAAAAAATAGGGCCCACACTTTTAAATAATTACATATAAAAAATACATATTTTTGACTGTGTTTTGATAATACATAATTATTATTATATTATAATATACAGAATAATAAAGTTATTAATATTATATAATTATAATTTAATATAATATTTTAATTAGAATTTATTATAATATTAAAATTATAATTTTACATAAATCAAAATGTGGTATGTAAAATATGTTGAGAGGTATCATTCTCCAGCTGTCTGTTTTAAATTTTTGACATAATTGGAATAGGTGCCTTGAGAACCATACCTCTTGGCATAGTTTACATCGATTTATATGAGATAGGTATGATAGAGTTTATGATAAGTGTAATGTTTTTATGTGCTTGGTTTCTGGTGATATATCTGAAGTTTTATTTTCTAGTATGGTGGGAAAGGGTGGCTTAAAAAAAAGGGGCTCACTTCCGTCAAGCCCAAGTTATTGAAAACAAACATGAAATCCTATATATTTCTATGTTGTGTCCTCTTTTCGTTTGAGATTACTGATCTCAAGAAATTTATAATTCTTTGCACTAAATGATCTATATGACCTAAGATTTTAAATTTCACTATTTACTAGCAATCGCATGCAAGCAGTGCAATGTGAACGCCAAAAGGGATGCAATGGAAGAAAGTTGCATGGAAAAGGGGAGAAAAATAATAAGTGTAGTTATGTCGGTTAAGATATTTTATATGTCAATTATAGGAGGAAGAGAGAGTGGAATAATAGTTAGAATTTCTACGATGCTCATGCTATGGACAAAAATCAAAATATATTTACAAAAAAATGTAAAGGAGGAAGAAAAGTAGCAGATGAGGGAGTGTAGATATATATCTTGCTTCCTAGTAGATCTGTAGGCATTCACTTGTAGTGGATAAAGGGTTGGGGACTGATTGCGAAGCAACAATTTTCTACACCCACATGACATATTTACGAATCTTTTAAAGGGGTGAGGAGTAGTTTCATAGTCATTAAGGCAATCTATTATTGAAACATCTGAAAAAATAAAGAGTGGTTGATTAAAAATATTAAATTGGATAGATGTTTGCAATTTCATGTGTCTTGATTTATGGGTAGTCAGAATGAACATATATGTAAAGGTAATTTGTGTGTATGTCTCAAGCGAAATAAATAAAAAATTAGAAATAAGGTAGTAATTAAATACCAACATGTCTAACACCTATTCCTTGGCTTAAATTATTCTTACCAAAATAATAGTTGTTATTTGTGCTTCACATTATTGATTTCATCTCACTTGCATCATTCATGTGAGTGCAAGTTGTGCTTAAAGAGTCAAAAATAGAAAATGTGGGAAGTGTAATAAGTTACTTGTTCAAAACCCAACCACACTGCTTGTTCCTTAGATTCCTCCATTTTAGTTATATGTCGAGTAAAAGTAGGAAAGTTAGAAAAATGTAAATGAAAAATGGTGCGATGCAAAAACGAAAGTGGAAGGGTCAAAGAAGAGAAAATTTAGGGTGAAAACACTATACACGAAAGACAGGAAACAAATAAAGGATTTGAGGGAGGAGAAGTTAAAGGATGGGAGAATTGTTGCGGAAAACATATGTGAAGCATTGTTTTGTTATGACTAGGAACACACAAACCGCATAATATTATTAGAAATCATGTAAATTGGAGAAAAGTGGGGTGGAGGAAGATACCAATAATAATGGCATCCCTTATGATTTTTGGATAGTTAGAACACATTTCAACTTAAGGGGAATTATTTTTATTGTGTCTTGATACCATATAAAGATAGGGATATGTGGAGTGGAATCATCATCCGAAGATAACTGATTACAATTGTTGAATTTGATAACCACAAAACATAGGACCAATCATGTGCTTTTGTGTCATCTTTATAGAACATTAGCCCATGCCATTTTCCATGCCCTCCTAGTAAATAGGGGAGAGGAGCCAATCATGGTGCATTACCTAGTAGTGGTGAGGGTAGTTGACATATTTGCCTCTAGCTTTTGCACAATAAAATATTAATAATGGAATGAATACTATCCTATAAATGTACAAACACTCTTCAAAATTGATGTGTCTGTCACTTTTTATGTACATCCATGAATCTGTCAACAATAGAATAGTCAATATCATTTTTAAACATAAAATAACATATATTATACTTCCATGTTTGCCAAATTTAAAGTCAACATGTATTTAATACAAGGATATATAATTGTATTTCATCCCTATACAAAATTGATACCAATAATAGGCGGACACAGAAGATTTTATGAATTGCTATGTCTTAAGAATTCAGAGCACGCACCTTTATATAGGCCGAGAGGGAGGCAACCGTGGGAAAAACAGTTATAGAACAGACCACTAACAAATATAAACAAATGTATTAACTATCTAACATTCCCCCCCTTAATACATTGCTCTTACAAATGTACCCCCTAAATAAATCAAACTTCACCTTGCCGAGAGGCTTGGTGAGAATATCTACAATCTGAGAATCAGTAGGGCAATACTGGAGCTGAATTTGGTGGTTCAAGACCTGCTTACGAATGTAGTGACATTTGACCTCAATATGCTTTGTTCGTTCATGGAAAACAGGGTTCTTCACAAGCTTCAACACACCTTGATTGTCACAGTGAATGATGGGAGGTTTCTCTTCAGGAATCCCTATATCTGCAAGAATGCGACGTAACCAAATTGCTTCGCACATAGCTCCTCGTGTAGCGCGGTATTCAGCCTCAGTGGATGAGAGAGCAACAACAGTTTGCTTCTTGCTAATCCACGAGATAGGTCCAGATTCGAGATGAAAAACATATCCTGAAGTGGATTTCCTGTCATCAACAGATCCTGCATAGTCCGAGTCTATATATCCCTGTAAGAAGAACTGAGTGTTCTTCTGATACTACAGACCAAAGTCAATTGTACCTTGGACATATCTCAACACATGCTTTGCTACTATCCAATGACATTTCTTTGGCTCCTGCATAAATCTGGCGAGATAGCTCACAGCAAAGCAAAGATCTGGTCTGGTATAAGTCAAGTAAATGAGACTCCCCACAAGCTTCCTGTAGTGAGTGCCATCTACCTGTGGTGAATCCTGGAATCTAGATAGTTGCAAACCTTTTTCCATAGGTGTGGACATTGGTTTACAATATGACATCCCATACTTTTCCAGGAGTGTCTTGGCATATTTCATCTGGGAGACGAAGATATGATTCTTCTTCTGCCATATCTCTAAGCCAAGACAATAGTGAAGTAGCCCCAAATCAGTCATGTCGAAGGATTTCTTCAGATCATTCTTTACATCATCTACAAAATTGTCAGAACTTCCTGTGATCACAAGATCATCTACGTACAAAACCAGAATGACAATCTCTGTTCCTACCTTCTTGATATACAAATTTGTATCTGAGGGGCTATGAGTGAATCCATGCTGCAATAGGTGATCATAAATTTTTATATACCATGCCCTAGGTGCTTGTTTGAGTCCATAAAGAGACTTTATCAGACGACATACCTTCTGTGGTTGATGCTCGTCTACAAACCCTTCAGGTTGGGCCATGTACACTTCTTGTAGATCACCGTTTAGAAAATCACTCTTGACATCCATCTGCTGAAGTTTCCATCCATTTTGTACTGCCAGTGCACATACAACTCTGATGGTTTTGATCTTCGCAGTGGGTGCAAAGGTCTCGTCATAGTCAATTCCTTCTTGCTGAGCATAACCCTTTGCAACAAGTCGTGCTTTGTGTTTGTCGATTGAACAATCTGCCTTATATTTTGTTTTGAAAATCCATTTGCAGCCAATGGATTTCTTACCTGGAGGCAGATCGACAAGTTCCCACGTCCGATTCTGAATCAGGGAATCATATTCAGCATCCATAGCCTGTTTCCACTGTGGTTAGTCTAATGCCTCACGAACAGTGTTAGGTTCAGTGCTCTCAACAAATGAACTCATGAGTGTAAAATTTACCTCATGTCTAGCTTGACTTCTTGTTCTAACTCCCGTAGAAGTACCAGGAAGTGAGTTCAGGTGTGCATCCCTGATAGTAGTCTGGACCCATTTCAGACGTTGGTGCTGCTGATGTGAAGATGTGTTTTCCAGTGTGCCAAGATCAACGAACAAGTCTCCACTCAGCTCTTCTTCTCTCTGAGAAGAATCATCTTGCTCATCATCTAGATGTGTGAGCAATCTATGTGACGAGGTCGGTACTGGATCTCCATTGTGTGGCAAGGAGTCAAAGGATGACTCATCACATACCACATCTCGACTCTCGTAGATCTTCTTCGTCTCAGGATCCATGAGACGATATGCCTTTGAGGTAGTACTATACCCCAAGAAAAGACATAGCAGTGTCTTTGGATCGATCTTCTTCCTTCTCTTATCTGGAACATGCATATATGCAGTACAACCAAAAACTCTTAAATGATGAATAGAAGGTTTACGACCAGTCCATACCTCTTTCGGTGTCTTGTTCTGCAAGATCTTCGTGGGTGCCTGGTTGAGTAAATACACTGCTGTCTGGAATGCTTCTGCCCAAAATTGATCCTCCAACTTAGCGGTTGAGAGCATACAACGAGCCATCTCCATGACAGTCCTGTTGTGGCGCTCGGAAATCCCGTTCTGTTGGGGCATATAGGGAGCAGTCAAATGTTGCTGAATGCCATGCTGCTTCAGGTATGCTAAGAACTTCTTTGACACAAATTCCCCCCCTCGATCTGAGTAGAGGAGAAGAAGAGGCTTCCCAGACTGCCTGGTGGCTTGCTGGTAGAAGGTCTGGAAATTTGCAAGTGCCTCACTTTTCTTTCGAAGGAAATATACCCACATTTTCCATGAGTAATCATCAATGATGAGCTGAAAGTATGCAAAACCTTGAAAGCTAGCTAGCAGGGGTCCGCACAGATCGGTGTGAATGACCTGAAGAGGCTCTGTAGAATGATAAGAGCTCTGTTTGAATGGACCTCTATGTTGTTCGCCCGCAAGACATCCTGAGCAAACAGGTAAGGAATGGGAGAGTGGAGGAAGCCCTCTTACCATTTCCTTCGCACTGAGTTGATGCAGAGCCTCGGTAGAAAGATGACCATATCGAAAGTGCCAAAATGCAATGGACTCTGCCGTTGATGCAGACAGAGCAACGCTAGATGAAGTGACCGCATCCAGTGCAAATAGACGGCCCTTCAGAAATGCTTGAGCAATGACTGACTCTCCCTGGGAAATGATGCAGGACTTGACCCCTTTCTCAACAAAGAATTCAACCTGCATTCTATGGTTAAGAAGTTGACTTACAGATAAAAGATTTGAAGTCAAACCTGGAACATAGAGCACCTTTGTGAGTGTACATCTTCGTGTTCCAAGAGGAATGATGACATCACTAATCCCTGCTGCAGTATACTCTTGATTGTCTGCAATGGTGATCCGATCTCCTGTGGGCCGGTCACTCAGAGTATGAAACAACTTCTTGTTGCTAGTCATGTGTTCGCTGGCACCTAAATCAATCAACTAGACATTTTCTGACGGCTGTGAAGTCTGTGAGACTAGAACAATGTCAGATTGAGTCGTATCTGGTACCTCTTCATCGGAGGTGGCATCCTGCTGAGCAGCAATGTGGCCCTTTTGCCTCTGATTACGAGCATGCCATCGGGATTTCTTGGAATATCCTTGGCCAGAAGTGCTCTCTTCACCAGAATTTTCATACTTGCGACCGTTGTAATAACAGTTCGCAGTCGTGTGCTTATCCGTGGAGCAAATGTGGCACCACTGATCTGCCTTATGATTATGCTGCTTCAGGGGTGGCCGCTGTGGAGGCCGCTGTGAAAATGGCTGCTGAGCATGTTGCTTCTGATTTTGGGGGGCAGATTGCCCTTTCCGAGGCTTATGTTTTTGCCTTGTGATGAGAGCCTTGTCTTCGAAGGCTTCTTGTAAATTTTGCATGGCTTCTTCCTGCTGAAGATAATTCACCAGGGTTGCAAAACTCACCTCCTGTTGAGTAATTGTCAACGTGGTGATCAGTGTCCGAAACCGTGAAGGAAGAGCTCGCAGGGTGATCGGGACTAGCAACTTGTCGTCCACTGGTTCACCGAGTGCAGAGAGTTCTACACGTAACTCAACTACACGCCGCAAGAAGGCTTCTACTGATTCACCATCATGCATACTCATCGTATGAAGCTTTGTCTGAAGTTGCAACTTTGTCGTCAGATTCTTAGCTTCGTAGATGGTACACAATGCGCTCCATGCCTGAGAAGAAGCAGTTGCTTCTCGAATGTATGGATGCACCTCATCAGAAAGACTGAGGGTGATGAGCATTAGTGCTTTCGCATCAGCCTTTTCATATTTTTCCAACAGATCATCGTCTGTGGGAGGGGCGTCTTTGCCAGAGACAATCCCCCAAAGATCTTCGAATTGAAGAATTGTTCGCATTTTGGTTTTCCATGCGGCGAAATTTGGCCCTTTCAAGAGTTGGGCATCGGATAGCAATATTTTTGGAGCAGACATTTTCAAAAACTCAAAAATGTATTTTATTTATTTATTTATTTTTCAAAAAATGGCTACAATGCTTACTGAAGGAATCTGTCCCGAAGATGGGCTCTATAGGCTCGTGCAGTGAGACACCGACGCTCCTGTGGGCGTTCTATTTTGCGTTCTTCATCTACATCATAACCACGTTCAAGTTCTGCACGAATCCACCGTGCTTGACATCGAATGTCGAACCAAAAGTATTCCAACAGTCCTCGGCGCACAATCTCGTCAAAGAGAATGTTACCAGTGTTGTGTAGCTCATTGACCAAGGCAAAGAATAGCCCAGTGGTGTCCTCGTTGTCATTCAATGCCCATATATTTGGTGCATTGCTTGCGGTGCTTTGTGCATCGGAAATTTGAGACATACGCGCACACACAGTTTTGTAATTTCCCGGCTTTGCTCACACATACAGGGGTTTCACATTGGATTCACCTCCATGCCAGCAAGTGCACGAGTCTCCCTTGGTCGTTCCAGCGCACAGTAAATGCTCCCCACGTTTCTAACCAACAATGAACAACAAACACATTTGGGGCACAGCAGGTTGAGTCTCCTCACGTTTCTAAACAGCAAAGAAGGCGCACCAGTCTCCTCCATGCACAAATTTCTTCTCTCCACGCACGCACAGGTTCACACCAGCAAAGGACTCTCCAACACGCACAAGCACTCAAACTTTTCTCCCTTCACGCGGCACCAGTCTCCTCCACGCGGGACAGGCAACCTTGCTCCTTCACGCGGGACAAGCAACTTTGCTCCCTTCTCCTTCACGCGAGACAGGCACAGTTTTTCCTTCACGCGCTAGTCTACTCTTCCTCTCTTCCTCCACGCATGACCTGCTCTGAAACTAATGATAGGCAGACACAGAAGATTTTATGAATTGCTGTCTTAAGAATACAGAGCACGCGCCTTTATATAGGCCGAGAGGGAGGCAACCGTGGGAAAAACGGTTATAGAACAGACCACTAACAAATATAAACAAATGTATTAACTATCTAACAACCACATCATCATATCAATTTGATGTCAATTTTCACATAATTTAAGTTCCCATTTTACTGTGTAAAAGGTCTTGTCATTCACACACTTTGGGCCAGGTTATCACAAGCAGAAGTCCAAAGTGCACCATTTTCAAATACAAGTTGTCTTTTAAGCATTAAGTTTCTCACCATTTTCCATACCAGCTACTCCCATAAATTATGTACCTACATATTTTCAACAAATGTGAGGCTCAAGAAACAAACATTGAATTGAAATGAGAAATCAAATCAAATTGAACTTCAAATATGAGTATTGAAATAAAATATCATAAATCTTGATCCACCCCTATCAGTTTCACCCAATCAAAAACAAGCACAAGGATCAACCAATTTTACCCAATCAAAAAAAAGCACAAGGATCACTCAACTACAACACTTTTCATATCTCCTATAAATCCAGTTCCTCAACTGCTCTGAAATTTTATTCAGTTAGAGTTATTTTTCTAGTGCATGACAATTACAGTTCCAAGCTGCCGTAATCAACAGTTATTCCACATCATAGTGCCACATACAGTAAGTTCTTAACTTTGTTCTTATATTGATGCACACTCATTTAATTTCAATTTTATTTTTTTGTCGATCTACATATGGGAGGGGAGCCTGTAAAAAACCTGGTAATCCCAAAAATCTGTCAAAAGAAGCAATTTTAGAATCTCTACAAGCCCCCAATCTACTTTGAAACTAATAGACATTTAACCCACCATGCATACTTGCTGGTGCATCTTGCTGGTTCATATTTATGAGGCCTTTCATGTAAGATTATTTAAAAACAAGTAATTCCCAACTAAATAATGAAAACTGTATTTCAACATTTATAAGTAATGTAGGTTCCCCTTGCTGGGTCATACTTTAATGCTGCCTTTTCATGTAGAATGTAATATTACAAGTAATTCCAACTAATTAATTTAAATTTGGTATTGAATAATATTTACAAGTAGAATGTATGTTCCCCTTGCTGGTGCATACTTTATGCTATACCGTTTCAGTAGATGTATATTACAAGTATTCTAGAACTAAATTAATGACAATATTATTTCATATTTTACAAGAATTGTTTTTCTGTGACGTATATTTAGCATAATTCCCAGACTAAATACGAAAGGCTCATTGGAGGGGAGCCAGTCATGGTGCACCCACACTTTGGCGGATTATATTAGACATTAAAAAAACAGTTTAACACAAAATCCGTAAAAGAGCACGCAAGAATTCTCGACAGCTCCAGCTCCTTTGTTGCCAACCCATTTGACACGCAGATCACTGTACAATGAACTGGAGTGTGAGGTGGGTCGCAATTTTCAAGTTTTCATGGTGTGGACAATGCTGTTAGTCGAACCCGCCCACCAGTTCTGTTCGCTGCCAGCGTATCACTAAAACAATCACGTTTCCTAGACTTGCGAAATCCATCACATAGGTATATGGTAGTAATAAACAACCACTAATTTTCATGTAGATGTATATTAACAAGTAATTCCAGACGAATTAATGAAAACTGTAGTTCACATTTATAAGTATATGTATGTTCCCCTTGCTGGTGCATACTTTATGCTGCCTTTTCATGTAGATTTATATTAACGAACAACAAAAGTAATTCCAGACTAAATTAATTAAATTTGTATTTAATATTTACAAGTAGATGTATGTTCCCCTTGCTGGTGCATACTTTATGCTACCTTTTCAAGTAGATGTATATTAACAAGTAATTCTAGACTAAATTAATGACATATGTATTTCATATTTACAAGAAGTTGTATGTTCTGTAGACGTATATTTACAAGAAATTCCAGACTAAATTACGGAAAGGCTCTATGGGAGGGGAGCCAGTCATGGTGCACCCACACTTTGGCGGATTATAGTAGACATTAAAAAAACATTGTAATCACAAAAATCCGTCAAAAGAAGCACGCAAGAATTCTCTACAGCTCCATCTCCTTTGCCAACACATTTGACACGCAGATCACTGTACACATGAACTGGAGTGTGAGGTGTCTCAATTTTCAAGTTTTCATGGTGTGGACCAATAGCTGTTAGTAGAACCCCCCACCAGTTACTGTATTCGCTGCCACTTATCACTAAAACAATCACTGTTTCCTAGGACTGCGAAATCCACACATAGGTATATGGTAGTAATAAACAACCACTAATTTTCATGTAGATGTATATTAACAAGTAATTCCAGACTAAATTAATGAAACCTGTATTTCATATTTACAAGTAGCTGTGTGTTTTGTAGACGTATATTTACAAGAAATTTCAGGCTGAATCACGGAAAGGCTCTATATTTGCAAATAGATATATAAGAAATATACATCTACTTGTAAAGATACATCTACAGAATACACATCTGAATCTAAATATACAACGACAAGAAAAGGTAGCATAAATATACAGTTACGTGAAAATGAAGCATTAAATATACAACTACATTAAAAGGCAGCATAAAATATGCATCTAACATGTAATTTCTTGTAAGTATACATATTTCTTCAATTTATCCTGGAATTACTTGTAAATATAAATCTACATGTACACATACATCTACAGGTTTCATTAATTTAGCTCAGAATTACTTGTGAATATTCATCTACATTTAGAGGCAGCATAAAATATACAGTTACATGAAAATGAAGCATTAAATATACAACTACATGAAAAGGTAGCATAAAATATGCATCTAGGTCAGAGAATCATCAAGGTCAAATAGTGCTTTTGGTATAAGATTGAGTAGGGAATCTGTACTAATTACCCCAGATCAGTACATGGAGCTTCTGGTTGAGAAAGAGAACAGAAAAAAAGCAAAGAAAAAAGGAACAAATCCAGGAGAAGAAGGCTGAACGAATTGTTGAAAGGGAGAGGAAGGAGTAGGAAAAGATTGAAAAAGAATATAGAAGGAAGACAAAGGAGCACCAAAAGTTGATTCAAAGGCAAGAAAGGGAACAGAGAAAAGGAACAAGAAAGGATTCAAAGGTATCAAGAGATAAAGGAGAAGGAGTTTGAGAAGGCAAGAAGAGAGTTAGAAAGGAAAAGGAGATTGAGCAGTCCAATTAATCCTTTTCCTGATCAACACCCAATGCTAAGAGAATTAATGGGCATACATTGCCCTTTATCAGTTTCAACACATAATACTGCAGTCGGAGTGAATGCTTCTCCAAGTTCTGATCCATTCCCAACTACGCCTGTGAGAGATGTCAACGTGGGGAGGAAATTGCAAAGTAACACCCCAGCTTCAACCTCAATTGCAGATTCAACACCGCCCTTCCTCGGATTTTGGAAATGATATTTTCGAAAGTAAATATTTAATTTTGAGGGCTGAATTTTTTATGTGTGGAATTGGCCTTTCGATTTAAAAAGTACAATATAGTAGTAGTAGTTATATGGCCCAAGTATATTGTATGGCCATGTTTTTGTAATGGACAATGGAAATGTTTACTGAATGAATATATATGTCTTCCAAGTTATGTGATACCCTTTTTGAAAGATTTAAACTCCTATTGTTTCAAAAAATTACACTGAGTAACATTCAATAGTAAATGTCATTAAAATAATAGACAGAAGCCAATAACACAATCCATAAGTAGAAAAGAGAAATACGCAATAGTTTCTCTCACTGCCTCAATGAGGGTAAAAACCTCACCTATTAGAACCATATGGACTATAGATATTCAAAGAGAATCAAAGAATTGCCAAACTAAAAAATGTGTTGATAACAACAAGCATTTGCACTTCCATTATCAGTCACTCCAACAAGCATAACAACACCAGTGCAAGACATGTACAAATTATACTATCAGATTTTAATGTGTAAAATAACCAAATTATACGAATCAGTTACTAATAATAGGGGTTACCATGTCTTTTGAGAAATCAACCTCTTGGACTTTCTTGTAACATATGAAGGCTTTCATCAACTATGATTGAAATATATTCATTTATAAATCCTATCTAATTATAAATCGATCTCATACTAGTGTAGTTTGAATCAATCAACTCCATTTCATTTATTGCTCAAGGAGCCTAACCCCTTGATTAGCTTCAAATATGAACAATTTTCCAAACTTCACATTAAAACGACTAAGTTTTTGTTACCATAAAAGAAGTAAATGACTAAGAACAGAACAGTGTACAGAACGAAACCTCTTTTGAAGCATCCACGACAAGATTCAAATGACTCTTTCTAGTTTAGAAGGAAGCAAAGTTAAAATATCACTTCAAGTAGATATTATTACTGAAGAAAGAAAACAGAAGTACCTTCCACTCTCTGCATCTGCTGTTATAACGTATAGCCAGGCAATACACTCAGAAGTATGACTAGCTCCCAACACAGATGTGGTCAGTGTAAACACCCACACACAAAATTATCAGGCCAAAACATTAGGCAGCTCTGTTGTTAAACTTTCCAGCGAAAAACAGTAAGCATTCCCCTCTTTATCCGTTTTGTTCCACGAATTCGTTGCATTCCGCGGAGGTTCAGGCAGTTAACATTTACCCAGAGCTGGATGGATGTTTGGGAGTGTTTGGTGCAATGAATATCAGTAAATAAATCTGCATGCCAAACATTAAGAACTCTTTTGCTTCCCTGACACAGCATATAGGATGTTTATTATTACTATATCCCTATGCATGGATTTCACAGTTGTCGAAAATAGCAAAGGAGATGGGGCTGTAGAGAATTCTCACATGCTTCTTTTGACAGTTTTTTGTGATTACCTGGTTTTTTTAAATGTTCAGTTTAGTGTCCCAAATTTTGGGTGCACCAGGACTGGATCCCCTCTCATACAGTAAGACACTAACCGTATTCTCTGGGCAATAAACAGAAATCCAAAAAAATTGAGTATAGCAGACTAGGATAGCTGAGTTACAATGTGTCGAAGCAATTACCTAAAATTAATTAATGAGTAGTAGTAGTAAATAAATAGATGCCTATAACTACAGTGGGGTGGTTATTTATATCCCTATGGTCATGTTTTCTAAGATAATTACTTAGTCTACATTGTTGCATAACAATGATCAGGATTCACTCGGTGTGTACATTACGAGTGCCTATCGAATCCAATGTTTGACAAAAGGACTCATATCACTATGGAGCTTAGGTAACATGAAAATTTCAATTAACAGAGGAACCATGTGGAGTTATCTTGTACCAGTGTAGTTATCACAGTCTCAGATTACATTTAGGCAGCTACATTCAATTACAGTATCAGTGATCTGTAGGTGGTCATGTTTTTATATGAACCTTACTAATGGTCGTGGCATCATACTTGTCGGTGCAGGTTTTAGAGAACCACTGAACTGTTATTACATTCATTCAACAAGTATAATGTATATCAAACAATGGGTATGTGCCTGTTGCTTTGAGGTTCAAGAAATATGCAGTTACAATTGTGTCAAAGAGAGGAAAAGGGAAGGATCAAACCAAATTTTAGGCTACCAAATGCACAAGTTCCATTAAGAGTGATCAAGAAGTAGAGGAGACAAAATATAATCTCTTTAAAACAGATTATCGGCATGAAGAGATAAGATGAGGAAAGCTACCAACCTTATTCTCTGGGCAATAAAGAGAAATATATATAAATACTTATGTGGCCTGGCTAACGTTACGTTATACTATCAGTACGTCCTTAACCTCTGTACATAGATACAAGAATGGAAACGTCCGTGTACATAGATACAAGAATGGAAACGTGAGAGTAAAAATCACACTTTGAGCACGCTCACTTGAGCACAATCGAATGCTACAATGATACAATACTCACGCGCTTATTTTGACAGATTTTATATAAATTCAACAAGTAAAATGATTCAACTCTCACGCACTTCTTTTGACACATTTTTTGGATCACCTGGCTTTTTTTAATGTTCAGTATATTATAATTTTCAGAAACAATAGGAGTTTAATTCTTTGAAAAAAGGAATCACATAACTAGGAAGACATATAACACAATCTACCAGTACAAAAGAAAAATATATAATTGTTTCTATCACTGCCTCAGTGAGGGTAAAAACCTCACCTATTAGAACCGAATGGACTGTAAATATTCGAAGAGAAACAAACAATTTCCAAGCTCATTTGATGTGTTCATAAACACATTTGATGGAATGCTCTGCATCTACGTGGATCATTCTCAGTCAATCCAACAAGCTCCTCCCCACCACTGCAAGACGTGTACAGAAAATACTGTCAGTTTTTAATATGTAAAACCACCAAAGTAAATACTTCACATTAAAACGACTAAGGAGGGTTACCATAAAAGAAGCAAATGACTAAGAACTGAACATTGTACAGAACGAAACCTATTTTGAAGCATCCACGACAAGATTCAAGAAGGCAGATCAGTTAAAATATAATTGAAACTTCCAGTTATTGCTGAAGAAAGAAGTCGCAAGTATGAGTAGCTCCCAACGCAAGCTTCGTCAGTGTAAACACCCACACATAAAATTATCAAGCCAAAACCGTAAGCATTCCCCTCCTGGTCCGATGGCTTCCACTGTTTTGTTGCATTCCGCGGTGGTTCGAGCGGTAAACAGTCCCCCAGCTGGAGGCGGTTTGGGAGTAGGTGGCACAATGAATAGCATCTAATAAATCTGCATGCAGCACATCACGACTTCCTTTGCTTCCCTGACACGGCGTAGTGGTTGTTAATTACAACCATATCCCTATGCGTGGATTTCGCAGTCCTCGGAAACAGTGAGTTCTTTAGTGATAAGTGGCAGCGAATATAGTAACCAGTGGGGGGTTAGATTCACTAGATTTAGTCCGCACCGTGAAAACTCGGTTTTTTGGACACGTCACACTCCAGCTCATGTGTACGGTGATCTACGTGTTTGTTGAGTTGGCAAAGGAGATGGGACTGTAGAGAATTTTCACGCGCTTCTTTTGACGGATTTTTGTGATTCCAGTGTTTTTTTTGCTGTCCGGTATACACTGCCAAAGTTAGGGTGCACCGTGACTGGGTCCCCTCCCATAATTGGTATCATTTGTAAGATTTTTTCCTTGTGCATTTGTAGCGGAATCATGTCCCATCCAATGAAGAAGCCACCGAGCAGCAGGAAGTACGCGAGCACAGCGATGAAAATGGTGCAGGAGACCATCAGATTTGTAACGGTGAGGGAGAGGAAAGCAACGAAGAAGTTATCCTCCCAGAAGGAGGCGAGGGGAACCATGAAAAAGTAGAAGTCAAATAATTTTCCACCCAAAGAGATGGACCAAAACGTGGCGACGAGGAATGCAAGGGACATATAAAGTGATAACGATGGTATCGAAACCATCTTCGACTCTTTCTTCTACAATTTCATCAAATCCTCAGATGTTATTTACCTTGAATCTCTCTCTATCATTGCGACACAATAAAATAAGCTCTCGACATGGCACCCTAGAACGGGGCAGCCAAGCTATGCCACAGGACTTGGCACTTACAAAAACGAAGGCTACGGATAGCCTTGCCCGGTCTACCAGGAATCTGCTCCGGGACCTTAGAACAATCTCCTAGGAAAAAGAAGTGTTATGTTTTCCCTCGGGATAACCCTCATAGTCTTCAGCAGTGTTGTTATTCTCAGCACGTGTCTCGTCCTCCAATCGCATTCACCCAGATTCTTATCTGTAAGCACTAACGTCTTGCAGCTCAATGTCACTGGGGACTGACTGAACATGAAGACGAAGTTCAACAACACTATTAGGAATTCCAACAAGAAGAACTAGATTTATTACGTTGCCTCATGCAAAGGCCGCACGATTACCTACAACCAAGTGGACCACTTATATCATGGGAAAAACAATAAATTCGTCAAACTATGGATTCATCATTAGGTTAAATTTATTTATTATATTTAATTTTAAAACTTTGGAACAAAATCCTATTCCCATCATGGTTTCCTTTAAGACGAATCTTATGGTTTCCTTTAAGACATTATTAGTGATTGGCTTACTCGCACTAAGGGAAGAAGAGTTATCTTCCCTTCAAAATGCCCATCCTTGTATTTATCAAATTACCATGTGCCCTCAAAATTATTATTTTTTAATCAAAATGACTTATTTTCTTATATTCGCGTCCATCGATAATGTTAGCTGACACGCAAACTAAGGTTAGTTAAAAGAC
This sequence comes from Taxus chinensis, assembly GCA_019776745.2. Lineage (NCBI taxonomy): Eukaryota > Viridiplantae > Streptophyta > Pinopsida > Cupressales > Taxaceae > Taxus > Taxus chinensis. Next base: position 212,051,020 of record CM034150.1, read on the forward strand.
CAATAAGTATATGTTGACGTAACAACAATTAATCTAAAATTCGATCAATGACTTATCGTACACTACATTGAAAGTTCCATGGGGGTTTTACATGGGAGATTTGCAAGCTAATCCAAATGGTTTTTAAATGAGACGGTGTGAAATGTGTGAATGATTTGGAACGACTTCTATTCGTTTAAATTTTGAGTTTCATTGTGTCCGATTTAATTTGTTAATATATATATATATATATATATATATGAGAGGATGACAGGAATAACTCAGATTCATCAAAAAAACGTCAATACAACGCTCAAAATTGGCGCTCTAGATTTTAGAGTGTACCCTAACATAGTTAGGGAGGCAAAGCTTCTCAATTTAAGGACGTACAATGCTTTTCGGCATAAATGTGTTTGCACCCTGTTCGTCCAAAAATAGGTGGCCGCATGAATATCGCTCAAAATATTTATTGTTTCTCCCGTGCCTCAAATGCTTAAATTTCAAGGCCCCAAATCCCTGTCACACATTTTTCATTATACGAATTCGTACATATTTGAAGCCCCCCTATGGAAGTTATGTAGAGAGGCAACAAACTGTCACTGAACTCGTGGTAAACTGTGCCTTGTGTAGGGGAGAGGACCCTATAACCGTGCACCTAACTTTAGGGGCACGCAAGTATATGCAGGTATATCGGTTGCGTAAAAAAATTATAGCATCGTGTAGCGTATGATCGTGCCATATTGACATTTTCGTTTCACGTGTTAATTTGGAGGGAAAAGTAGTTTTTGAATTGATTTAATATGAAGAAAATCAATATAAAGCATTTGAAAGAGGGACCAATGACCGAGCGCCCCTATGTGTCACATTCTCATTAACTCTTAAAAAGTGTAATTAACGAAAAAGTGAACAACTATTGGTGCTTTTGTCAACAACCTATGGTGAAAAGAGATGTACATGTTGTGGTACCCGCTCGGTTATAGGGTCCTCTCCCCTACTCCAGTGGAAAAAACTCCGGCAGGGCGCACTGCATGCTGGACTTGGTATGTGGAATTGATTGTGAAAGGTTATACGAATCTGTAGATTTATATTTCCGTAAAATATTTCTTGTTTGCCACCATCTGCAACAGGAATCATATAAGTATCATTTCAAACATTTCCACTAAATAATAGAAAGGAATAAATATATCACGGGCAATAATTAATCTTACATATTGCAATGGGATTAATGAGGGTTATGCCTCGCCTTCTTTAAATCCTCGAACGAATCATGAATTCCGCCTTGCTCTTCTCTGTACGCCCGTGAAACTCTGGCCGTTTGACTCTGAGTCATTTCAAAGGTATTTTAAATGGAGGAGTGAATAGACTAGCAGAAAAAGATTGATTTTAATGAGCGGAGGTACGAAAGCATGAAATGAAGCAGAAAACATGCAAACAAAAACGAGTAGAGAAGCAGAAAAATTAGGAGAACTCAACACGTTAAACATTGTAAAACCATAAACGAAATAGTTAAATTTATATGGTACAAGGCCACCAAGTTTGAATAGTTAAGCGTGTCCAATTTCTGAAGGGCAAAGAACTGTGGGATTCTTTCCATTTCCCAAACAGTACCCATAACACTTCTTTCCATTTCTGAAGGGCAACGAAGCGCGTAACGATTTGTTTCAATATTGTATTGATTTTGACGGGGCAGGAAAGAGGCAACTGAAATCACATGAAACCACGCGTGATAATCAGCAGAAGTACTGCGGTACTCACAGATGAAACGGCTCAGATTTAGTAGGGGACGTCGATACGGAATAAAAATTGGACATTCCAGATTTAAACCTGCACCTGACTGTATCAGACGGGAGGGTGGGGAACTCGGCGAGTTTTCCCCATTGTAAAACGCCTTTCGGCGTAATTACATATAAACAGTCTTTTTCGAAGATTGAGAGTATTTATTAGGTTATAGGTATTCGAGTTGGATTTCAATTTCACATTTTTATTTAGGTATCTTTAATATCATGATTGGAATTCAATTTGGTCCTTTAAATTCAGGTACAAATTTATATTTCCACGTTTCAGATAATCCCTATCTTTAGTAATAAAAGTATGATTAATTTTTTTTTAATTATTATGTATGTAAAAATTGAATTAAGATTTTCTTGATGCAGGGTTTAATTCTGAGTGTATTTCTTGCCGGTAGTGATACTTCTGCTATATCACTTTCCTGGTTCTTTTGGCTTGTGAGCATGCATCCAAATGTAGAGGAAAAGATTGTTTCTGAGATCGCCGAGATTTTGAAGTCTATATCATTGAAAAACAATAGGAATGAAATACATCTGTTTGACGTGGAAGATTTGCGAGGCATGAACTATTTGTAAGCAGCTTTGTCAGAATCCATGAGGCTTTTTCCTTCTGTTCCGGTCATTTACAGAGAAGCAACAAAAGAAAACATCTTACCAGATAGCACCCATGTGAGAAAAGGATCGAAGCTTTTGTGCCTTATATATGCTACAGGTCGTATGGAGAGGCTTTGGGGGAAGGATGCCTTGCAATTTGTGCCTGAGAGATGGATTAATGAAGAGGGTTTGTGCAGGAAGGAATGGGATTGTAAGTTTCCTGTTTTCAATGTGGGTCCTTGGGTGTGCTTGGGAAAAGATATTGCTTACGTGAGTATGAAGTTTATAACTGCTAATATCCTTGCACGGTATCAACTTAAATTCAGTTCTGCTCATCCCGTGAAGCCTAAATTTGGGCTAACTCTCACCATGAAACATGGTCTCAAAGTCACCTTAGCTTCGAGAGAGAATATTGTATAACAATTTTTTGTTTTGATACCAACTAGGCCTGAAATTTGATGGTCTGTGGACCGTTTTTCCATATTTTAACCGTAATTTACAATTTAATAAAATTTTAAACCGTAAAAAAGTGAGTAGTCATATATTATATGAGGTAGAAAAATCTAATATATTTAAAATTATAATTTAGAAATATAATATATAATAAAATATGATCTTTTGTTCAAAATTAAATTTAGAATAAACTTTTACTATTCTAATTCCAATTTACTTAAATTTAGGATTGTTATCTCTATACAATCTTTTTTCCATTTATTTTCAATGCAAATATTTTAGTTTAATATCAAGTAGAAAGAAGCTAAAAAGATTAATCCAGATTTTAGTTTGACAATCTTAAATATTATTTAAAATCTAAATTGAAAGGTGTATATATGGCAAGACCGTCACATATTTTCCTTGACAAGCAAGGGTGACCATCAAATTCCAGCCATACCAACTTTCCTTGTGATGTAACTAAAAATTAGTATTAAAAGTTGCATATTTGAAATTTCAATTATAGATTCTTATCTTTTAATGGTTATACTTAAATAAATAAAGGTGTATAATAATGTGTGACAAGTATTTATATTTAATACAATATTTCTAATAGTTACTTGTGCAAAATGCTACATAACAAATGAATGTAAATTGTGGATCTTGGATTTTTTTTATCTTTTTGATGAAGTAAAAAAATTGGATCTAGAAAGTATCCAAAAACCTTATATAATCCCAAGAAAGCTATAACAATAACCCCAACAAGAAACAAATGACATAGAATTGAGGATCATAAAAGCTTGATCCAAATAGTACAAAGATTTGTTTCTTTTATTTTTTTACCGAAATGTTTAAACCATTAAACAAAAGTAAGCGAAAAAGGCCCAAAAAGGCAGTACAAAGACAACAAAAAGTTACTAGATTTCGATATCACTTGATACTTTCTTTTCTAGTATCCACCAATTCTAGATTATTGGTTTCAACTTCCTTAGACTGAGACATATTTATCTTGGATTTTTTCATGTCCCCACAGTCATCGTTCTTCTTATGATTCCTCCCCTTTTCTTTATTTTCTCTAAATCAGTAGACATAGCAAGTTTGTTCTCTAGAATTTCAAGTCTCCGCTCCAAGATGAAATTAGAGACCCCAAGATTTCTAATTTACTATCTTAAGATAAGAAAGAAACTCATTGTTCTTCACTTAAAAGACTAGGCCTTTACTTATGCTCACAAATATATTTCCTTCCCCAAAATTTCGATATGTATATTTAGATCCCCATCTTTGTCCTATCTTGTAATTCTAGTTACATCCTTCAAGATGTTAGGAGCACATGACTTGGGGGTGAGTTCATTGTTTAAAACTTTATTCCATTTCATTCATCAGTAATTTTCATTCATGATTCATCCAACCATACAAAATTATAGCCATTTAAGTATAAAGATGATTAAACCATTCACAATCAAACCATACACACAAGAAAAAGACAAAATAACACAAGATATATGTGGGAAACCCTCAAGGGGAAGAAAAACCACTAAACCTATGATTTTATAACTCAAAATAAAGGACATATGTGAATATTACACATCACAACAAGATTTCTATAGTGAGGCACCAATCCCACAAGGAGCACCAACCCCTAGTTTTGTAGGAAACCAACCCTGCAAGGAGCACCAACCCCTATTTAGTAAGACACCATCCTTACAAGGTGGCTACAACTGCCTAAGATGACTAAGTATCCACCTAGCCACCTGAAATTGATGATCAAATGATGCCCTTGTTGCTTCAACAACTTATTGTGATCTCTTTATCACTCCTCTCACTCTAAAACCCTCTCAAACAACTCTCTCTCCTTCTTTTCTCAAATATGCACCTATAAGTGTTGATTAGGTATAATAACCTATAGCTCCTTCTCTGATCTCTAGAGCTTCTCATAGTATTATATGACCTACCTTTTATCCCTTTTAACACCCTTTATAGTCTCCTCTAGCTCGCTCAAACCCATGCATAAAAACTAGGTCTCATCTCAACTTGGTCATGTGTGAATGAGTTTCTTCAGCTTTCCATCTTCATATCAGCATCATGGTATCTTCCTTCATCATTTTCAAGGCCTCATATACTTCATTTATTCTCCCATACCTTTCTTTTCCTTCCAAAATTCACTACACTCTCTTTCCTCTAACACTCACACAAATAAGCCTTATAATTGGTTATCTTGCATCTATATAGAGTAGGTCAACCTTCATAGAGAATATTTCATCAAAAAATAATTAAAAGACAATGAGAACATTATAAAAATGACCACATAGGTCATTCATATCACCAACATACTCAAATCTCTCCATTAGGTATTCAATAGGCCTAATTACATCAAAACGTCATCTCACCAAAACCAAACCTCTTTGTGACTACATGCACATCACCAAAGAATTGACTCACTTTAGAAACATCATCAATAACCTTGTCATGCTTCCACCATACCTATAATTATTTTCATCATCACCTCAATCCATGAAACCATCCCAAGAACATGTTTGTTCTTGTGCACTAAACCCTAGACCTCAAAGATGAGGCTCAATACCACATTATAAGACCTCAACCATGCAAGTATTATATATCACTGGAAATATCTTGATGTAAGATACATCATTATGTGCTCATAATTCCATAAATCATACTATATATGCCTCAAAACATCTCTACAAGAAGACATCTCATAACTTTCAATGCGTTAAATGGAAAACTCTTGCACAAACGGAAAAACTCCATAAACTAGAATTTTTAACTGGGTACCACATACTATTATAAGATCTAAAATACATCAATGGAAATATGGAGGATACCTCTTCATCATTTGATAATCACTTTAGCAAAAGGAATCAAATATGGGCTTGTAGAAACATTTTCTCTCAAGCTAATTTCAAACTAGGGTTTTGAACACATAACAGAGCAGTCTAGGTGTTAACGATGGTTCATATAAATTTGACAAAAAAATGACCCCCTTATTCTTGCTATACATTTTTGGTTCCATGTACAAACATCCCCCAATGGCTCATCCTCCCTTTCTCCGGCGAGCATCCAAAGTTGACCTTCAAACTGGAATTAGCCTTTTTAAAACTCGATATCACCAAAAATGACTTTTCTTGCATCTTATTGATCCTCATGACCTTAAAATTTTCTTAAAGAACTACAACAACCTATTTAATGATTTCAAACTGTTAATTTTACCTTCACACATTTGAAACTCTTAATACACTAAGAATTACCCATGCCTACATGCTTTGTCTTCACTGTGTTTATTTAAGATGACCTTGTACATGTGCTATACCTCTGAAATATGAATTTGTATGCCTTATAGACTTTTCATACAATGTCACAATACATTCCACATTCTTATGATGATCTTATCCACTCCGTATCTCAAGCTATCAACTCATCTTGCTTGACCTAGGACTAGGATTAGGCCTAATTAGATGTGTATCACTTCATGATTCTTATAGAATGACTTGTTTACCATCGTGCAAACCTCAATATACCTTTTAAAAATATTCTTGGACATTCCAAACACCATAACCAATTTTGAACATATTTAGATTTCACACACTACACCATACATGCTTGAACCATGTCGTAAACCACACAATATCACCTAGTCATCATGCATCTATAGCTATGAAACTCGTCATCCCACTGCTCCATGACACTAGACACATCATGCGGACTTAAGATTCCATTTGATATAAATGTGACACTTCACATCAATGAAAAAAACTAAGAAATTATTTTTTGACAATCTCCCCCTTTGTCATTGATGGCAACCACATATGCAAACACCTACAAGACCTTCTACAGACCTCTTTTCATGTTTCTGAGCATACTCTTCCCCTTTAACATGTACTAAAAATAAATTATAATAACTTGAAATGAAAAGAATTGACAAAAATGATTACACACAACTTACTTGGTTCTTCTTGGCCTTCTACTTACTCTCTAAACTTCAAATGTTGTTGATTCATGAACCTGACTTTAACTTACTCACACAACTCCCCCTAAACTTATAAATACCACTTTTGGTTTCATATCTAGAATGATGATAATAATTTGGACTTGCTTCATGACTCAACTCAGCTATACAAAAATTCAAACCATACAAAGATCAATAAAAAATGTTTCCTCCTGAGTTCAAGACTTCCTTTGCTTCATATAATCCTTTTGGTACCTCATACCATACTTATGAGCATCTCCTTGTTCCACACACACATGTACTCTACCATATATTGTGATATTTTCTTACCTTATTGCAATACCAAATTAGAGTACAAAGATCCCCCCCAAGCTAATCATTGATAAAAATCATTCCAAACTATAATTTGCACCCTTTTTGAGTAGATCTCTAAGAATAACTTCTTTATCTATATTTGATCATCCAAAAATTAAACCAACAACTTGACGAATGAAAAAATAAGGCTTATACCTAACTCAACACAGGATCAATGCCTTCTTTTCATTACCTATTGTCTTAGGGAACCTTCTTTACTTAACACAACTCCCCCTTGAATGATGAACAAAATCAGAGAGTTCACATATATCTATTTACTCAACACTAAAACTAAGAACTTGATGGTGAGAAACAATTTTTCTCCCCCTGGGATGATATACTCTTTCACATGTCCATACATCTCCTTAATCCATCACACATTATTTCATGATGTTATACCACATAAACTATTTGTATGCTCTAAAAGAAATTCATAAACATACCTTTAAAATTTGTGAGAATACAACTTCAACTGTTAAGACCTGATCCAAAATATTATACCATCTTCATGCAATTGGGAACATATAAACCCATCAAATTTTCTTTCAAGCCTTCAATCTTTCTTCTCACAACTCTATCAGATCCTCATGCATCATCTAGGAGCTTCACCTTCTCTAAATGTAATATCCTTGTATTCAAGATAGACTGATTCTTCATAAAGAGATCTAAGTCTTCTTCTTCTTATCAAACCTCCATAATACCTTGTATGAACCTCCAAATTTTAACCTTCACATAGATCATTCATGATGCACATGACTTCATGAATCAAAACATACTCCATCTAGGCTTTCACATGGATGTATGACATAATTGCAAACTTTCTTGTACCAATATACCTTGAATAAAATCATAAGGCCAACTAATCATCACTTCTTGTTCTTACTCTACTCTATAAGATTCATATTTACTTCAAAATATTGTTCATCTTATATTGACACAATGTATCATCTATAACTTAGAATAATAGTTACAAAGAAATGATCACTTAATCTAAGCATTAACATACCTCATTCTTTCAGCAATTCATAGGACTCTCAATCACAGTCAAGTCACATAATAGATCCCTATCTTAGAGCATGTATAGCCTTTGAAGAACTCTACATTCATGTTTATATTCACTCTAACTTCCCTGAGAAACATATGATTGATAATTATTGCAAAAAAATCCACTTATTTACTATCACACCAACTTGAATGGTGTCCCAACATGTCCTATCAACTTGCAATACCATAAAATACCTTGTATGCCTAGAAAAATGAACTTCAAACTCTATCATAAAGTCTTTTGAACATTATCACACATATTAGTCAACTTATTTTTTAAAATCACAAGTCATAATAGTATTAGGTCACACAACTCAGAGTATGCACTTAGCCCTTCAGATCTTCGAAATATTCATACTAGATTCACAACTTTTGATCCTTCATCCAAAGCCTCATCAAACTTACCTTGTAAGCTAGGATTATCTTCTTATAAAAATAATTTAGAAATCCCCTTCAATCAATGCACCTTAAGCACTAACATATTTTCATGCACTACCATACTCATCAATAAAACTGTATGCAGAATCAATTTTCCTTGAATAATTCCTTGTCACAAGAATACCAAGCTTATATATAGAGAAAACACGTATATACCATGGTCACAAGATTTAGTGATGCTCTTCCATATTGTAGACACCTGTAGTTTGATCAAACCAATATTATTCTTAATATTGCACTAACTATTCTACTCCTTCCAAATTGATGACACACCATCAGTTAGACCTATCCAGCTACCCTCTTACAACACTCTTCTGGTCGTATTCCTCTTGTACACTAATTAAGCAAGCTATTATAGCATCATTTTGACGAAACCCTCTTCTAATCCTATTTTAGACCACTTCTACTAGATTCCTAGGAAATCAATCCATTTCATTGGATTGATTAGACCTCTCACAACCCTCTTTGAACCCTAATTTCTCACTAATTGTGAATAATTATCCTAAACCATGATTAACCCCTCCTAAGCCTTGTCAAATCTTACTTTGACTCACTAAAGTGATTTTTGGCTTATTCATTTATCCCACATGCAACCAAAGTCTCCCCTTTTTGGAAATAAAAACCAATAAATACCCGACTACCACTCTCACTTTCTTAAGAAAACTTCCCCTTTCTAGGCTAAACTATGGTATTATTGTTAGGATTAGAGATTTTCTTCATTTTTCATACTGAGCTAATATTACTTTTGCTTTGCTATTTCACTACACTCACAAGTTTGACTAAATGGAAGCAACCATGTGGCTCTTTATCCATTAATGGAGAGCTTTCATTCTCACAATCATAAAATCGATTACTTAGAATCTACCTAGGTTTATTTGTAAAGCTTTCAAGAGTAGAGGATAACTAGATATGTTAGATTTACTTGTTTATTTCAAGATTTATGCATGCAAAAGAAATGAATCCTTTTTTATCTCTTATCTGATGGTTCATTGAACTATTTGTTTGAAGCTTTGGGGATTCTTGTGTGTTTCTTACCCCATTTCATAGATTTTACAATTGTTTTCCTTGTTCACATTTAACACACCCAGTGGGACTTACTTCATAGTTCATCTTCAAGTCTTTTCTAGGTTTTACATGTCCATTTATAACCATATTTTTTGCTTTATAGGTTTTAAAAGCTTTTCTTTTGACTTATTTTACATTTTAAAAGAGATTTTTCTTCCTTTTAATAAAGTATTTGATGGGTCAAAGCTAGAAATGGGCTTTCATTACTAAAAACAAACCTATTTGATATTTTAACTTTTTCGTTTCCATAAGTTTTGAAGTTTTTATAGGGGGTATGTGTAGGTTTCATGGAAGGATGTGTCTCCATCAAAACAAACATGTATACATCAAGCTGGCCGCATATCCATCAAGTTGTATCCGTCGAAACCCTTGTGTATACGTCTTGTTGGGCGCATAGGAGTTAAACCCCATAGTCTCATTCTGTCTACCTACATACTTGTCGGTTAGGACATGTATCATTTGGTTGGGGCATGTATGTGTTGGACTGGGGGCAAAGGATTCAGTGTTCAAAGTTAAAAAAATTTCACGAGCTGTAAGATCAAATTTTCTGGTTTTTCTAACTTTTTTATAGGTTGTTAACAATTATTTGTAGGGTTCTTTGATTTTGTTTCAATTCCCTTAGTTAAGTGTTTTTTGTTTCTTGATTAATTAAGGTCTTCGAAGCACATATGCTATTACCTCACACCTTATAGGTGATCTTGGGAACCAAAAACACTTCTAAAACTTTATTTTACTTTCAAAAACACTTGATTCACCTTCATAATAGATTAATCTTTCAAAGTTGGTTAAAACAAAGTCATTTGTGCAAGTTATTTCAATTATTTTCCATTACATATTTATAGTCGAGTTTTCTGTGTTGTGTATGGTCTTCCCTCATGCATTTTTGGTGACCTTGGGAATCAAAAATGACACGTAAGCTCTCTTTTGATTATGTGATCCTTTTGGGAAATTACTAGCCTTTGTGCGTATAAGACCAACTTCGTTTGTCAAAAAATGGAGTTGTACAACACAAACCTGCTAATACGTGTTTTCATATAGGTTGCCAAACAATGTGTTACTTAAGACCACATTAAGCTAAAAAAAGATTAAAAAAATACACCATATGCATCACACTGTATTATAGGTTTTAGAAAATGGTACATCCCTATCAACTCAACTAGAACATAACCCCTTTGGCATAACGCCTCAAGCTACAAAAATGGGGGTGATTCTAGGAACCCTAAATTAATCCACCACTGAGTAACCTCATGGATAAAACACAAAGTTCTTCACTTACCCACGTGACTAGTGATACAATATGAGTTTAGAGTCAAAGTTTTCTGTATCGCAACCCTAGTGACGATACAACTGAACACAATAGTCTCTCATTATATCAAAAGGGGTTAAAGTAAAGCTAAGATAATCCTTGGGAAACCTTGGAACATCGATCTCACATTAGAAAAACTGTTGACACCTAGCTGAGTGATCTCCTTAGGAAATCCATTTCGTTAAGGAGCCCACTTTGCTAGTCCATTATCGTGTCTTGTCAAAACCATCATGAAGTGACAACTTGCCTAGATTCAAAAACTTATTTTTCGAACACAATAACAAATCCACTTAAGTTAGATCTAAGTGTCTATCATCACGAAATTAAATGATGTATCACTTAGCTTGGTTTGTTTCTCATCTTCGGACAAGGTGAAACTCTGCCTAAGTGCCAATAAGTTTATTTTCATCTTTTGATCTATACCTTTACATTCTTCTTGCCCATTTGGGATAAGGGAAGGCATCTTTTGGGATTTTTATCATAGATAGTGTTCACCAGTTTTTTGTCCATTTACGCTTATGCCTATTTGTGGTTGATTTGTTAAAGGTCTAAAGTGTGTGGATACATTCTTATATCTTTGATAGCCACGTGATCTTGATTTAAGGATCGTATTCATAGCTAGGATTTCATTTCATCATCATTTCCCCTTTGAGTGGTTACTCTTCCTGCATTCTAGCCAAATAATTGTGACACTTTCATCTTGTTTTCATTTCTATAGAACTTGATATAAGTTTCCTCATTGTATTATTACGCTTCGTGCACGATTGAAAACTTCTTTCTATACTTGTACTTAGTTTCGGTCCCAACATCATCTAAGGCCTTTTGAGAGTGTTGATAATGCATTGTTCATATCATGATAGAATCATCTTGATATTAAACACCTTTCTTATTCCAATATTGGTTAACGTGTCATGGTAGTGTTGTTACATTATTCGCATTTCAAACTTCCATTATCAAATACTTATATCTTTTTGGAATTTGAACTAGTCATAGTATACCTAGTGGAGAGATCGCGGCAATACAAATTTGGCACTTAGATCTTGTTGATGTTTCAACTTGATATAGGTATTGATAGGGTGTTGTCACTATATTATTTGTGCACTAATAATTGAAACCATAGCTTAAGGTATAGAGTGTTTTTAAAATAGTTGATTGTTTTACAATTTTACTAGAGACGATGTTACACATACCCGAATGATGATACAGGTCTCCTTGCAAGGTGTTCAGAATCCAGAAAGGCTCACCAAGGTATACACTTGTATCCCGCATGCCCCGCTCAGCCTCCGCATGCTTTGTTTTTCCCTTTCCCCCCCTTTCTTCTTGCATTTTGTCTTCAGTGATGGAACCACCACCCTACCTGGGTGGTGGTCCCATGACCGCCGCCCAGGATAGGGCGGCGGTCCCGTAACCACCGCCCTGCACAGGGTGGGCAGTTTTGTTCACATTTTCCAGATTCCTCCGACGATCGTGTCAAATGTAAATCTTCAAATTTACATGCTTTCTTCAACCACTTTGGCTTGCATTAATGTTTTCTACTCCCTGTGAATAGTGTTTTTCCTTTGTTTATAGTAAAAGAGATCAAATGGGAGTTACCCTCTGGTAAATGCATTGGTTATAAATAGCCAACTTGTTTTCAAGCAAATGGCCCCTCATCCTCTCAATTCTCTTGTTCAGTTTTTCAATTCCTTGCTTAGAATTCTATTAGTTTCATGTTTTTCTTCCATTATTGGCATTTTGGAGGTCATATCATCTTCTTGTTTCAAGTCTTGTTTCATTGCTACTGCATGTAGTTAGTTTAACATAGAATAGCTTCATTTCTAGACTAGAATCCATTAAAGTTGCAGGTTTTGTTTTGTCACAAGGATAGTTTATGAAGCTCTCGGTACACTTGTGTTGTATTCCCACAATAAATCCCGCTAGGAATTGCATAGTCAAGCTCTGTTCACTTGCGCTATCCCTCTCCTACTCGCATTGTATTCGGTCTATATCCAAAGCTGCCATTGTTCGATTGCTATCTTCTGTTGATACTATCATATACACACTTTTTGGATTCACGAGAACATGAAGGAACGAGGAGATCACACTGAGGGGATGAAATCACACACAACTGGATTTACCACTATTCTGTAAATGCCAGGTTTGAGCTATCAAAGTTCTAATTACAAACATATCAAATAGAGTAGTGAATTATTTCATTTCAGTTAAAAGTTTCACTCTCGATATCACCAGGGAAGCTGTGGGGATTGATAGTTTCTAAGAAACTGTGATTCATTCCTCACTTCTGAGGAAGGATCGAGAGCCTTTCAAATTAATATGTTTAGTTGCTTAGATATTTAGGATAAAATCACAACTGCACAGGCAAATAGCCATACCAAGCTACTTTGTTTGTTTTCATTCTGTTTCTAGATTAATTGTCCATTTTATAAATATACTAGAGTAGCTGCTCTTCAATTTCATTGAAATACGTCATTGAAAAATACAAAAATAGTAGGATGCTTGCATAGTGTAAATACCTCTTTTTGTAATTAGTTTATTAAATGTTAGTTAAAAGTTGAATCATTTTGTATGACAATCACAGGACCTAGAGAGCCTAGAGAATATATATTTGAACCCATAATACCTCAACCAAATTTACCCATGACATTAGTTGATATAGATCAGGACCTTAGGATACAGGTCTTTCGAGCAACAACAAACCTACAAGAAATTAGTGAACAACTGAGAGGATTAAACATTGAAGACGACAAAGCTTACAACTTTTGGTCAAATCATCCTAATTATAGATTGCCTTGATAAAACATCTGAATGACCGTACAAGGATTCGAATGAGAACAAGCATTTGGTTGTGATCCTTTGGTTCCAATAGCCTAACGCAGGAGACCTCCTCATTGACATAGACACTAGCTTACATATCCAAGTTGCCAGAACACCTGTTAGGTATTATGAGAAAATCATACAACTTCTAGTTCTAAATATAGAAGCTGAAAAGGCATACGATTACTGGATAATTGGGAGAAGGGATTGATTCTTCACATGACCATAACAGGTCCACAACAACCACGAACTCACGGTTGTGATCCCCAAGTCCCACAACCCAACGGGCCTACAAATCAGTCAAGTATTGACACCGGCTTGTGAACACTGGTGTTTAGATCTTCACCCCTCCCGCCAGATATTATAGCACAGTTTTTCGTATTAAACATAGAAGCCAACCAATCTAATATTTTCTGGGCTAGACCAGAAAACCACCCATAGTTAACTATAAATCCACTAAATCGCCCATCACCATTTTATGACCTTGTCTGGAGATACATACGAAGCTCCCACAGGTCACTTCCCACGTATCCAACAACCAAGAAATAGGATCTTGGTAGAGCTCGACATCGATTGGAGCCTCCGAGCAGCCATTATATCCGAATGAGCCATTACACCAATCCAGGTTAGGAGGGCCTTCTTCGCCTTAGATTCACAGATTCCATTATTGTGTATTGAGGATTTAAGATTACCCGATTAGCTTATCCATATCCATTCACCTTCAACATTCACTGGCTGTCTCGACACGACCTCGGGAGGTCGGGTACGAGGAAAAGGTACTTGTAGATTCCCATACTCGCATGTCACTTTTCCATCGTACAAAATTGGTGAACCTGACGTGAACAAACAAATATTCCTCTTTTATTTTTCATTTCTTTCATCCACCTTCACTCTTTCCCATTATTCTGCGGGTATTCATATACCCCCCAAATATGTCGGGATACGATGCATATGGTAGACCTCTCTCAGGTCTCAAAGCAAGCTATGGTCAAACAAACAGACAACCATCACCCTCACTTTCTGCATGGGCTGATAACTATTCGAGTAATTACTTGTCATCTCAAACTCCCCCTCACAGGACTAGCTCTAGTTCTTCATTCTGAATCAAGGAATTTGATCAGTTTGCACAAACACAATAGCCAGATCCATCAGGCTCTAACAATATGATGTTTACTGGAGAATCCACTTCATCTCCTCAGGTCTTGTTCAGACCACAGATCAGTAGACAGTCAGACCCACTCCCCTTTTTGGATGAGGAGTACTTAGCGCGCTTCGCTAAAAGTGAACAACGCTTCCAAAATATGTATCCACCTATAGGGAACCTACAAATACAGTCTGATGCCCTATTCCAGGAAAACACCCCCATAACTCCACCTATGGGAAATACCCTCGGTGAAGCTTGGCAGGGTAATGATCAATTCATAGCAGGGTATCATACCCCTTTACAACCTCAAGCTATACAAAAAACACCCTTAAGGAAAAGCACTGTGTCTTCGCCAATGGAGGTCATTTCAGCCTTAGCTGAGAAGGTTAGAGGGTTGGAACTTGCTCAAGAAAACCAAAATTCATATTTTGGGCAAGCAGGAATCCCCAACCCTCTGCATCACCCCAGTCAGGTCGACCTCCTTACAGGAACAGGCACGTTAGGCATGCCTCCTCAAAATCCTTATAGTTACCCACAACAAACACCAACTAGGACCATGTTTTCAAACACCACTCCAGTTGAAAACATGACACCCCCCGGCTTGGCACCAAACAACCCGTACCACAACAATGCTCCTCCTTATTTAAACATTTATTCAAAATCACCACAAGGAGACATGTTCTCTTCTCCCGGGATGTTCGTTCAACCACAGGGATTCCCTTATGTTCCTACAAATGCATATGCTATGCCATATCAACAACCCATTCCACCTCAACCCCCTCAGCAAGCCCCGTCGATGGTTGAGGCCTACACAGTAGGGACTTATTCAGAATATTTAAAAGAACCCCTAGACTTCACCATATGAAGCGTTATGCTTCCAAGACCTCTTCCTGATTTTCCCAAATACAAAGGGGAAGGAGACCCGAATGCACACATTAAGGCTTATGCCACAACCATACGGGAGTTACTCCCTTGGGATGGGGTTGTCGCTAAAATATTCCCTAAAACCTTAGAAGGTATTGCCCTTGATTGGTATTACAAAATACCTGAAGCCTCGATACACTCATTTAAACAACTCATGTCAGAATTCATCAAAGCTTTCGACATGAACAAATTGTTAAGAATGGGAATCAGGGAGTTCTTGCATATCAAACAAGAACATAATGAGTCCACTGCTCATTTTATTCAAAGATGGCGTACGGTTCTCTACTCATCAGCAAGTGCTCCAAATATGGATCAAATGGAGCTATGCGATTTATTCCTTAATTCACTCAATAGAGAGATAAAGGAAGAAGTCCAGAAGTTCCCACTAAGAACTTACGATGAAGTACTCGAGAGTGCTCTCCGAATCAACCAAGCAGCAATAGATAGTGGTCGTAAGACATATGGGACAAACGGGAAATTAACCACTCCCAATCAAAACACCACGGCCTATCCTAATACCAGGAATGCTAATCAAGGACCTAAGATCCTTAACAAGAACCGCGGGGTTACAACAGATGGAGTAACTGACCAAGTTAAAAGGGAAAATGTTGTAAACATTTCGCCACCTGTTAATAATCAGTGAAATAACAACTTTACTCCAACAATCAACGCGGTGGATTTTAATCATCCACCATGGCAACAACAACAACAACAATGACAAATTCAAACACAAAGTCCAAATCGAAACCCAACTAGATATCAGAATCAAAACCAAAGGCAACAACCTCAAAATTTTAACTCTAACAACCAACAACCTTATCAGAATTTTGGGCCACAACAAGTTTTAAATCAACAACCTCGAAATTATAATCCCAATCTATATTGTGGCTTCCACAAGATTCAAGGCCACGATACTAGGACTTGTTGTGAATACAATAAATTCATGCAGCATTTTCCAGAAGATCAAAAACAACTCTTTATAGATATGTTTTTAGCAAATTCTGTAGTACCCATGCCAAACACTTGTGCAGGGGTAGTTTCCCCTCAAAATGCATCCCTCAAAATCTTTAACGATCCACTCCCAAACCATTCTAATAACAGGTTAGATCCTAATGGAACAAACAAAGGTGTCATGACAAGAAACAATGATCATGAAGCTTCAACTTCATTAAATCCACCAGTCGCACCTCAATTAGGAACTCGACCCCAAACTAAGATAGTTGGTTTAGTAGAGTTAGACACAAAACTACCCGTAGAAACCATAACAAGAACAAGGGATTATTCATCCCAACCTACTCCAAGTTATCTGTTGGAGCCAGACAACAGTCAACAAACATTGGTAAAACCCATAGGCGCCTATGACTTAATTAATGATTTGACTAAAACCTTCTCTCACATCTCCTTTTTGGATTTGTTAAAAAACTCTCCCACCCACAGAGCTTCCCTCTTAGAAGTGTTAGGCCTTGGCCATTTAATTAACATCACTCCTCCCCCAGAAACACAAGTAAACCATGTGGATTTTGACAGGGCAGCCGGATAGGGATACTGAGTTTATATTCGATATAAGCAAAATGTCGACAGACACTGAAATTGCGTGAAGAGGTGACCCAACTTTACATTTACAAGTTTGGGTCTACAATAATTATGTTAAATGTGCAATGGTTGATGATGGAGCAGCAGTTAACATAGTCCCCTTCACTTTCCTTCAAAAGTTAGGATATGGAGAGACAAACTGTTCCACTATGTGAAATACACTAAGAGTTTATGATAGCCTCAAAGCCACTTCGATTGGAACCATAGTTTTACCAGTCACTTTAGGACCCAAGACGGTCCTCACTGAGTTTTATATTATAGATCAGGAAACCAATTATAATATGATCCTTGGATGGCCATGGATACACCGCATGAAGGCAATCCCTTCCATGCTATTCCAAGAAATAAGATTTCTACACTTAGGGAAAATATTCGTGGCACAAGGTGACCCAAAACCCTTCGATATACACCTAGCTGATTTGAAGAAAAGACCGGGTATCCACTCCGAGTTTGAACTTCCAGCAAACCAGCTTGTCAAACCAACTAATTCACAACCAAAATAAAAGTTGATACCCACCACTGAGTTGGAAATTTCAAATCCAGCTGAGGACGTTCCAGTACTCAAAAGTGAGACCAATGCTATAAAAGCAGTATCACTAGGGACTACCACAAAAAAATTTGAGTTGCTGGAGAAAGACTTACCTATTCTCCTACCGTTTGATTCCATGGGTATGGGACACACCCTGGGAATCACTTCTCTTCCATCAGATGAAGTTTTTATGGTAGAGGTAACCGAAGAAAAAGAAACAGCTACGACAGATATCCCAACATCCATTTTTCCAAGTGAGTATTGGACTCTCCACTTCGATGGAGCTAGATGTCACTTTGGAGCTGGGGTGGGGGTGATCTTTACTTCACCTGAGGGAAAGATCCTACCTTTCACCTTTAAATTAAAC
Organism: Taxus chinensis; assembly: GCA_019776745.2. Classification (NCBI taxonomy): domain Eukaryota; kingdom Viridiplantae; phylum Streptophyta; class Pinopsida; order Cupressales; family Taxaceae; genus Taxus; species Taxus chinensis. The sequence continues at coordinate 212,069,354 of CM034150.1, forward strand.
TTTGAATGTACAAACAATGGAGCTGAGTACGAAGCTCTCCTCCTTGGCCTCATCCTAGCTAAAAGAATGGGTGTCAATGACATTAGAGTGCTAGGAGACTCGCAACTAGTTACAAACCAAGTCTCTGAGGTATATGAAACTAGGGCTAAACATTTACAACTATACAAAACAGTCGTGTTAGATCTAAGCAAGGGATTCAACTTCATATCAATTGAAGCAATCCCACGAGAGCAGAACCTTCTCGCAGACTCAATAGCAACCTCAGCTTCTTTTTTCACCCAAAATAGCGAGTTGGAGGACACAAATTTCACGGTATCACTTCGTACAGAGCCATTAGTGCGTAAAATACCAACAAACTCACTCCTGACTCATGGAGAAGATGAGGATGATTTTTCTATCGTGGATCACTTTGACGATGATAGAGTCACTCTCGAATATCTAAACGCCTATGCGGAGCTACATCTTGCTCATCGTATAGTTGATCTTTCCCTAATACCACATTCCTCTTCCTATTTTGGAAATCCCATGGTAGAGTCTCCTCCACAGAAGGATCTCGATATCTATGAGGTAGAAAATGGAGAGAGCTTGGAATTACCTCCAGCCCCACCTGAATTTGAAGAAGGTAACACTTCTTTAATAGAAGAAACCATTGACATAAACATTGGAACGGAGGAAGAACCAAGAATTTTGAATTTGGGATCCTCATTAACTTCGGAGGAGATAGAAATACATACTCAAATCCTCAAAGAACATCAAAAAATTTTGCATTTAATTATAAAGAAATGACGGGCATTGCACCACAAGTCGTGGTACATAATCTTGTCACTAAACCAGATGCAAAGCCAATCAAATAGAAGTCAAGACCAATGAAGCCAAAAGTGGCTCTCATGGTAAAAGAGGAAGTAATAAAACTTCTCCAAGTGGGATTCATCAAACCCATTGACTATTCACAATGGGTATCTAATATCATCCCTGTTCTAAAAAAGAATGGGAAGATACACATTTGCATAGATTTTTGGGATATTAACAAAGCTTGTCCCAAGGATGACTTCCCATTACCATCCATTGACATTATCATTGATGCAACAACTAGATTTGAACTGCTATCCCTCATGGATGGGTTCTCAGGGTACAATCAGATTAAAATATCTGAACAGGATCAAGCCAAAACCACATTCATAACTCCCTGGGGAACATATTGCTACGCTGTCATGCCATTTGGTCTTAAGAACACCGGCGCTACATATCAGCGGGCAATGACTTATATATTCCATGATCTTATCCATAAAATTGTGGAATCCTATGTGGATGACTTGTTGGCCAAAGCCAAGAAATGTTGTGATCATCCAGAAGTGCTCCGTATCATCCTCTCACGACTAATCGAATATGGTGTCACATTAAACCCAGAGAAGTGCGTGTTTGGTGTGACCGGAGGCAAACTTCTGGGCTACATTATATCTTCATGAGGGATTGATGTTGATCCAGCCAAAATACGGGCTGTTCTCGAAATGATCCCACCATCAGATGAGTCTGGAATCAGGTCATTTCTTGGGAAACTCAGTGCAATCCGAAGGTTCATCCCAGACTTAAGTTTTTCCATTCATCCAATCAACAATCTACTAAAGAAAGATTATAGCATTGATTGGACTGAAGAATGCAATGAGGCCTTCAAAGTAGTTAAACGCTTCTTGTTGTCTCCACCCATGCTAATGCCTCCCAAACCAGACCGCCCTTTGATCCTATATTCATGAGCCACTCATGTCTCGATAGCCTGTATGCTGGCTCAAGAAGACAATGATAAACGAGAATGCGCGGTCTATTTCATTAGCCGAACGTTTCTCGATTATGAAACACGTTACACACAGGTAGAGAGAGAATGCCTTGCCATAATTTTTGCAACAAAACGTTTGAGACATTACATGTTAAACCAGGAAACAAGGGTCATTGTAAAGACAGACCATTTACGAACATTTCTCACACAAGGATCTTTATCTAAAAAGGTTGGCCATTTCATAACCTTAATGGGAGAATTTGAGTTAACATTCGTGAACCAGAAATCCATTAAGGGACAAATCATTGTAGACTGGTTAGCTGACAATCCACTAGATGGAGGCGAGCTGGTAAATCTAGACTTTCCCGATGAGTGTGTATACTTCGTCGAAACCAGGCCCCCCATTTCTACATGCCCCTGGTATACTGATATCATCAATTTTATCATGGACCATACATACCCGGAAGGTGCCACATCACAACAAAGAAGGTGGTTACGCATTATTACCGCTAAGTATGTTGTTTTAGACCAAGTACTCTATCGTAAAGCCTTCGACGACATGCTTCTAAGATGCGTCGACATAGAAGAATCCAAGAAGATTCTTCATGAATCCCACAGTGGGATATGTGGAGGCCACTTCGGTGGTCATGCCACCACTCGCAAAATACATCGGATGGGCTATTTTTGGCCCACTCTCGAGCATGATGCAGTGGAATTTGTGCGTAAGTGCCACAAATGCCAAGAATTCTCTCATGAGATTCACATGCCAGCACAATCCCTGCAACCAATAGCGACCCTGTGGCCCTTCTCCACATGGGGGCTGGACTTGATAGGGAAATTATCTCCCTCATCAACCAATGGTCATAATTTTATAATTACAGCCATGGAATACTTTACCAAATGGGTGGAGGCCATGCCTCTCACCACAGTACCAGGTTTGGTAATTGCCAAATTCATTCTGAACCAAATTATCTGTAGGTATGGTGTCCCACAAGTCATTATCTCAGATAATGGCACGTCCTTTAAAAATGATGAAGTCCGTGAGTTATGTAGCAAATTCAAGATAAACCATCATATGGCCTCTCTTTACTACCCTCAAGCCAATGGGTAGGCCGAAGCGACAAACAAAATGTTGAAAGCTATTCTCCTCAAAACAGTCAAGGAGAATAAGTGAGATTGAAATTTAAAACTATATCCGGCCTTGTGGGCCCATGGAACCTCAATAAGAACACCAACAGGGGAAACTCCTTTCTCACTGGTATTCAGGGTAGAAGTAATTCTCCCGCTTGAGGTTGAAATACCCAGTCTCCGCATCTCATTACAAGGGATTTTGGATGAAGAAGCTTATAGGGAGCAACACCTCTCTCAACTAGAAAGCCTTGACGAGGCCAGGTTAAACGTTGAATAGTGACATAGAGCCTATGCTGACCGGATGTGCCGGAAGTACAGAAAAAAAGTCTATGAGTGAGAAATATATGAAGGAGATCTAGTTCTAAGACTAGACAACTGGATCGATAAGAAAACCTGGCAAAGGAAGAAAGTTTCCGGCCCAAATGGTTGGGCCCATACCGAGTCATGAAGGACTACGGAAATGGTGCGTATCTTTTGTGCACACTAGAAGGTGAGGAATTCAGTGAAACTGTTAATTCCTTGCATCTTAAGTGGTTTTACGCATAAAACATCAAAGTCATTACTTGTACATTATAGCTACCTACATTGCATTAGTCTTTTAGCTGCTTCATTCTGTCCATTTCATACAAATGGTAGTCCAGGAGCTTACTCTTAAACAATCTGTTACAAATTTCTGAAAATATTGGCAAAAGCATTCACATCACATCTCTTCGAACATCATCAACTATTTTCAAATCTTCTCATCAAGTTTGACAGACAAGTATTGACGAAAACCATACCAAGGCCTGCATACTTGGCTTTGCTCTTTCTTTCTACTAGGTAAAGTTGTCCTTGCCTACGGTCTGTTCTAGAAGCTTCTTGGTGTCACATCTATCCCTCTTAAATCTCTTTGAATGAAAGGATATCCCAAATTCATAGATCAGAAATGTCAAAATCAAATGAAATCAAAAGCACCAAGCAAACAAAATATTTTATTTTACACACTTCTTTGCCCCATCAACCTTCGGTGATAAGCCCACATTTCTTACTGGTGGTGTGAGGTTGGGAAAGGAAAGAAGTGCCCTTACTCACCTATATCCTGCCTTTGGTGATGAACCCGTGCTTCTTACTAGTGGCATGAGGCAGGGTGTGGGGGGTCCAGTCACACAAATTAACAAATCTTGGTATGCTAAAAACACAAATTCACCTCTATTAAGAGAAAGCAAATATCCAAATATCCAAATTCCAAAGAGATCAAATCCTCAAAACCAGATTTTGTCAACCAGGTTGCCATTCATGAATCTAAGTCTAGATAAACTGGAAAGTAAGTGGCTTTCTAAGCGTGGTAGTAGTTCTGAGTAGGGTGGGTGTGTAGGTCCAAATTTGGTTCTTGTTACTAGTTTTTCTGTCTCTCATCATTCCATTCAATCAAGCTCATACAACTTGTGCCCTTCCTAATTCTTGGTGTTGAGCCCTCGCATCTTACTAGTTGCATGGATTTGGGATTGGGGCAAGTTCATCTCTTTATCACTATACATTCATCACGTTTTTCCAACATAAGAAGAACTTGCAAACATTTCCCAAAGAGTTCAAAAGTTCAGTACTACCATATGTTAGTATCATCTCATATCAGCATTACAAAAAAACATACAAAGTAAAACATTCTGTTTACTATCATTTGTTATCCATTGCATACATTCTAAAAACATGAAAAATAAATATTCTAAAAACATCTAAGTACACATGTGGAAATGAGTCACAAAATTCTAGGCACCAAGAGTCTGGATCCAAAATATATATATATATATATATATAAATCAAGTTTCATATACAATGCCATCATGCACTAGGCATGGTTAAAATGCTCAATGAGCCTGAAAAGTACAAAAGCACTCATATAGATATCTGACAAAATACTACAAAAGTGGCCTCTCAATCCCTATGGGATCCCTCAGAAGGCACATGACCACGTCTAGGACTCCGGCTACGCTGGCACTCCGAATGCACTGAGGGCTCGCGGTCACACCCGGTAGCTGTCGTCTCGCTATGAGAATGGCTCCTCCTCATCAAGTGCTCGGCCATCCTATATCCAGCTACCTCGGTGCAGAGAGAAGTCATGATCTTCACCACATGCCAGACAGAGGAAAAAACATTGGTGTGCCTACCAGCTGCTGAGGGCTCCCCCACATCCATGAAAAGCTTAACATGAGTCTTCTCCAAGGGGAGAAGCAAGGTATTAGTGCATACTCGGTGAATCAAGTCTCACCACTCATCAGCAGTCGCTGGAAATAAAAGAGAAAACAAGTTGGAAAACAATCAACGATAGAACCAAGAGTAAACAAAACAAAAAGAAATAACAAACTAAGATGAGTCTAACTAAAACAAATGTCAGGAAAAGAGTGACAACTCACTAGGATCACCAGGCCTCCAAGAAGGATCTCTAGGATCCACGCCTGCCACTGATGCCGCCACTGACTGGTGCCCCTCTCCCATGTCTAGGGAAATGTGATGGCCTGCAACAGACTCGCCATCTCCACCTGGGTCCCAAGAGAGTAACTCCTCTGAAACCAGAGTCACCCTCTCTGCGCTCCGCTCTGCCCTCTCGGCCTGCAGGATCTCCTGGGTATCATGCCACTCAGGATCACTATCATCCCCCCCATCACCCGTCTCACTGATCTCCATCTCCTCTGTCTCCTCCTTGGTCTCTCCCCTAGTGAACTCCTCAGAATCGAATTCCACGTCAATGGGCTCATCACTTCTATGAGTGGGACCGATAACAATCCAAAGGGTGCCTGAGGAGCATCGGCTCTCCCTCCTGCACGTACCACCCTCCTAGCAGTAATAGGAGTACCAGGAGTAACAATAGTCCAACATTGGCCTCTAGGACCTCCCTGAGCCTCGCGGATAGACCTATACACTGGCATCGCCGGAGGGAGCATGTCACTATAGGGGAGGCCAAACTGCTGTGGAACTCTGTCAAAGGGGTGTATCTCCAACTTCCCCACCCTGTCTATCAACTGGCTGGTGGTCTGACAGGAAATCAAAGTGATGGTCTCCTCTCCCCATACCCCTGCCATGGCCTGATAAGGAGTGGCCTCCATGTCTGCAGTAGTCAAGGAAGCCACTGGCTGGTGGGGTGCTCTAAGAACTATCATCCCCGTCCACCTCGCTGCTCTGACAGCCCCGGGATCCTCCACCTCTACACCTCTCCCATATGGGGTGATATGCTCATACACCCAACTCATGACAAGAGTCGGGTGGCTCAGTGACTGCCCCTATAAATGGACTACCCTGTATAAGTCATGGTAGGTAGTCCCGAGGATATCTGCTCCCCAAGCATAGACACGTCCATGGCCCTCAATCTGTGTAATAATGGGGGCCCAACAATATAAGAGGGTATCCCCTCCCTTGTCCCCAATCATTCTGGATGCAAGGATGCCCATGATGGCCTTGCGAAGCAAGGGAATGTCTGACTCAATAATAGAGTGGATCCTCACGCCCTTCTTCGATCCCATCGATACAACTACATCTCCCATATAGGTGGCCCACTGAACCACCTGTGATCTAGATATTGTTGTCTTAAGAGACAACCGCCACCCAAGGATCGGAACCCCCAGTATATGGTAAACATCCTCCAGGGTGATGGACCACTCACCCCTAACTCCTGGAAATCGGAAGGTGTTCCGATCCGCATCCCAATATGAGAACAAGTCACACAATATGTGACTGGCAGGTGCAACATGAGGAACCTGTGCAATCCTCCATATACCAGCCCTCTGGAGAGTATCCCACTCTACCTGGGAGAGTGCCTCTAACACTTCAAAGAGCCAATCACACTCCCTCTCCCAACTCCATCTAATGTACTCCTCCTTCTTCTGCATACACCCAAAAACACAAAAAAGAAGTGAGTTAGTACTGAAATCCAGTTAAAAAAACTAGTAAAAACACGTAAAAATTCTATACATGCAAAAACAAGTTAAACTTTGTATTATTTTTGTCCTCTGTTGCGGACCGCCGCCCTATGCAGAGCGGCGGTTCCATAACCACCGCCTTCTAAGGTGGCGGTCCCGTAACTGCCGCCCTGCACATGGGGCGGCGGTCTTGTCCCGTAAAACCAAACAGGCCATAAGCCCTAAAAAAGGCCCAAAAACAAAAAAATACACCTTTTTAACAAAAAAAGAAACCTACCCTATGGGCGTCCCCCCCTAAAGACACATTTAAAACTAACATTTTCAAAAATAATCCCCCCAAGTAAAAGATTTCATCATTTCCACATTTTAGGTCTAAAAATGATAAATCGAGAAGAACTAACCTGAGACTTCGCGGGTCGATGTTCCGCTCTCAGAGGCATGATCGCTATCTCACCACGAATGTTTTGACTATACTCTCGTCGAAAACCGTCACCGTGGGTCCCAGAGCTCAAAAACTATCAAATCAATCCGCGCAAATGAATAGTAAAATGACCTTCGTTTTATATAAATAGCCCTCTTAATTTGATTTTGAATGTCTTTCGCAGGGTCGGAGCACTGACGGAGGTAAGTTCTAAACCTCGCATAGATGGTAAGTCCTCTTTTCTTATCAATTCAGCCTTATTTCTCAATTTGTTTTATCTATCTGCACTTGAGTCCCCTTTTTCATTTTGCAGGTAGCAGGATCTTGGATGGTGACTTTCCAGCACACGGGCGTGTCAGGTATAGCTCCTAACTCCCCATTTCGGGACCGCCATACTCAGATCCACCATTTTACACCTCTTCATGGCTAAAACGCTTCTCCGAGGGGGCAATATGTACGTACCCAAAATTGTAGGGTACTGCACTGCCAGAATGATGTTACACATACCCCAATGATGATACAGGTCTCCTTGCAAGGTGTTCAGAATCTAGAAAGGCTTGCCAGGTATACGCTTGTATCCTGCATGCCCCGCTCAGCCTCCGCATGCTTTGTTTTTCCCTTTTCCCCCCTTTCTTCTTGCATTTTTGTCTTCAGTGACGGAACCACCACCCTGCCTGGGCGGCGGTCCCATGACCGCCGCCCAGGATAGGGTGGCGGTCCCGTAACCACTGCCCTACACAGGGCGGCAGTTTTGTTCACATTTTCTAGATTCCTCCTACGATCACGTCAAACGTAAATCTTAAAATTTACATGCTTTCTTCAACCACTTTGGCTTGCATTAATGTTTTTGGTCCCCTGGTGAATAGTGTTTTTCCTTTGTTTATAGTAAAAGAGATCAAATGGGAGTTACCCTCTGGTAAATGCATTGGTTATAAATAGCCAGCTTGTTTTCAAGCAAATGGCCCCTCATCCTCTCAATTCTCTTGTTCAGTTTTTCAATTCCTTGCTTAGAATTCTGTTAGTTTCATGTTTTGCTTCCATTGTTGGCATTTTGGAGGTCATATCATCTTCTTGTTTCAAGTCTTGTTTCATTGCTACTACATGCAATTAGTTTAACATAGAATAGCTTCATTTCTAGACTAGAATCCATTAAAGTTGCAGGTTTTGTTTTGTCACAAGAATAGTTTCTAAAGCTCTTAGTACACTTGTTTTGTATTCCCGTAATAAATCCCGCTAGGAATTACATAGTCAAGCTCTGTTCACTTGCGCTATCCCTCTCCTACTCGCATTGTATTCGGTCTATATCCAAAGCTGCCATTGTTCGATTGCTATCTTCTATTGATACTATCATATACACACTTTCTGGATTCACGAGAACATGAAGGAACGAGGAGATCACACTGAGGGGATGAAATCACACACAACTGGATTTACCACTGTTCTGTAAATGCCAGGTTTGAGCTATCAAAGTTCTAATTACAAACATATCAAATAGAGTAGTGAATTATTTCATTTCAGTTAAAAGTTCACTCTCGGTATCACCAGGGAAGTTGTGGGGATTGATAGTTTCTGAGAAACTATGATTCATTCCTCACTTCTGAGGTAGGATTGAGAGCCTTTCAAATTAATATGTTTAGTTGCTTAGATATTTAGGATAAAATCACAACTGCACAGGTGAATAGCCATACCAGGTTACTTTGTTTGTTTTTATTATGTTTCTAGATTAATTGTCCATTTTGTAAATATACTAGAGTACTGCTCTTCAATTTCATTGAAATATTCATTGAAAAATACAAAAATTTAGGATGCTTGCATAGTGTAAATACCTCTTTTTGTAATCAGTTTATTAAATGTTAGTTAAAAGTTGTTTGTATGACAATCACAGGACCTAGAGAGCCTAGAGAATATATATTTGAACCCATAATACCTCAACCAAATTTACCCATGACAACTGATATAGATCAGGACCTTAGGATACAGGTCTTTAGCAACAACAAACCTACAAGCAATTAGTGAACAACTGAGAGGAATTGAAGATGACAAAGCTTACCTTTTGTTCAAATCATCCTCTATAGATTGCCTTGATAAAACATCTGAATGACCTTTCGAATGAGAACATTTGGTTGTGATCCTTTGGTTAGCCTAACGCAGGAGACCTCCTCAGGACACTAGCTTACGTATCCAAGTTCTGTTAGGTATTCTGAGAAAATCATACACTAGTTCTAAACATAGAAGCTGAAAAGGCATACGATTACTGGATAATTGGGAGAAGGGATTGATTCTTCACATAGTCCACAACACCTTGTGATCCCCAATAACCCAATGGGCCTACAAATCAGTCAAGTATTGACACCGGCTTATGAACATTGGTGTTTAGTATAGCTCCGTATTAAACATAGGAAGTCGCCCATCACCATTTTATGACCTTACGAAGCTCCCCGATTCTCATCCTCGCCTGTAGACTTTGGAGCCTATCGTAGAAAGCCTGCCATTACACCAATCTAGGTTAGGAGGGCATTCTTCGCCTAAGATTTGTAGATTCCATTATTGCGTATTGAGGATTTAAGATTACCCGATTAGCTTATCCATATCCATTCGCCTTCAACATTCATCGGTTGTCTTGACATGACCTTGAGGAGGTCGGGTACGAGGAAAAAGGTACTTGTAGATTCCCATGCTCGCATGTCACTTTTCCATCGTACAAAATTGGTGAACCCGACGTGAACAAACAAATCTTCCTCTTTTATTTTTCATTTCTTTCATCCACCTTCACTCTTTCCCATTATTCTGCGGGTATTCATATACCCCCCGAATATGTCAGGATACGATGCATATGGCAGACCTCTCTCAGGTCTCGAAGAAAGCTATGGTCAAACAAATAGACAACCATTGCCCTCACTTTCTGCATGGGCTGATAACTATTTGAGTAATTACTTGTCATCTCAAACTCCCCCTCACAGGACTAGCTCTAGTTCTTCATTCTGAATCAAGGAATTTGATCAGTTTGCACAAACACAATAGCCAGATCCATTAGGCTCTAACAATATGATGTTTACTGGAGAATCCACTTCATCTCCTCGGGTCTTGTTCAGACCACAGATCAGTAGACAGTCAGACCCACTTCCCTTTTTGGATGAGGAGTACTTAGCGCGCTTCGCTAAAAGTGAACAATGCTTCCAAAATATGTATCCACCTATAGGGAACCTACAAATACAGTCTGATGCCCTATTCCAGGAAAACACCCCCATAACTCCACCTATGGGAAATACCCTCGGTGAAGCTTGGCAGGGTAATGATCAATTCATAGCAGGGTATCATACCCCTTTACAACCTCAAGCTATACAACAAACACCCTTAAGCCAAAGCACTGCGTCTTTGCCAATGGAGGTCATTTCAACCTTAGCTGAGAAGGTTAGAGGGTTGGAGCTTGCTCAAGCAAACCAAAATTCATATTTTGGGCAAGCAGGAATCCCCAACCCTCTACATCACCCCAGTCAGGTCGACCTCCTTACAGGAACAGGCACGTTAGGCATGCCTCCTCAAAATCCTTATAGTTACCCACAACAAACACCAACTAGGACCATGTTTTCAAACACCACTCTAGTTGAAAACATGACACCCCTCAGCTTGGCACCAAACAACCTGTACCACAATAATGCTCCTTATTTAAACATTTATTCAAAATCACCACAAGGAGACATGTTCTCTTCTCCCGGGATGTTCGTTCAACCACAGGGATTCCCTTATGTTCCTACAAATGCATATGCTATGCCATATCAACAACCCATTCCACCTCAACCCCCTCAGCAAGCCCCGTCAATGGTTGAGGCCTACACAGTAGGGACTTATTCAGAATATTTAAAATAACCCCTAGACTTCACCATACAAAGCGTTATGCTTCCAAGACCTCTTCCTGATTTTCCCAAATACAAAGGGGAAGGAGACCCAAATGCACACATTAAGGCTTATGCCACAGCCATACGGGAGTTACTCCCTTGGGATGGGGTTGTCGCTAAAATATTCCCTAAAACCTTAGAAGGTATTGCCCTTGATTGGTATTACAGAATACCTGAAGCCTCGATACACTCATTTAAACAACTCGTGTCAGAATTCATCAAAGCTTTCGACATGAACAAATTGTTAAGAACAGGAATCAGGGAGTTCTTTCATATCAAACAAGAACATAATGAGTCTGCTGCTCATTTTATTCAAAGATGGCATATGGTTCTCTACTCATTAGTGAGTGCTCCAAATATGGATCAAATGGAGCTATGTGATTTATTCCTTAATTCACTCAATAGAGAGATAAAGGAAGAAGTCCAGAAGTTCCCACTAAGAACTTACGATGAAGTACTCGAGAGTGCTCTCCGAATCGACCAAGCAACAATAGATAGTGGTCGTAAGACATATGGGACAAATGGGAAATTAACCACTCCCAATCAAAACACCACGGCCTATCCTAATACCGGGAACGCTAATCAAGGACCTAAGATCCTTAACAAGAACCGCGGGGTTACAACAGATGGAGTAACTGACCAAGTTAAAAGGGAAAATGTTGTAAACATTTTGCCACCTGTTAATAATCAGTGAAATAACAACTTTACTCCAACAATCAATGCGGTGGATTTTAATCATCCACCACAGCAACAACAACAATAACAATGACAAATTCAAACACAAAGTCCAAATCGAAACCCAACTAGATATCAGAATCAAAACCAAAGGCAACAGCCTCAAAATTTTAACTCTAACAACCAGCAACCTTATCAGAATTTTGGGCCACAACAAGTTTTAAATCAACAGCCTCGAAATTATAATCCCAATCTATATTGTGGCTTCCACAAGATTCAAGGCCACGATACTAGGACTTGTCGTGAATACAATAAATTCATGCAGCATTTGCCAGAAGATCAAAAACAACTCTTTATAGATATGTTTTTAGCAAATTCTGTAGTACCCATGCCAAACACTTATGCAGGGGCAGTTTCCCCTCAAAATGCATCCCTCAAAATATTTAACGATCTGCTCCCAAACCATTCTAATAACAATTTAGATCCTAACGGAACAAACAAAGGTGTCATGACAGGAAACAATGATCATGAAGCTTCAACTTCATTAAATCCACCAGTCGCACCTCAATTAGGAACTCGACCCCAAACTAAGATAGTTGGTTTAGTAGAGTTAGACACCGAACTACCCGTAGAAACCATAACAAGAACATGGGATTATTCATCCCAACCTACTCCAAGTTATCCATTGGAGCCAGACAACAGTCAACAAACGTTGGTAAAACCCATAGGCGCCTATGACTTAATTAATGATTTGACTAAAACCTTCTCTCACATCTCCTTTTTGGATTTGTTAAAAAACTCTCCCACCCATAGAGCTGCCCTCTTAGAAGCGTTAGGCCTTGGCCATTTAATTAACATCACTCCTCCTCTAGAAACGCAAGTAAACCATGTGGATTTTGACATTTATCCTCCGGGGCAGCTGGATAGGGATACTGAGTTTATATTCGATATAAGAAAAATGCCGACAGACGCTGAAATTACACGAAGAGGTGACCCAGCTTTACATTTACAAGTTTGGGTCTACAATAATTATGTTAAACGTGCAATGGTTGATGATGGAGCAATAGTTAACATAGTCCCCTTCGCTTTCCTTCAAAAGTTAGGATATGGAGAGACAAACTGTTCCACTACGTGAAATACGCTAAGAGGTTATGATAGCCTCAAAGCCACTTCGATTGGAACCATAGTTTTACCAGTCACTTTAGGACCCAAGACGGTCCTCACCGAGTTTTATATTATAGATCAGGAAACCAATTATAATATGATCCTTGGTCGGCCATGGATACACCGCATGAAGGCAATCCCTTCCATGCTATTCCAAGAAATAATATTTCTACACTTAGGGAAAATATTCGTGGCACAAGGTGACCCAAAACCCTTCGATATACACCTAGCTGATTTGAAGAAAAGACCGGCTATCCACTCTGAGTTTCAACTTCCAGCGAACCAGCTTATCAAACCATTTAATTCACAACCAAAATAAACTTTGATATCCACCACTGAGTTGGAAATTTCAAATCCAGCTGAGGACATTCCAGTACTCAAAAGTGAGACCAATGTTATAAAAGCAGTATCACTAGGGACTACCGCAAAAATTGTCAAGTTGCTGGAGAAAGACTTACCTATTCTCCTACTGTTTGATTCCATGGGTATGGGACACACCCTGGGAATCACTTCTCTTCCATCAGACGAAGTTTTTATGGTAGAGGTAACCGAAGCAAAAGAAAATAGCTACGACAGATATCCCAACATCCATTTTTCCAAACAAGTATTGGACTCTCCACTTCGATGGAGCTAGATGTCACTTTGGAGCTGGGGCGGGGGTGATCTTTACTTCACCTGAGGGAAAGATCCTACCTTTCGCCTTTAAATTAAACTTTGAATGTACAAACAACAGAGCTGAGTATGAAGCTCTCCTCCTTGGCCTCATCCTAGCTAAAAGAATGGGTGTCAATGACATTAGAGTGCTAGGAGACTCACAACTAGTTGCAAACCAAGTCTCTGAGGTATATGAAACTAGGGCTGAACATTTACAACTATACAAAACAGTCGCATTAGATCTAAGCAAGGGAATCAACTTCATATCAATTGAAGCAATCCCACGAGAGTAGAACCTTCTTGCAGACTCAATAGAAATCTCAGCTTCCCGTTTCACCACAAACAGTGAGTTGGAGGACACAAATTTCATCGTATCACTTCGTACCGAGCCATTAGTGTGTAAAATACCAACAAACTCACTCCTGACTCATGGAGAAGCTGAGGATGATTTTTCTATCGTGGATCAGCTTTGACGATGATAGAGTCACTCTCGAATATCTAAACACCTATGCGGAGCTACATCTTGCTCATCGTATAGTTGATCTTTCCCTAATACCACATTCCTCTTCCTATTTTGGAAATCCCATGGTAGAGTCTCCTCCACAGAAGGATCTCGATATCTATGAGGTAGAAAATGGAGAGAGCTTGGAATTACCTCCAACCCCACCTGAATTTGAAGAAGGTAATGCTTCTTTAATAGAATAAACCATTGACATAAACATTGCAATAGAGGAAGAACCAAGAATTTTGAAGTTGGGATCCTTGTTAACTCCGGAGGAGATAGAAATACATACCCAAATCCTCAAAGAACATCAAAAAGCTTTTGCATTTAATTATAAAGAAATGACGGGCATTGCACCACAAGTCGTGGTACATAATCTTGTCACTAAACCAGATGTGAAAGCCAATTAAATAGAAGTCAAGACCAATGAAGCCAAAATTGGCTCTCATGGTAAAAGAGGAAGTAATAAAACTTCTCCAAGTGGGATTCATCAAACCTGTTGACTATTCACAATGGGTATCTAATATCGTCCCTGTTCTCAAAAAGAATGGGAAGATACACATTTGCATAGATTTTCAGGATATTAACAAAGCTTATCCCAAGGATGACTTCCCATTACACCAATCCAGGTTAGGAGGGCCTTCTTCACCTTAGATTCATAGATTCCATTATTGCATATTGAAGATTTAAGATTACTTGATTAGCTTATCCATATCCATTTTCCTTCAACATTCACCGGCTGTCTCGACACGACCTCGGGAGGTTGGGTACGAGGAAAATTTACTTGTAGATTCCCATACTCACATGTCACTTTTCCATCGTACAGATACCTATAATCACGAAAATGGAATCTAAACTAGACGAGTGTGATTTAGACAAAAATCATTTCGCATCATACCCCTTCACTAGTAATAACTTAGCACCTCTCGTTTCAAAAGTAAAAGACATTGAACTTCTAGTTGATCATAGTGGAGAATATTTTGATATATCAAAGGACCAACATAAGTTAGACTTATTTCTCTTCGACGAGCTCCTTCATTAAAACAATGACCAAGTACTCGCAAGAGTTCTTAAATTAGGTGCCAAGTTGCCACAACAGAGTTAAAAGGTGATTAAAACCATTAAATGTGAAGCAAAAGAACAACCATGACCATCCCTCATAGACATGCAAAACCCTTTGTACATAGGGTATGCTTCCACTTTAGGAAAAATTCATAACAATGTTGAAGATGACCCATTGAAACCAACGTATGATTCGCGAAGACCTTACTTTAAGGCTTCACGCAGAGTAAAAAATGAACTTGAGTGCATGGACTCACCTCCTCCTATGTTTAAGGATTAATATGATACCTTAGTTGAAGAAGAGATCATTCAATGAAAGATACTAAAACTCAGTCAAAAACTAGCAAACTTAGGATCTTCAAGTAAGAGTGTGTAAAGATATACTTAAAAAAAAATCAGGTGAGTTTCACATGGATCTATATGATGATGCAATTTTGAAGGTTGCTAAAGTGAACAGATCACCATCACCCACAAAGGAACAACTCATTCAACATGAGTTGTAATTAATGAAGAATACTCTTACTATTCTACAAGAGAGCAATGTTGGACACAATAGAAAATACTTATATGAAGAACTATGTCATTACCCCTTTAGCAAAGATATGTTGTGCAAACCATTTCCGAAGCATTTCGATATCCCCAAATTTGACAAGTATAAAAGTAATATTGATCCACATAATCATGTCAAATACTTCTACATGGATTTTTAGGAAGTCGCTTATAGTGATAACTACTTGATACGTCTATTTCCTTGCATCATGGGAGTAGAGAAAATTGGAATAGTTTTTCAATATACCTAAGGGATTGATCACAACATGGCCCGTACTTGCTGAAAAATTTGTGCAACATTTCTCTTTTAACATGGAGTGTGATATCACCATGAACGACATTTGTAATGTAAAACAAAAATATAATGAGACCTTCGCATGCTTTTTATAGCAATGGCGAGGATTGGTAAGTCGTTTCCCCTATGTCCTTCCAGAAAAATAGTTAGTAAGCATATTCATCCCCAATTTGAACTCGGAAATAGCATTTCACTTACAAATGCATTGCGAATCTAACTTTGAATAAGTTATAGAGAAAGGAAGCTAGATCAAAAAGGCTCTTATTGCGAAAGGGACACTTAAACCAGTTACAAAGGAAAAACATGAAACAAAATCCGGTGATAAAACACATTTCTTTAATGATAAAAAAATTTCATTAGTGATGGCATCAAAAACTCCAAGAGAGTCCAAGATGTATGAACTGATCAACTTTTGAAGCTTTCATAAGGACCTCGCACAAAGGCACCTATAAAACACACCTTTACACCTCTAACTGAATCGCTATCTACTATACTTAAACAACTAGACATAGTGAACATGGTACAATACCTAACCGTGATGGTACCATATCCAGAAGATGCACCTAAACCAGGTTGGTTCAAAGAGCATGAATACTGTGGTTTCAATAGTGTCAATAGATACAAAACTAATGGATGCCTAAGATTGTGACATCATATCTAAGACCTCATCGAAGAGGGTAATATCACAGTAGATTCATCATTTGACTCAGGGAAAGGACCTAACGAAAATATGGGTATAATCAAAGAACCGTTTCCTAATCATGAAGATTAGAAACATAAGAAGTTAGATTGCAGACAAGCCTCTAATGATTATCAGACTATTGCCTACACTTATCCAGTAGACAATATACCATTTGAATCAATTATATTTTGTATCCATTCATCTAATGAACAGGTTAATACCATTAGAATCTTAGAGAAGAGTTATGATGTAGGTACATGACGGGCTCATTTTGTAATACCAGATCTCCTACCCATTCTGAATGAAGACCAGTATAATTTAATAGAACAATTAGAGAAGACACCAGCTAGAATCTCGATCCTATATCTCCTTAAGATATTTGTGGCTCATAAGAACATATTGCTTTAAAAACTTCAGATTTCAGAAGTTTCCACCGAAATTCGATCCCACACACTTGCAAGTAATGACCACACACCTTGATGCTAATGATTATATTACTTTTGATTACAATGTAATCCCACATAATAACCCAGATCATAACTTACCCTTATAAATAGAGGTCTTCATTACTTGTCGTAAGATCAAGAGAGTACTTGTGGATGGTGGGTCTATTCTAAATATTTGCACATTGAAACTAGTAAAATAGCTAGGCCATTCAAAAGTATATTTGGGAGGTAAAACTATCACAATCATAGCCTATGATAATGAAGAGAGAGGATCATCAGGTACTATAGTTGTTCCAATGGAAGTAGGGCTACCATATCACGATATAACATTCCATTTCCCTTACTTGGATCTTCCTTATAACATGATTTTGGGATGCATATGGATCCATGCCATGCATGACATTCCCTCCACTTTCCATCAGTGTATAAATTTGTGCATGGAGACTAGATAATCACAATCCCAGGTGATGTGGAGCCATTTACATATTGTAGAGGATTGCACATCTTCTCACGTGCATCATATGAATGTCCTTCAGATGATATTGTTGTTCCCTTACAAATAGAGGCTATGAAAGAACATGTAGATCTAGATAAACTCACTCCTTCTAATCAAAATTAATCATCATTAGTTAATCCCTTCACATCATGGGAAGAAACATCTATAGATTATGGTCTAGATAATCAATTCACTATTCAACGGGCTTTATTAATATCATATCTTTCAATGTCACCCAGGACACGTGGTAAACCATAGTTCTAATTCAATAGTACTAGGGATTGATGCCCTGAATGACTAGAGAAGTTTATTCCAAGCAGTCTCCTATATGAGGAAAATATGTTAGAATATTTGACCAGGAAGGTACCTGAAGGTACCATGACATCATGTCATCAAGTTCCACAGTATATTAATGGCCACCACATGATGTATGTCATGGGCTATAATAGGTTTGGATGCGGTATAAACACACAATGAAGGCTATAGCCTATTCCTCTTCCTCATTTCAAATCTAACAAACAAGGCCCCCAAATCAAGACCCATGATGATTCACCTTCTAAGATAGACACCACCTCTTGAGAACGTGAGGATGGCTCATCTCACTCAGACAGTGATGCAAATTCCCAATATAACCTATAGGAGGATCTTACCTCTACTAACCTATTTCCTAATTTAACTGTTTTTACCTTATCTGAATCTAATACCCCATCCAATTACCAGGTTACCCTCATATATCCCTAACTTATAGATTGGGATCAAAAATTTCATGTGCCAATCAATTTCTTTGACAACGATGAGACCTTTACAGAATTCATGGGGCTCAAGGATTCTTTTCGAAATCGGGATCATAAGAAAGGTTTTTCCATAAAAGTAGATACTTGTGCATACTTTGGAGAAGAAGTAGAGATGTGTGGATGCCTAAAAAAAAAATCATAAGCAAGGGCTTGAATACTTCATAAAATCCTTGCGGAAATAACAAACATAAGTATCCTAGTGAAAAGCTATTTGAGGCATTAGTAGATAAACTAAACAAAGAAATCATAGAAAAAGTGGAGTATCCTTATAAAGATGATGATGACCTACCTAATAAATTTGATCTTACTCTTCCCCCTGATCCTACATGGATGGAATATGCTTCTAAGATGTTTTTCAAAGATAAAATTAGTTTTAACATTGGTTCAGAAGAAGAGCCTCGAATGATCATGTTGGGAGCTTCACTCTCAACCCAAGAAATAAATGTTTTCATGGAATTGTTATGAGAGTATGCATATATATTTACATGGTCATATGTAGATATGCCAGGTTTAGACCTAGAATTGGTCATGTAAAACCTTGTTGTATACTCGAACGCTAAGCCCATCAAATAGAAATTGAGAAAGATGCAACCAAAGGTTGCACTAATCTGTAAAGATGAACTGGAAAAAATTTTAACAAAAAAATTCAATAAACCCATCGACTATTTGGATTGGATATACAATATAGTCCCAGTTCAAAATAATCCGATAGGTATCAAAATCTATGCCAAATTTCAAGATATCAACAAAGCATGTCCTAAAGATGACTTCCCTGTACCTAATATCAACATGATTGTCGAATCCACTACTAGTTATGAGATGATATCCTTAATGGATGGTTTTTCAATTTATAACCAAAGAAATATTACAAAGGAAGATCAACATAAGACAAATTTCATCACCTCATGGGGGATGTGTTATCTCTTGAAAGTGCACCTTGTAAAGAGATGGCTGCATGTTTCAAGGACGGTTCCTTGTTGATGTATCCTAAAATGATTTATGGGGTTTAAGGGTAAAAGATGACTGTAACATAATTAAAACTAAGGTGATACACTGAATTTGTATGAGGGATTTGACTGAGTGTGTTCACAATTGATATGTGAAAGGATTCTTGAGGCACGAACCAACAGTTTTCTGTAGAATGTTAAGGGCAAAACACTTCGAGGTATTGAGGGAAAGTATCACAAAAATACTAATAAGCTAAGAATACACATTAATATCATGCAGAAATTACTGCATTTTGAAATAGGGTAAGATGATTAATCAGGAAATTTATATTCACAAGATTAATGGGAACATACACAGGACTACAAAATTATTGGAAAGGTAGAAAATACTTCACACTCATAAGGAAAAAATTGGCAAAATTGCTTCAATACTCATATATCCAAAAAGTCCTCTTTTGTGCTTTGCAAAGGCACACAATATATAGCAAAATACTTTTCCCACCCTTCCTAAAAATAGATCAAGGCTTGTACTCGCCCATGCATCCTATTTTTATCCTTTATTTAATAATAGATAAAGGAATAAAAATAGAACATTCAATTACAAATAGGCATTAATAGCCTTGATTACATTACAGTCAAACTAAAGTTGACTGTTCTATTTTAAGAAAAATAAAGGTGAATAATTTGCTAATAATAAGCTTGTTTGCTGGACAAGCCTCTTCTCTTGCGCATGTTAATTTGTCTTCTTGTCTATTGTATCCTCTTGTGAAGGCATGCAAACATAAAATCCATGTGAATGAAAAAAATAATTACAATGCTTGTAATATTTACAAAATAATTCATCCACTGTAGGGACCACTTGTCCATGTACACATGCTCCCTTTCCTCTTTGTAGTATGTGGGGCCGCCCTTGAACTTGATCACTGATCTCCATTCAGTTTTTCCACATTTTTGGACTTAGAAAATTATAAGGTATACCACCTTTGATTAATATACATGACATACTACAATACTTAACCACCTTTTGATTATAACATGCCTTGCAATCACTTATCAGCTTTTTCATTATTTGAAGTGACCAAGGTGGACTTTACCCTTTTTGGTGATCATCAAAACCATGATTTTGAAATAATATAAGGGCACCTGCATCATTTTGGAGTTGGACCATAGTTTAGACTTATAATATGCAATGATTTTGTAATTAATGTGGGGCTGACCTTCTCTGCACGATGACTCACCCCTTTTCCTTTTACGCTGGCACTTTGTATTAAATATATTGGCCATTGTCATTAGCTACAACCATTGATTCTGTCACTTTGACTCTTATGGACCGTTGATCTTGATCCTTGTTTAGGGTTTCACTTGGCTTTAAGGTGGTTAGTGACATCTAACTCAAATGGAGTTAGGGTTTTGTGGATGCTCGCCATGTTGGTACCTTCTTCTGACCATAGTTGAGTTAAGGTAACTCACTTAGTCAGATGGTAAAACTCCAAACCCTAACCATTTTCAGAATTTCCACTTGAGCTCTTCTCGAGCTAGTGAAGCTCTGCTCAAATTTTAATCTGCCTCCATTGTTGATTGCTTTGTGAGCTTGTCTTCTATGTGGAAAGGAATCTCTGTGGATGACTTCTTTCTAGCTATAATATCCATGTTAGATATTTTTGTGGAATTCCTTTGGGCTATTTCTTACTGAGCATTTCAAGATCTAGTTTCTGTATTGGCCGCCATCGTTGAAGTCATGAAGCTCAGATTTTGAAGTCTGTCTAGATGTACATTGATCGAGCTCTGAGATTTGGCCGCTAATATTTTTAGTGTCATTTCTTAGTTCAGGCCCTCTACAACTTTGAGGGTTGTTGTGAATGCTAGAAAGGGTGAGCTTCTTTATCTTCAAACAAGAAAATTATTTCATTTTCACTGTTTCAGTGACCATGCATATACTGATACTTTTTTTCTACATCATTTTGTGTTTCTCAGTGATCGTGAGTTCAAAAATCACTTCATGACTTGCTGTCTAATTTACAACTTTGAGCGCTTGAAAAGTTACGATTCAAATGGTGAGTTATTTTTCGTACTCTAATTCTTTGCTACCCATTAATGGGGCTTCGTTCATTGGTTGAGATCTATACTTTTGAGTTCCATTTTCTATGGCCAAATCTGTGTAAATATTCCCAATGATGTGTTGAAACGCCACTTTTGAAGGAGTTTGAACTTTGGATCTTTTCTGGGTAGATGTAGATTTCATTTACACCTATGGTTTTGTAATTAGAAATCTTGATTTGGATCTTTGAAGAATGTTTCAGACCCATTATCTATATTCCCAAGATCTGTTATTTGATTATATATGACTTTGATGGGTCGTCTTGTGGCTTCCACTTTGTCTAGCTTCTGAGAACTTTCCTTTCACTGGTTGGACACCATTATCTTGAATATTCTATTTCAATCTCTATTTTATAGAAAACTATGGTTCTTGTGATCTGAGCTCATAATACCAAAACTTGGTTCGTTAATCTAACTATCACTGCATTCTAGGTTTTGTGCATTTCTCGAGACCTGATCTATCCCGGGGGACAATTTTTTGTTTCTTTCTTTAATATGAAATGACTCTTAAAACACGACTTGGTTGTTATACTGTATGAGGGATTTTGGTTCACACTTTAATGGTTTCCATGAATGAGAGCTTTGATATCTTTGTTTCAGGTTTCTTTCTTCATTCTCTGCTACAATATCCCTTGAAAATATATTTATTATTTCCCAGAAAGATTCGTGTATTTGATCTTTTTCCAATTTCTTCATACTATTATCATCTTCATAAAACCCTTTCCTCCCATTATCCTGCAATCCATTTACTCTAAGTTTTCCTCTACATAATGATCATTTCTTTTGTATGCGTTCCTTGCCACCAAAACTATTTAAAGATGACTCCTTACTTTCAAACTATTTTCCTGTAAGGTTTTAATTCTTGGGTCTCCATGAGATACTAGGGGTCTGCACTGTTATTTCTTAACTTATGTGATGACAACATTTCTTAATTGTATTTATGGAAATCTATATTTCTTAAACTTGACAGTTGAAAAACATTTGTGTGCACATTTATTATATACCTCTATTTGGAAAACATTCCTTACAATCTAAAACTTTACTTTCCTTCATGACTGTGAAACCCTGCACCTGCTATAATAAAACCATGTAAAAAAAAATTCTTGTTTACTACTTCAGCTGATAGTATCTGATTTCTTGAGGGAATTGTATTTTGTAGTTTGATTACAAGAATATATTTACTTCTCTGCTTGTGGAGAATATGGACATTTGCTGACTCTTATACTGCAAAACTGGAACTTTGATTTTTGGGATTACTGCTTTACTTGTTCTGTAGCTTAGGTAGTCCTATATTTTGCTACCTTTCATCACTATGATGAGTCATTGATGTAGATGAATCTGTTCAAGTATTGAGATTCTCCCCAAATTGTACTCTGTATTTGAGTTCTTTATGGCTTCCACTATTATAATTCATTATTTAGGATCAATTTCATTCATTTATGTATATCTATATTGTTTCATAATCTTTGTATTTTAAGACTGTACTTTAAGATGTGAGTCTTTAGTATTCTTGAACCTGTATCAATGTTCTAAGTTTGATAAATTCTATAAAATGAAATGTCTGAAACTTTGCATTCTTTGGTATTTCTTCAATCCATCTTCTGAAATGATCCCTTATAATGTGTAGTTGCATACTTTGATTATGAAGATGTTTATGTTTCTTTGTTGGAATACTATAATCTTGTTTCCTTTACGTAGATGTTTGTTATCTCGTTTTAGTGATTCCAGCTAAAAATGAGATAACCATAGGAAAATTTTGGACAAATCTCTTAAAAATTCCATTTGAAAGAGATTTTCAAGTTTTCATTACATGAAAACATGTTTCTTGCATGTTATATGTCTCATGTTTCCCGAAACCTGAAACCCGATTATATAAGTCCTTTATGTCGGGTTTTCGGAACTTCTAAGCATCAGAACATGCTTTTCCTAAAGCATGTTTTATGCCTCATGTTCCCCGAAACCCGAAACCTAACTACCTTAGTAATGTGTCGGGATTCTAAAACTTTCAAGCGTCGGAACATGCTTTGCCAAATGCATGTTTGATGTCGTTTGTTTCCTAAAACCCAAAACTTCAATGAAGCCTTTGTGTCAGGATTTCAGGACTTAGAAGCATCTAAAAAAATCATGCATCATGTCTCATGTTTCTCAAAACCTGAATTGAATCAAATCTTGTGTATCAGGTTTTCGAATGCTCCAAGTACGATGACATGTCATTAATGTCCAATTTTTTGGTAGTTGGCACACGTGTCAAGTGAGGTGTAATTAATTCTAGGTTATTATAAATATTCGGCTTTTTCCATGTCATTTTTTACCATTTGTTTTTGTTGCGTCAGATTTTTTTTATGCTTCCTCTACATCTAAAACCTATCGAGCTTTTCAGTTGATTTCACCAGCCATTTTGGATCATTTTTCAATCTAGTTGAAGGTATTCTTCTATTCTTTCTTTTTAGAAAATTTTTGGGTTATTTGTGAAGTATTTTCTTGGGGTTTTCATTTATTTTCCTTCTTCTTTGTTGTTTTAGGGTTTTGGGTTATTTTTCTTGTTTCTTGTCTTTTTCATGAGGGCTCTTGTTTGAAATTTACCCCTAGGTTATTTACTTATTTTTCATAGGTTGTAACTTGTGGATTTCAAGATGATTCTAAAAATTCCTAAGTAATCATGGGGCTGAAATTTTTCATGTTCTAACATGTCAGAAACCTGATATACTTGTTTCAGGTTTTGCAGGGTGTTTAACACCTTGTGTCAGGTTTTGCCAGGTGCTCAACATCCGTCCAGATCTATAGTGTGTTGGGAATTTCTACCTACTCGAAATCCTCTAGGTTCTATTGTGTGTGTTGGGTTTTATCACTTGTTCGACACCTTCTCATTTCTGTAGTGTGTCGGGTTTTCATAGTGCTTGAAAAGTCCTAAATTATGACATACACATCATTCTGTTACGTTTCCAAAGGTGTTTTGCAAGTTTCAAAATCTAAATAGTGTGGTAGGTCTATGCACCTGTTCAACAAGCTTTCAAGCCCGATTTCTCTTCCAAAAATCATCAAGGCATTTCTTCTTCAAGACTCCTCATGTCGAACTACAACTAGTCTAAGGATAAGTCAGGAAAGATGAAGTATAACTATCAGATGATGGAGTGTTCCTCCTACATATGCTGTAATTATGACATTTGGGACACAGAGCTTGGCTTAGTAATATAGATATGGAGGACTTCTAAAAGAGAATTGAGGATTCTTCTCAGAATTCTTGGACGGAGGTTATTTTTATTAACTCTTAAGGTTTCCCAACTTTGTGGAGTATGTTGATTTAGACCTTTAATCAGAACAAAAGGCTTGGGAAAAAGATCAGGAAGACTGCATCAAGCACGTAAACAAGAAGTTCTTGATCAAGGCTAAGCCAATAGTTTCTAGGTTTCCTAAGTTAGTCCCTAGAAGTGATTTTATTCTTGAAGTCAATGATACCATCACCCTACTGAGCTGGTTATTTGGGCTCCTAGAGTCAAAGGAATTCCAAGGATGGATGTACTAGTTCATGGTCATCATAAAGAAGAATGACCAAGGGATTGATTGGGTAGCCTAATAAGTGATAAAATAGACTCCCAAATGAAAACAATCTCATATACCAGCAAGTTCTATATGATGTCATACGTCACCTATACAACATCAGGCATGAGGAACTAACCAGGGCTAGATGTAAAGTGAAACCGAGCAACGGAATACATATATCGGTAATTCCCTCAGATGAAAATGAAAGGGTGTGAAGACCAATATCGAAGAGTGAATGACGCCTTCTTCTATGAAAACATTTGCAGGTTGGATCCTGATCTGAGGAAGAGAAGGGTTTCTGATGAAGCATGGACTGAAGTGTCAAAATGGGGTTGAATTTTCTTGTAATTCAAGAAGTTTACTTATCTTCACGTGGAGAGGTTACAGGGTAACCCTTTTCATTTGCCCAGGTTCCTGAGTGATAAATTGATCCAATTGGAGTTATCCAGACAATTGTTGGATTTTCACAAATTCCAACAAAGTAGGTACAAAGCCACTATCTCCTTCCCTATTTCCATTAGAAGGTACACATGCTCTACCATGGTTAAGGCCAAGAATGTTATCATATTACAAGGGTTGATCTGGGAAAGGTAACAATAGAAGGAGCACAACAGGATACACAGGATGCCATGAACATGCTATGCTAGAAGTTGAGGGAAATGAAGGTGAGAAGAGATGAGCTAAAGGAGAAAGTTGAACAATTAATTTAATTATTTCTCAAGCTCTCAAAGCCCTCTCATTCAAAACCATCATCTTCTACCCCTACTCTTATCAGATTCGATTTCTCATTGGTACCTATGATTTAAAAGATCGATGAGAAGGGAAGAATGGTTGATGAATGAATTTAGAGGCTACTCCTACAAGGAAGAGAGGTCATTGATGACACAGTGGATATTTATAAATCCTTGGAGGAAATAAACAAGGATGGTGAAAAAATGGATGATGAATTTTCATAGGAATTTGGGAACCTTGAGTTAACTTTAGAGGCTCTCAAGGCACTGAAATAGGTTCCATCATGGATATTAATGGAAGAAGGAATCATTATGCATGGGGATAAGCATTTCCAGCTAGCCAAAGCCATCAGATTCAGGATAAATATTCTGAATGAATCTTGTAGCAAGTTGAGGGAATCTATAGATCAGTTGGTTGATGCCACCAATCACATAGAAGAGGAGCTGGCCATGATCTCCACCAAGCTATTGGATGAAGGCTTGAGTAATCTACCTATTGAAGATCTCTACAAAAAAATTCAAGAATCAATTCAACATGAACCATCTTCTTTCTTTGATCTAAAAACCATTGATAAGTTCAAAAGGATCGAGAATGTTTTGGAATCACTAAGGAAACTCAACAAGAGATTGAACAAACTTCCTGGTAACACAAGTGACACTCAGGAAACTTGCAAGGTTCTAAGAAATTATTCTAGTGCACTAGATAAAGCTGAGATGTAGGGAATAATCTGAAAGTTCCAATAATTTTGTGACAAGCAAGCTTTGTTGGAGGAAGACAAGGATGACGTATCAGAATAAGCATAATGTTTCATGTCATTTCTATCAAGAAATTGTCATGTATTTTTTATTTTCGTTTCTTCACATATGAAGAAAATTTTGACTTGTTCTTCTGTGTGAGAGTCAAGCAAAATAGGACTCTTGTTAAATAACTATTTTCTAGGATTTATCCTATTTTCTCTTTTCTCTCTCCATTATAAATAAGGGATGCTTATGCATTCCAAGGGTGGAGATTTTTAGATCATCAAGAGCTATTGGGAAGACAAAGAAAAACTTTGTATTTTATTTTAATCATTGAGGAATAGAAACAAGTGTTGTTTTGCAAACTTCATGCTATGGGATTCATCTATCTTGAGAGATTGTTCTTACGTCCAAGATCTTAAGCTATTATTTGTTTAGTGTTTTTTATTATTTTAATAATTTCAAATATTACACTCATTATCTAAAACTCGTATAAGTATTTCTTGATCTATGTTTGCTTAAAGGAAAATACGTTACGCTCATTCCCTTTCTACTATGTTTCATCTTTAATAATTTCCTTTCTAATCCATCCCATTCCTAAAGCTGTAACATCTCTATCTCATTTGGATATGGATTTCAAGATTGTATTCCAACCCAAATGATTAGAATAGTGTGGATATTGTATATATTATTTCTGTTGTGTTTTAGATTAGTAATAAATAGGCTACCTTACCTATCTTTGAGGAGGGATTTAATCCCATGTACTGTGGTTGAACCTCATATTTTGGTATGACAAAATTTTCAACCAATAGTTTTTGGCGACTCCCTGGGGAATACGAATTACTAAGACTAAATCTTTTCATATTGGTGTATGGTGACTCCGTATTTTCCTTATTTTTGATAGATCTATTTTTCGATTCAAGTTGGCTAGAAAAATATTCACTTGGTCAAGCCGAGCTAGGGGTGAAACTGATCCATTCTTTGACCTGCTTCAACATCACAATTTTAGACTTTCCCCCAATAGTGTTGCATCTAGCCGAGAAAGAAGTTCTTCACCTATCCGAGGAACTCGGGTTCCTCAAGAATAAGAAGCTTCTCCAACCTATCGTGCATTATTCCTGTATGATATTCAGATTCTTGTATGCACTTCATTCAGAATAATGGTAGCACAACATGTTCCTTGGGTGTGGCTATTGGTCCTCTTTCCCTAACTCTGTCGTTGTATGATCTACCACATGGATCTCGTAATAATATTCCTAAGTTCAACTACGATGGGAAGTAACACCCTGATGAACACATCACTTCATTATTTGTTGCATGCGGCGTCCTCGAGGTGGCTCATAAAGATGTCTCTATTCAACTCTTCATTGAGACATTGTAGGGTGTGGTAGTAGAATGGTTCTACCATCTTCCAAATGCATGCATTACCAACTGGGCTACCATGAGATCTATATTTGAAGCAAGGTTCAAACCAGCTGAAGATTCTCATGACTTGTTAGCAACACTTACACAAATGAAGGAGTCTCTTGAGCCCATGTGGGAGTTCATGGAAAAATTCAAAAAATTGATTCAGAAGATTCTAGTGCTAGCCATTCCCACTCTTGAGAATCAAAAGTGTTTCTTCATCAATGCTCAACCCCCTGATGTGAGCTTCTTTTTAAGAATATCTGTTATACCTAATTTGCCTACTGCTCAAGCTACAACCACTGAAATAGAATATTATATCAGTATGGATGGGAATATCAGAAGAGAGTCATCTAAGCCTAAAAATAAGAGTTCTTCTCAAAGTACTACTGACCCTATGATTCAGAAGATGGATAATGACTCGATCACTTTGAAGAAGCAAATGTCTCAATAGGAAACCAACATTGCTGATCAGGATATTCCTAAACATAATTTTAACAATATCAATGACACTCTCATAAGAGATAGGAATCAGTTGACTTCTACTCCAACAAGGCTAGCCATCAAAGCTCCTCCTATCAATGCAACAGTGGAAATCGTTGAGGAAGATGAAGAACTAGAAGATCAAGATTCTCACAAAGCTTTTGAAGCTTCAAGATATGTTGATGAGTCTTTTGATGATTCAACTAGCGACTCCAACATTGGGTACTTGGAATACGAGGAAGACCAGTGTGAACATGATGGTCAATCATTTGCAGTCTTCAATCAAGATCAATCTTAGAACCATAGAAATTCGGTTGAAGGCTCTAAGGAGAAAGGTAAATAAGCTCCGATGGTTATGGCTAAAAGAGGCTCTCCTATCTCAGCACAAACTTAAGAGGAGAGAACTAAAAAGGTAACTTATTTTTCTAACTCTCTTTCTCCTACCCCTAAGTCCAGTGCCTCAGTTCAGACTAGTATAACCAGAACTAAGCCCACCATCATTCCTTCATATACCACTTTTGGCATTATCGATCATGCAAAGAAAATTAAAATCCAAATGTCAGAAGCCGAGTATCTCAAGTCAAATCTCGAGCAATTTGAGAAACTTGAAAAATTCATTAGAAGCAAGGGTACTATCCCTTCATCCTCAAAAGGCATGTTTCCTAATCCCACTCAACCTTTACCTCAGAATAATATGACCTTTGTTGCTTCTTTAGGAAAGATTGAACCTTTTTATTTGTCCTTACTTATAAATGGGTTTAAACTCAGCAATAGCATAATTAACTCAGGAGCCTTCAATAATGTGATGCCCACAAAATTACCCCATGCCCTTGGACTTACCATGACTAAATATTATGGGCGGTGTTACTCCAAGGAAACCAAACAAGTCCCTTTGATTGGTCAAATGAAGGATGCACAATTTACATTTATTGCATTCCCTGAAAAGAGAGTAAAAATGACTATTCTGGTCGCTGATATCCCAACTGCTTATGAAATTCTCTTAGGAAGAGGTTTTTGTAAATATGTCGGAGGAGAAATCAATATGGACTAGACTAAAGCTAAAATTCTAGTAAATGGAGTTCCTTGTGTCCTCCATCCCGAAGCATAAGAAAAGTACTTGGTTACTAAATCAGATGATCCGAAGGCTCAAATTCTCTTTAAAGATGCAGGCTTGGGAAATTATTTCATGACATCAGAGGTGCCTTCTCTAGAAATCAAGTTAGAAGATCCTAATGCTATTTGGACCCTCAAGTTCGATGGGAGTTGTTCAACTACTGGATCAGGAGCTGGTCTAGTTCTTATATCTCCAGGTTTTAAGATCTTTCCTTTTGCCTTCAAGTTGCAGTTTGACAATACTAATAACACGGCTGAATACAAAGCTCTGTTATTGGGATTATAAATGGCAAGGCAAAAGGTAATCTGAAATCTTAAAGTTTCAAGAGATGCTGAGTTGATTTTAAATCAAGTAAAGGGGATCTATCAAGTGAAAAATGATCGCCTAAAGCATTACAGGAACAAGGTGTGGGGCAACATAGAATGCTTTGATTATTTTTCCATTAAGGCAGTCTTGAGAGATTACAATGAAAAAGCTGGTTCTTTAGTCATGTCTGCATCTCTTCTCCTTCCTCACCCAAAGTTCAAACATGACACGTATACCATTGAGATTGTGTATCATCCAAGTGTTCCAGATAATTTAGCACACTGGCAAGTGTTCAATGATGATCAATAGGTATTGTCTTTTCTTGAGACAGATGATAATTTTAGTGATCTCTATTTTGAAGGATCAAAATCAGCTTTCCATGAGTCTGTCTCGAATTCATATCAAGAGATTGAAGGTGAATTCATCCAGCTCAAAGTCAATAAGATTCTGAAGGGATTGGTTTCTCTTGAAGGTTTGTTTGACAAACATGAAAATTTTACTTAGGCTAAAAGGAAAGCTGAAGGTGCTTCCTCTTCAGAGGTAGATCAAGTTAATCTAGGATCTTCTGACTAACCATAAGTGGTAAACATCGAAAAATGTTGTTCTTGTGAGGAGAAAGGAAGATTCACTGCACTCCAGAAGAGATATATGGATGTCTTGGTGTGGTCCTATGTGGATCTGAAGTCTTTCAAGCCCAAGGATGTGCAACATAGCATCCCTTAGAAACCTAATGTCAAACCCTACAGGCAGAAGAAAAGGCATTATAATCCAAAGATCTCAGGGACTATTCTTACATAAATTCAAAATATGTTAGACGCAAGGATTATCTTCCCCATCCATCATTCTACCTGGGTTGCTAACATTATCCATTTCACAAAGAATAATGGTGAGATTCAAATTTGTGCTGACTTTCAGAACCTTAATAAATCTTCATTGAAAGATAATTACCCATTGCCTATCATGGATCAAGTATTGCAGACTGTCACTGGATCAAAAATTTTATCCATGCTTGATGGATTTTTGGGGTATAATCAGGTCAAGGTAGCAACTAAAGATCTACATAAAACAACATTTACCACCCCATGGGGGACCTTTGCTTACAGGAGGATGCCTTTTGGTTTGATTAACACTGGAGCCACTTTTTAAAGAGCTATGGACTTAGATTCATAGTTGTATATTTGGATGACTTGACAGTCTTCTCTAAGAAGGGAAGTGATCATTATGATCACCTGGAGTAGGTACTCTTAAGGTGCAGGTGTCATGGGATTTCATTAAATCCTAAAAATTCCATGTTCAAAGTAACAGAAGGTAAATTTTTGGGTCATATCATGACTAAAGAAGGAACCAAGATTGACCCAAAGTGGGTGAAGGCCATCCAAAGCCTTACCCTACCTATAAACAAAATTGGGGTACATAATTTTTTTGGAAAGGTTAATTTCCTAAAAGGATTTGTTCCTGACTTTGTTGATAAAACCAAGGATATCCTTGGGATGATGAAAGTTAAAACTCCATTTCAATGGAGTAATGAAGGGAAGGTTTCTTTCAAAGAATTCAAAAGAGAAATTTCTCATGCTCCTATTCTGATATGCCTAGACTTCAAGAAGGATTTCATCATGTACAGCTACACTTCTGCACATATAATATCAGCCATCCTAATGAAGGAAAGAGAAGAGGGAATTAAAGATCCCATTGCTTTCATGAGTTGCCCACTAAAGGAACATGAATTGAAGATGTCACAAATTGAAAAGCATGCTTACGCAATGGTGAGAGTAGTGAAACATTTCAGGTATTATGTGTTGAGTTCTCACACTCTCATTTTTGTTTCTGATACTGTAGTTAAGTATATTTTGACTCAACAAGAGTTGGGTAGTCAACAGGGTAACTAGATAGCCAATGTCCAAGAATATGAATTGGACAACAGACCTACCAAGTTGGTATGAGGAAGAGGTCTATGCAAATTGATTACAGAAAACAATTCTCATATAGAATGCAAGGAGACTAAAGATACTTCTTCAGAACTGCCCATGGCACTTTTTGTAAGAAAAACCGATGAATGGTATGAAGATATTGCTTTCTTTTTTACTTAAGGAAAATTTCCCTTGAATTTAAGCCAAAAAGGAAAGAGGATAGTTAAATTAAGGTCCACAAGACACATTCTTTGGGATAATGGTATATACGAGAAGGGTATTGATGGTGTATTCCTGCATTGTGTTGATAAGTCTCAGCAGATAAGGTTGTTAGAAATCCTTCAAAAATATAACATGTGGAGGACATTTCTATTCCTCTATGACAGTTTACAATATCTTACAGGCCAGGTACTATTGGCCTACTCTCTTTCAAGATTCAGCAGAATGGGTGGCTAACTATGAGAAGCTTGTCAACATTTCGTTTGTCGTCCTAAGTTGACAGTGCTTCCCTTGAAGCCTGTGATAATTGAAGAACCTTTTCACCAATGGGGAATTGACTTCATTGGAGTACTAAATCCTACCTCCAGTGCCACTCATAATTATGTGCTTACTGCCATAGACTATTTCACCAAATGGGTGGAAGCCACACTAATCAAACAGGCAACCTCTGAAGATGTGTGCAACTTTCTCAAGGAGAATATAATTGTTAGATTAGACATACCTCACATGTTTTTTGTTGACAATGATTCCAATTTCTCATCACATGAGGTGATAGAATTTTGTTATGGATTTGGGATCACATTGACTCATTCATCCGATTATTACCCCCAACGCAATGGTCAGGTTGAATCAAGAAACAAAAACCTGGTGACCATAATCAGAAAGTTGGTCGATGAGAATCAGAGGACATCACACAAAGTGTTGTATGATGCATTATGGGAAGATCGGATTACTCCTAAGTGAGCTATTGGAATGTCCCCATTCTAGGTTTTGTATGGAATTGATGCTGAATTCCTATCTTTGTAGAATTGTCAGCCTTACGATTGGCTAAAGCATTTGAGGATGAAACTTTTCAAAGTTCCATTGAGAAAAGGATAATG
Source organism: Taxus chinensis (assembly GCA_019776745.2). NCBI lineage: Eukaryota > Viridiplantae > Streptophyta > Pinopsida > Cupressales > Taxaceae > Taxus > Taxus chinensis. Next base: position 212,102,149 of record CM034150.1, read on the forward strand.
TACCTATCCAGGCTAGAAGAAGAATGGAGCAAGGTGGTGGATTGCATTGCAGATCATCAGAGAAAATTCAAAAATATATTTGACAAAAAATCAAAGCAACATGATTTACAGATTAGAGATCTAGTACTTCTCTGGGATAAGAGAAGGGAACAGAAAGGGATGCATGGCAAGTTCGATTCTTTATGGAAAGGTCCTTTCAAAATCCATCAGATGAACGGTGAAAATAGCTTCTATATATCATATCTTTATGGAGAGTTTCTCCCTCTACCTTTCAGTGGTCAACATCTGAAATTGTTCCATCAATAATGAAAGATGCTCTCTTGCATTGTATTATAATTTATTTTATGTTGTGTGTTTACTTTATTTCTTTATTTCTTTGTTTGTTTGTTTTTGGTTTTTCTTCTCCCGACTCTATAGCCCAATGGATAAATATTTTTGATACATAAGTTCTCTTCCTTTGATGTCTCAAAGAAAGTCCCCAACTGGAGCCAACTATTATCTTGTTTTAGTGATTCTAGCTAAAAATGAGATAACCATAGGAAAATTTTGGACAAATCTCTTAAAAATTCCCTTTGAAAGAGATTTTCGGGTTTTCATTACATAAAAACATGTTTTTTACATGTTATATGTCTAAATTTTCCCAAAACCTAAAAATCGATTATATAAGTCCTTTATGTTAGGTTTTCAAAACTTCTAAGCATCGGAATATACTTTTCCCAAAGCATGTGTTTATGCCTCATGTTCCCTGAAACCTGAAACCCTATTCCTTAGTAGTGTGTCGGGATTCTGGAACTTTCAAGCATCGGAACATGCTTTACCAAATGCATGTTTCATGTCATTTTTTTCCCAAAACCCAAAACCCGAATGAAGCCTTTGTGTCGGGACTTCGGGACTTAGAAGCATCTAAACAAATCATGCATCATGTCTCATGTTTCCTGAAACCTGAATTGAATCAAATCCTGTGTATCAGGTTTTTGGATGCTCCAAGCATGATGACATGTCATTAATGTCTAGTTGTCTGGAAGTTGGCACACGTGTCAAGTGAGGTGTAATTAATGCTAGGTTATTATAAATAGTCAGCTTTTTCCATGTCATTTGTTACCATTCGTTTTTCTTGTGTCAGATTTTTGTTGATGCTTCCTCTACCTCCAAACTCAATTGAGCTTTCCGATTGATTTTTCCAGCCATTTTGGATCATTTGTCAATCTAGTTGAAGGTATTCTTCTCTTATTTCTTTTTAAATGCTTTTTTGGTTATTTGTGAAGTTTTTCCTTAGGGTTTTAATTTCTTTTCCTTCTTCTTTGTTGTTTTACGGTTTTGGGTTGTTTTTATTGTTTCTTTTCTTTTTCATGAGGGATCTTGTTTGAAATTTACCCCTAGGTTATTTACTTGTTTTTCATAGGTTGTAACTTGTGGATTTCAAGATGATTCTAAAAATTCCTACGTAATCATGGGGCGGAAATTTTTCATGTTCTGACATGTAAAAAACCCAATATACTTGTTTCAAATTTTGTAGGGTTTTTAACATCTCACTCTTTCCACCTTGTGTTGGGTTTTTCCAAGTGCTCAGCATCTGTCCAGATCCATAGTGTGTCAGGCATTTCTACCTGCTCGACATCCTCTAGGTTCCGCCATGTGTGTCAGGTTTTCTCACTTTTCCGACACCTCCTCATTTCCGCAGTGTGTCAGGTTTTCATCAGTGCTCGACAAGTCCTAACTTCCAACATACACTTCAGTCTATCAGGTTTCTGAAGGTGTTTTGCAAGTTTTAAAATCTGAACAGTGTGGCGGGTCTGTGCACCTGTTCAACAAGCTTTCAAGCCCAATTTCTCTTCCATAAATCACCAAGGCATTTCTTCTTCGAGACTCCTCATGTCGAACCCCGGTCAATCTAAGGATAAGTCAAGAAAGATGAAGCATAAGTATCAAAAGATGGAGTTTTTGTCCTACATAAGCTACAATTATGACATTCAAGACACAAAGCTTGGTAATATAGATATGGAGGAATTCTTGAAGATAATTGAGGATTCTTCTCAGAATTCTTGGATGAATTCGATAACAGGCAGTGGTCTCCCTCTCACACCAAGATTTCCAACATCAGCTCAATGCCTTGAATTCATCTTGGCTTGTGCTTCCCACTATGACTCAGCCTCCCGCTCAGTGAGAAATCAAGTAGGAGATTCTATAGTGAAATTGGATGGAGGTTATTTTTATCAACTCCTAAGGTTGTTTAACTTTGTGGAGTATGTTGATTTAGACCTTAAATCAGCACAAAAGGCCTGGGACAAAGATCAGGAAGACTACATCAAGCATGTAAACAAGAAGTTCTTGATCAAGGCTAAGCCAGTTGTTTCTAGGTTTCCTAAGTCAGCCCCTAGAAGTGATTTTATTCTTGAAGTCAGCGATATCATCACCCTACTGAGCCAGTTATTTGGGCTCCCAGAGTCAAAGGAATTCCAAGGATGGATGTACCAGTTCATGGTCATCATAAAGAAGAATGACCAAGGGATTGATTGGGGTAGCCTAATAAGTGACAAAATGGACTCCTAAATGAAAACAGTATTGTCTACCGGTAAGTTCTATATGATTTCATACATCACCTATGCAGCAGAAGGAATGAGGAACTACCTAGGGCTAGATGTAAACAGAAACTGAGCAACATAACACATATATTAATACTTCCCTTACCTAAAAATGAAAGGGTCTAAAGACCAATATAGAAGAGTGAAAAATGCCTTCTTCTAGGAAAACATTTATAGGTTAGATCTTGATCTGGGGAAGAGAAGGGTTTTTGACAAAGCATGGGTAGAAGTGTCAAAATGGGGTTACATTTCCTTACAATTCAAGAAATTTACTTATCTTAGGTGGTGAGTTTCCAGGGTAACCCTTTCCATTTTCCCAGGTTCCCGGGTGACAAATTGATCCTCATGGAGTTAGCCAGACAATTTTTGGATTTTCACAAATTCCAACAAAGCCACCGTCTCCTTCCCTATTTCCATTGGAAGGTACACATGCTCTATCTTGGTTAAGGAAAAGAATTTGGTTCACGAGATTTAGGAAAAATTGAAGAAACATATGAAGCTCATGGAGGGATTCGACATCAAAGGAGTCCTTAAGTCATATGGAACCTTGTACCTACATGTGTCTAATGTGGAAGATATCTGGGTTGATCTTCGGGATGAAGTTGTCATCTGAAGAAAAGACAACAATAGACCGAGGCTTGAAGAAATTTAGATGTTATATCTAGCTGATATCCCTAAAGGCACCATGGAAAATGAAAGTGTTCTAGACACTAGGTACAAAGATTATGATGGAGACCAACTCAGATTCCCAACCATTGATTGGTCTGTTATTGAAAAAGCTTCTATCACTGAAAGAGTTACTCAGACTCTTGTCCATACCAAGGCATGGCTCATTTCTTGGGGAATGAGCTATAAGGAAAAGAGCTTTTCAAAAATATATACTTTAGAAGCGGGACCCTCCAAGGGAGAGAGGGAAGAGGATAAAATCCCTACCAAGAGGCATATTAAATTTAAGTTTATCAGAAGGGGAGAAAAGCAAGGAGCCGAATCATCTACCACTCCTTCAAAAATAGTTGAGGAACTAGATTCACCTCCTCCATCAGAACAAGGAAAAATTCCTTTAGAAGAAGCAGTAGGTCAACCTCTTATTTTTCCTTTTGATGATTTCTCATTGGAGGTAAGTCTTTCTCTTGCTTCTCAAGCTTTGACTTTAGAATATTTACCTCCTCTCTCCCAATCTTCCTCATCTCATATTTCTACGCCACTCTCATTAGCCATGATCAACATTTTCTCTGACATCTCACCCCTCTCTACTAGACATCAAATGGCCATAGAAATGCCTCCTCCTTCTGCACCTTCATTCCCTGAGTCTATTCCCACAATCACCACACTTGCAGTTATCACTACTCCACAAGAAAACCTTCCTACACCTACAGATACAACCATAACACCTCCAATTGGGGTAACTTCTTCCATTGTACCTCAATGGTTGGTTGATCAAACTCTGAGGAAGAGGAAGGTGGTAGTTCCTCTACCATCCTTAAACTTCAGTTCACTCAAGGCCTCTCCTATCAAATTTGTCCAAGAAACCCAAAATGGTTTTAACGGTTTCATTGGATCCCTTAGGGTATAAGCTTGTAGAAATTGCCACTCCCCGTGGCCAAAAAACCAAGGAGGATATAGCAGTTACTGATTATCAGATTACAAGGGTTGATATGGGAAAGGTAACAACAGAAGTAGCACAACAAGAAGCGCAAGATGCCATGAACGTGCTATACCAGAAGCTGAGGGAAACAAAGGTGAGCAAGATATGAGCTAAAGGATAAAGTTGAATAGTTAACAGAAGTATTGTCTCAATCTCTCAAATCCCTCTCAGTCAACACCATCATCTTATATCCCTACTCCTATCAGGTTCAATTTCTCATCGGTACCTATGATTGAAAATATCAACAAGAAGGGAAGAACGGTTGATGAATGGATTCAGAGGCTACTCCTACAAGGAAGAGAGGTCATTGATGACACAGTGGAGGTTTATAAATCCTTGGAGGAAATAAAGAAGGATGGTGACAAAATGGATGATGAATTTTCATAGGAATTTGGGAACCTTGAGTTAACTTTAGAGGCTCCAATGCTGAAACAGGTTCCATCCCTGATTTTGATGGAAGAAGGAATAATTCCGTATGGGGATAAGCATTTCTAGCTAGCAAAAGCCATTAGATTCATGATAAATATTATCAGTGAAGCTTGCAAAAAGTTGAGGGAATCTAGAGATCAGCTGGTTGATGCCACCAATGACATAGAAGAGGAGCTATCCAGGGTCTTCGCCAAGGTGTTTGATGAAGGCTCAAGTATTCTACCTATGGACGAGCTCTATAAACAAATTCAATAATAAATTAAACATGAACCAACTTCCGTCTTCAATATGAAAACCATTGATAAGTTCATAAGGATCGAGAATGTTTTGGAATCACTAAGGAAACTCAACAAGAGATTGAAGAAAATTCCTGGTAAAACAATTGACACTTAGGAAATTTGTGAGGTTCTAAGTGATTATTCTAGTGCACTGGATGAAGCTAAGATGTAGGGCATAATCCAGAAGTTCCAAGAATTTTGTGACAAGAAGGCTTCACTGGAGGAAGACAAGGATGATGAAGCAGAATACGTTTAATGTTTCATCTCATTTATATCAAGAAATTGTCATGTCTTTTTCATTTTTGTTTCATCACATAGGAAGCAATTTTTGACTTGTTCTCCTGACATGAGAGTCAAGAAAAATAGGAATCTCATTAAATGATTATTTTCTAGGATTTATCCTTTTTTATCTCTAATCTATCTATTATAAATAAGGGACGTTTATGCATTCCAAAGGGGGGGGGGAGAATTTTTTATACTATTAAGAGCTATTGCGAAGATGAAGTAAGAACTTTTTATTTTCTTTTAAATCACTGAGGAATAGAAACAGGTGTTATTTTGCAAACTTTGTGTTATGGGATTCATCTATCTTAAGATATCGTTCTTAATTCCAAGGATATTAAGCTATTATTTTTTTAGTTTCCTTGATTATTTTAATCATTTTGAATATTACACTCATTATCTAAAAATCGTATAAGTATTTCTTGATCTGTGTTTGCTTGACAGGAAAGTAATTTCTTCTTATTCCTTTTCCTACTTTGTTTCATATTTAATAGTTTCCATTCTAATCCATTCCATTTATAAATCTAGTAACGTCTCCATCTCATGTTGATATGGATTTCGGGATCGTATCCCAACCCCAATGGTTAGAATAGTGTGGATATTGTATATATTATTTCTGTTGTGTTTTAGATTAGTAATAAACAGGTTGCCTCACCTGTCTTTGAGGAGGTATTTAATCTCGTGTACTTTGGTTTAACATCATATTTTGGCCTGACAAAATATCCAACTAACAATGCTCTATTTCCTTGATAGTAATATTTCTGGCATGTTGGAAAATTTTAAAAAATAATTTTTCATGGTGAAGCCCTGGAAATTTTTTCCCAGAATCTTCTTTTCATTCTGTTTCAGCTGTAACCCTTTGATATGGCAGAATTTCTGATTTTTAGTTAACTTTAGCTTCTTTAAATCTGATTCTTCTTCTTTAGTTGCAAACTGAAAAGTATACTTCTATTTGTCCGTCTCTTTTTTGTATTGTAACTTCTTCCATTTGTAGAAAATACTGAATTTGAGTTACATTAATCCATCTTTTCAGCATGTACTTATGACTTGTCTATTTCTTCTTGGCTGCAGCCTGTACTTGCACACTTAAGAAAACAATTAGAAAAATACTTAGGCTTTTTCACCTCTTTTGTGTCCATTTTTCCTCTTTTCTTTTCTTTCTCTCTCTGAGTGAGTATAACATGTATGTAGTTTGATCTTCAAGTAAATTATATCTCCTAGTTTTAAGAGATTCATATTCATGAACTAGGATAGTATAGGAATATGAACTAACCCCTGAGCTTGTAACTGACAGTTTTCTCTTTTCTTTTTTTCAGGTACAGCAAATTCTACAACGAAGATGAAAGAAACAAAATTTGGAATGGAGATGCTTCGAACAATGAAGAAAACCCCCAAGGAAATGATGGGTTCACTCACACTCCTTTACTTTATTTTTCATGCATGTGTACCTCTTATTTTAGTAGTTATAATTTTATTTCTAGTTACATCCCATGGCTTGTGTGGGAACATTTGAAATTCCTTTTGAATAAAACATTGAATTCTGAAAATGAGTTGTGTATTTCTTTCTACATTTCAACTTTCTGTATGGATTGTATGATGAACTAAACAACTCAGTGATATAATTGAATGCCTTAATCATGAAGGAAAAAACATTAATGAGAACTTATAACATCTAGTAATGAACTGTGATTTATACAATATTCACTTATGTTTGATGTCCCAAAACTCAACATTTCACCTATTCTACAATTTGGAGTCTTTATCAAGACAACACAGCTGTCCTTCGGGGCCTTGTGTTTGTTTGTTAAAGATAACATGAAATTGTAGACTATGTGATCTGTTACTTTTTGTAACAACACACATAGCTGCATATTTCACATAATCATTAACTAATTCAGTAGTAACAATAATATCAAAACTCCGTTATCTTAGGTATACTTCACTAATGCCTTCCATCGTAACGGAGTTTCGAGTTGCCCATTTTTGCACAGTGAAAAAATTGTCAATAGGATGTTTTGCTACAAAGTCATGCCTTTCAAACTAAAGAATGCCAAGGCTACCTATCTATGTGAAATAAAGGTCATATTCCATGACATCATGAATGACATCATGCATGATTACATTGATGATATCTTAGCAAAATCCAAAATCATAAGAGAGCACCTTGAAGTGCTCAGACGTATTTTTTCAGTGTCTCTGATATTATAAGGTCCCGTTGAATCCCAGAAAGTGTGTCTTGGCATTTTGTTATGAAATATATTGGGTTTCATTGTTTCACAGAGAGGAATAGAGGTGGAACCCGCAAAGCTTGCAACTATCACAAAGATACCTCCACCTACAAATCAAAAACAACTGTGAAGTTTACAAGGAAAAATTTAAGCAATCCACCATTTTATTTCACAACTTATAGATAAGTGTCATCCATTCACACATCTACTAAAGAAAGATGTTACTTTCAGTTGTGGACCAGATTATCAAAGGGCATTTACATTACTTAAACAATACCTCGTCAACCCACCTGTTCTCATGCCACCTTCCCTAGCCAAACCCCTCCTACTATATATTTCATCCACCCAATTTTCTCTTGGTGAACTTCTTTTTGAATATGACCTTGACCATAGAGAAAGGGTGGTTTATTATCTCAATCGTACCTTGATCACATATGAGTTGAATTATCCACATATTGAAAAGGCCTGCCTGACAGTCGTCTCTACCTATCAGAAACTTCACCATTACCTTGTTAATAATAAAACCAAGTTGATATCCAAAGTTGACCCTCTCAAGTACCTTTTATCCAAACCCACCCTTACGGGATGAATGGCTAATTGGATCATTCTCCTTAATTAATTTGATATTGATTTCGTTAATCATAAATAATTAAAAGGACAGGTATTCACCGATTAGTTGGCAGAAGCTCCACTACCAGGAATGGAACTATTGTGTCTAGATTTACCAGATGCATCCATGATGTATATCAAAGATTCTGTTGTGTGGCAAGTCCACTTCAATGGATCATTAACATTTTATGGTTTAGGAGTTAGGGTGGTGCTCATCACTCCCGCAGGAGAGGTTATTCCACAAACATTCCATTTAGGATTCCCATATACTAATAACATTTCATAATATGAGGCACTTATCACCAGCCTTAAGTTAGTTATCACTTGGAATATCCAAAAAATATGAGTCATCGAAGACTCCCAAATAATCATTAAACAAGTTAATGATGAGTATAAGGTCAAAGATGAGAAGCTCATTACATATAAGAAATTGGTCGAGAACTTGAAGGAATATTTTATGCAGATTGTTTTTGAACAATGACCAAGATCACATAATAGGTCCATGGATTCTATGGCTACTATCAGATCCCTGTTACGTATTCCACCTCAGGAAAGTAAAATTTCATTCTTTGTAGAGCATTTACGAGTGCCCACCTATGACATACCAGAGTCTTATTTGGCATGTGAAAATGTTGGTCCTCTCTTACCTTGGTATGATCCCATATTTAACTAATTACAAAATGGCACATTTCCCCCAAACATTAGCCATACTAAAAAGAAATTTCTTATCCACCCTATATCCCATTACACCCTCCTAGGAGGCACCCTCTATCATCGTGACACAAATCTGCTACGTTGTTTGCATGTTATCGAGTCATTCCATGCTATCAAAGAAGTGCATGGTGGAATTTACAGAGGGAACACTAGCCACATAGTTTTAGCTAAGAAAATCTTGAGAGTGGGATATTATTTGCCTACCATGAAAGAAAACTATTGTAACTTTGTCAAGAAGTGTGAACTCTGTGATAAATATGGTAACTTGATACACGCACTAACATAGACATTATAGCCCATTGCAACTCCTTGGCCATTTTCTAAATGGTGACTGGATCTCATATGGAAGCTCCATCCTACTTCATCAAATGGTCATACCCATATTATCACCACTACTGAGTAATTTATTAAATGGGTAGAGGGTGTGCCTCTCACTTATATAACTAGTGCACAAATCTCCAAATTTTTCATGAATCACCTCATTTTTTGTTACGGTGTTCCCTCTTCCATTGTCATAGATAATGGTAAGTCTTTCAAAAACAAAAAATTCAAAGTTTTATGTCAACGATTTCATATCCAACTGAGGTAGTCCACCCCCTATTTCCCTCAAGGTAATGGACAAGCTGAAGCCACTAATAAATATCTTGTATGAATCATGTAGGAAATGGTTAGTAAGATTAGCTGTAATTGGCACTTAAAAATAGATCCTTCCCTCTTGGTCTATTAAACCTCCATCCGCACTCCTACTGGTGCGACCCTATATTCCTTAACTTCTATGGATCTGAATCCATCATACCCTCGGAAGTGGATCTTCTTTCCCTGAGAATATCTCGCTAGGACTATCTTGATAAAGATGAAGACTATAGAGTTTCTCGACTGACAATGTTAGAGATGTTGGATGAGAAGCGTATGAGGGAACTCAATCACCTGAAGGTTTATCTAAACCGATTTTCAAGAGGATATAAAAAATGAATAATTCATCATGATTTTGATGTAGGTGATCTTGTTCTAAAATAAAATCAAAGAAACACGGTTACAGACAGAGAAAAGAAAATTTAATTTTAAGCTAACTAGTTAGGGCCCTATATGGTGGTTGTTAAATATGGATTAGGAGTGTATAAAATTTCACATTCCAATGGTGTAGAGATTCAATAACCCATGAACGAAATGAGCCTCAAGCGGTTCTATGCTTAAGCTTGGGGTGGATGTTAAAAAATACCTAAAAAGTAGAAAAAGGAGAAAAGATAAAACAAGCAAAAAAATAAAAAAATAAAGAAAATATTTAAAAGAAAACAATTTTTCCACATGTGAAAACCATGTAATTGTGATGCATTGGGAAGGTATTTCAGTGAAAACTAGTTTCTGACGCTCATAGAGGATTCGTTGTTCACAAGATACTCTTACATCTGGACAGGTAACTCTCACATCTATTTCGGATTGATTTCCCTTGTTAGGTCTAGGAACCCTATCGAACCTGTCTTTCCAAGTTGTGATATGGATCATTTGAGCTTATATCTACATAAATGAATTGCCTTTATATGTTCCTATCTAACGTTGGGGGAACCTTCACATGTTTCCTTCTCGAATATACATGTGTGGCATTCTTCTTTTTGTATATTCCCACATCACGCTTGGGACATCCACACTTCTTCGTCACTATACATTGCTTTCAAAACAAGACCTTGGAAAATACAAAAACATTTAGAAAAGGATATAGAAAAATATAAAAATTTAAAAAACCCCATTTTTTAGGTTTGAAGCTACACCAAATTCATAACATTGTCTTAAGGAAACCCCGAAAACAATGTGAACAGTATCCTTGAAAACTTATCTTTCGAAATAACACCGAAAAAATTAGAAAGAACATCAATGTTGTCCTGTAAAAACAAAGTAGTGATTAAATTGCTTTTAGTTTTTAGTTTGTATATTTTTGGTTATAGCATATTTTTGCATTTTATGATTTAAAGTATAGTTCATTTGTTTACCTTAGATTGAATATTGTTTGATTATTTTGTGTCACATTGAGTTCATTTTTAACTTTCATACTTGTAAAATATTGATATTTTTTCATCTTCTATTATATGCATCTATTTAGGATTCATTTTACTTACTTAGATTAGATACCAATTTAATATATTGTTAAGGTCTGCATGAGTTCATTTCTAGTTGTGTATTGTTGTGTTGTTCTATATGTGTATATTTTTTTAGTTTTATTAAAAAAAATCTTGTGTGTTTATTTACTGCAAATTTGTTTGTTATCACATCTATCATCTATCATTCATCACATGTAACTATTATCCAATTTTTCCCCTTAGGAGAAATTGGACAAACATTACCCCACAAAGAAAAAATGAGGGATCGATTCAGTCATGGGAGTTCACGTTTTGGGCTCAAACCGTGCAAATAAGTGAAGTAAAGCCAAGAAATTACAAAATATTTTAGGAAATGAAGAAGCTCTGAAGTCTAAAATTTGAACTTCAGAGGTGAGGGCATTCAGAGGTAGGCCGAAGTCAAATTTGGAGTATCAAAGTTTTCGGAGCTCGCGGTGAACAATGCCACATGGGAGGGAGAAAATTTTGAAACCCTAAGTTTGAAATTCAGACTTCGGGCTTTTAGGAGTTTAGATTTGGCAAAATGGTCGAGCGGATAATCAAAACCCAAAACCCTGAAATCACAAAACCCTAAAACCCAACATCCTCGAAACCTCAAAACATGAAATTCCTAAAACCCCAAAACCCAAAATCTTGAAACCCTAAAACTTGAAATTCCCGAAATCCTGAAACTTGAATCCCAAAAAAGGCAAAGGTTTAAAACCTGAAGTTTGAATTTCAGAATTTAGAGTTTTGGAATTTCAAAAAAAATTTCTCGAGCGGTGAACAGTGTCACGCAACATGGTTTTGGAGTTTGAAATATGAAGTCTAAATTTCACACTTCGGAGGTTTGGCATTTTGGAACTCTCAAGTTGACGTGAGCAATGAATAATAGCTTTAACTCCAAAATCAAAATCCCAAAAGTCCAAATTTTCAGATTTCAGAGGTTGCGATGGAGTTTTAGAGTTTGAAAAGAGACAGATAACCACCCGCATTTATTACAGTATGGCACCCTCATCTTTTTATGGCCATAACTTTTGACTGGAAGCTCCGATTTGCACAAAAATAGACTTTTTGGAAATCCCTTAGTGCCCTCTACTACCGAAATGATGAGGTATGGGTTTCCTTTTTTCTCCAACAAGGAAAAGTACATGGAGGCATAGTTTTTACAGTGGCATCTATCATTCTTATAGGTCATTTTAATTCATTTTAAGGTGGTTGAAGCAATATTTTAGATCTTTCTCTCTCCCTTCTCTCATTCTTCCTATATATTGTAAGGAGGGGCTCATTTCAATAGGTTTTAAAAAATTCCAAATTCCCCTCCCTTCTTTCTTATTTGTAAGATATTTTTGGATATTTCAAACCTCCCTATTGAACATTGTAATGCAAAATATGTGTCTTTAGCCCTAAATGTGATGTATTGTATCAACTTTGAGAGCAATAAAATCAGATTTGTGGATGCTTCAAACCCTCATCTGTGTTACATTGCAACTTTCTAATCTTTCATTGTATGCAAGGTTATTGTGTATGGTTGTTTTCATTACAAGGTTCTGGTAGTGTTGTGTTTATTATGAAAATTGTTCAACATACTTCTTGGTGCATCACCTTCCCTTACAGTAGGTTTTATTTTCATGCATTTTCTTTGTCTCTATGTTCTTTGAAATATTAGATTTGGGTTAGATTTGCAACTCTCTACACTTTGGAGTAGTTAGCACTAGGATAGGACATGAAGCCAACCTTTCTCCAGAGGGTTATCCCAATTGCAAAGTCCCACATTTTGGAATAACTCCATGTTTGGTGAATCACACTGATTGCCTCAAACATTCACTTGTAAGTAATCAGGGGTGCTATGATTTCACCATAATAGTAACATCATCTAAATACATCATATATACAAAAATGCCAAGTTTTACATCAAACATGTATACAAAGATAATCAACACATACAATATCATCAACGAGGCAAGAGGGATTTTACATGATCACAAATCTACCCCTTAAGCACCAATATCATCTAGTATACTAATCTACGATGTATCTCATGTACAAAACATATAATATCATCTAAGGATATATTATCAATCTAAAAGAATGTGGTACATCATCAACAATTATCATGATGCATACATATGAAATCAAAATCATACAACATCATGATATAATCAACACATCTATAAAAATCAGCTAACAACATAAAGACTTTAAAAAATGATGAAATATAACATCTAATTTCCATATATACATGTAGAAATGTTTGTCTCGAAAATGGATATACATCATCGATACAAATCTACCATCACATGGCATGAATCATGCTAAAGCCTTCATGAGATGCATATGATAAAAATGGTACATCAGTACATACATAGATCAAAATCAGCCTTCATAAGAGGCATACATACATATAAAATGTGTGTCATATACAAAGAGTATCATCCATGGATCTCCCCATCTCCTGGACTACCAGAACATGGGTGTTGAAATGAAGGCTACTATTGCTGCTGATGGGATGGTCCAGCTTTGGATGTACCACCCTGTTGAACAATGGGCTGCTGTATTGACTGTCTTGACCTCTATGATCTAGATCATGTCTTTCTCACACCAAGTTGATAAAATGGAGTCAATCTTTGTCCCTTTAGAACTGCTCAATAGTAGGTGGCCTTGTAATATGAGTCCTCGCCAGTATCTCTCATGATTTTGTATATCATCTCAGTGTCACCAAAAGCTAAGCTGCCTGAATGGTGGAATCATTTTCACCTGTAAGTCTACCAATATACAATATGATGGTCTAAACCTAATCCTGTACATGCTCTCTGTGCGTAGTGATACCTTTCACCTAGGCCTGAGATTGATCCTCTTGTGTAATAACATCCTACATCTATGACTGTGCCTAATGTAATAGGATCAATATTTGTGTGCCCTTTGTTGCTAGCTATTGTATCTACTACACCCATGCATTCCAATCTCCACCCTGACCATCCTGGGCTCTCACTTGGTCTCTCTCCACTATAACTATCTAGATTTGTGCCCTAGCCTTATCCCTCTAGGATGCTGCCTATAACTAAATGGCTATTGCCACTTGTAACTATTGCTAAAGCACAACTAACTTTCCATCATCTCCACCACCACCTAGAGCACGAGGTGGAGGACCCTGCTGCAGATACACCTACTTTAATGGAACATGAATACCATCTAGAATCCCAACTAGAGACAGGTGCATATGAGGCACTAATGACACTTGTCTTTCTCTAGGCCTAGGCCCCTGCCCATGTGGCTACTGTGGTGGACGACCCTGTCCCTAGCCACTATCACGGCGCTGACTGTCAAATAAATCATCATCATCAACATCATCATCTTTGTCATCCCTACCACCCTCATCAATACTATTAGGAGGCCCCACTGGAGGTGCTCTCATTCCTACCTCATAGGTTACTCTCGGAATCGTCAATCGATGAGGTAATATTGTCTGATACTAAGGCCCATATTATAATGTACACTCCGGATCTTTGGTTTTCGTCAAAGGTACGCACAGAATTGGCACCTCCTATAGATAGATAGTCATGGCTCTATCTATAGTAATCTTTGGCACCATATCAAAATACTCTCGGGACTTGCGAGCATACCACATATCTAGTCTTGGTACATCCTGTATAGTGACAAGTTGTCTCTAGCACCAATCAACTTTGTATGAATCTCACATTTAATTGTGGTTGTCAATCATGAAGTACTCAATTGTGGTTGTATTGAGCTATAGGACATGTTCTGGCCACTGGAAGTGTTTGTATGGCCTCCATACTATCACAACCTATTGTAGATCGTCAAAATCTCGATGATAATGGCAAGTTTCTCCCATGCTTGGCCACACATCATCACCGGCTAGAACCCAACCCATAGTAAAAGGCTCCTCTAGAGCATGAACTCTCAAAACACATGTGGGATGACCAATGGCGATGTGGTCCCATGGAAAAATATGTAGAAAATGTGTCATACCTACCATCTTTTGATGATAGCAGGTAATCAGGTGTAGTTCCCAATATAAATGTACCAATATTCACTGGCCCAGTAGTATATCTGACCATCAATCAATCCATGGATAACTCTAATGAGGCCCAGAGGAAAGGTAGCTCTAGTCTTGTCATGGATCAAGACTCCACTGATAAAGGCCATCATGTAGACTACAAATCTATCTAGCTCAGGATCTACTATGTACTAGGATAATTTGAATGTCATACCTCAGCGAGGGATATCTAGAGCTCTAAACAAATATAAAATATAATAATCAATGTTGGGCCAATGAATCGTATAATGAATCATCTCGCAATGGATGGGGAATCTAAATATCCGCCATACATCCTATCAAGTGATGGTCATCCCACCAGTTAGGATCCAAAAGCATTTGCTCTTGTTGTTCCACCTCTTAGCTAAGGTTGTGAGGAGGACCTAATCAAGTGTAATCTATGGCATATTAGCCATGTAAGGTAAAACTATCACATATAGAAGGATATCTAGTATCTTCCTATCCTACTCATCAAAATTTACCTTTATAGCCAAAATTTACAAATGGCAGTTGATAAAAATGCATGAAAGAAATCACCAGAAACACCGGCTAGCCACACCGCAAGGAAAGATGGTTCTCCAGGCATCATGGTACCCAACAAACATTTTCCAAAGGAGGACCCCAATGCCCAAAAAAGTGTCATCAAAGTAAGATCGATTCCCTTCAGCATAGTAGAACAAATGAAGAAAACCAATATGAGTGTTACCATGTGGGACACACTCTCGATCCCTTCCCAAAGAAACCTTTTGCGAGAATCTCTGAATAGTTTTGCTACAACCAGCAGATCACAAGGCCATGGAGTGACAATTGCTACAAGTTTGTGTCAACTGGAAGCGAAAATTATTCCTACGACAAACAAACCACCACCTTTCTACATTTCCTTTATCATTGGCAACCACCTGGTACATAATTACATGATTGATTCTGGTGCCAGTAGCTCTGTCATGCCTAAACAAATTACAGATGTACTAGGAATACAATATGTGCCAATTGCAAGAGGGGTTGTTAAGCTAGATGGCATAGCTGTTAAGACTGTTGGGGTTATCAAAGGACTTCAACTTACCATTCATGTAATGCAAAGTTTGTCATTCACCCAAGAAATATCGGTCATTGATCTCCCTCCCCTCTTTGCCATCTGCCTATCATGAGATTTCACCACCAAGATGGGTGGTTACCTATTGGCAATTGGTCATGTATGATTCTTAGGACTCGATATGGAACCAAAGTAACTATAAGGGTAGAACTAATTTTCCATAATCATGTAGAACCCTACAATGCTAGTCCCATAAATGGAAATTACACCATCGGTGATCTAGAAGAGGAAGATGCTGATCATGAACCAACCACCCTTGTTGAATAATTCCCTGATACTTTGCTAGATGAAGTAAGTAGAGATCATCAGTATGATCCCTACGCTGATGTATTGGTAGAAGAAGAAGCTAGTTTGCTGGTCTTGGAAGAAACAAGATTAGGTGCTTACTATATCTGTGAAGAAGATACGATCATACCACAACTTGTCAAAACACCAAGTGATTCTAAAGGACCGTGGAAATTTTTCTTCGATGGATCAAGAAGTAAGAATGGATCCAGTGCTGGTGTTATGTTAATTTCTCCAAAGGGAGATAAGTACTTCTCATATTTCCAGTTGCAGTTTAGTTTCACTAATAATGTTGTTGAATATGGGGCTCTTGTGCAAGGAATTCAGCTAGCCCAAAGGAAGGGAATCAAGGCCCTGACTATTTTTGGAGACAGTGCGTTAGTTGTTCATCAATTTTCGGCACGTAGTGCATCCAAAAATAATCTTTTAAGATCATACAAGAACCGATTCTAGAACCTAATCGAATATTTCAAAGATTTTGGGATCCATGCAGTTCCTAGAGATCAAAATCAGGATGTGGACATACTTGCTACAATTGGTTCTTAATACAACATACTAGTTGATATCATAAAAGAAGGGCAATAATTTGTTAAAATTATGGAATTCCCTGATAATGTGAGTAGTTGGCAAGTGTTCGATAGTGACAAACAAATTGTCATCTTCTTGTAAGAAGACGTGGAGTTTGCTACAAAAAATCAAGATAAGTTGCAGGAGGCATATGGTGAGAAAATTATCCAATTGAAAAGCAACAAGTTACCAAAAGGTTTAGTCACTTTGGAATCCATTTTCAATTCAGATGACCAAGCCAAAAGACAAATCCCTAACATGGTGGTTAAAGAAGAATATTTTGAGGAAGTCGAAGTATCAAATGCAAAGTTTCTCAATATTGGAAAAGTGTGTACTTCTAAGGAGAAAGAAGCTTTCATCAAACTTTGTCAAGTGTATCATGACATCTTTGCATGGAGCTATAAATATCTTCATGGTTTTGATCCAGGTCTAGCACAATATACCATCAAACTGGATCCTAATGCTAAGCCAGTTCGTCGGAAGCAGAGACCAATTAATCCCAAAATTGAGCCACTAATGAGAAAGGATCTAACCAAGCTCATTGAGGCCTGTATAATTTTTCCCATCAAGCATTCCTCATGGGTAGCCAATTTGGTGCTCATGAGGAAGAAGAATGGAGAGATCCAGTTATGCATGGATTTCAGGGATTTGAATCATGCGTCATTAAAAGACCATTATTCTCTTCCATCAATGGAACAGATCCTTCAAATAGTGGTAGGAGATAAAATATTTTATTTACTCGATGGATATTCGGGTTACAATCAAATCCTAGTCCAAGAATCTGACCAATTCAAAATGACTTTCACTACCAAGTGTGGCACGTATGCCTACAATAAAATGCCATTCGAATTGTCCAATGTTGGGGCTACTTTCCAAAGAGCCATGGATATGGCATTTTGATATTATTTTCATTTACCTTGATGATACAATTGTATACTCTAAGCATGCAGAAGATCACATCACGCATCTAAGGAAAGTTTTCTAAAGGTGTAGGGAATTTGGGGTTTCACTTAACCCCAAGAAATGTATTTTCACAGTGCATGAGGGAAAATTGTTGGGGCATGTTGTTTTAGCAAAAGGATTATCAATCAATACAACATGGATTCATTCGATTATGTCCTTATCTCTCCCAAGTCACAGGAAGGGCCTCCAGAGTTTTCTGGGAACCATAAATTTCATGCGAAGATTCATCCCTCAATTTGTGACATTGGCTAAACCACTGATAGCCATGTTAAAGAAAAACATGCCATTCTCATGGACAAAGGAAGGACGAGAAATCTTCAAAGCCATCAAAACAACCATTTCTCAAGCTCCCACACTGGTGAACCCCAAGTTTGACAAATTTTTTATCCTTTATGCTTTTGTAGGTCAAGAGAGCATTTCAAGGATCCTCACCCAACAAAATAACAACCTGATGGAGAAACCAATTTATTTCTTCAGTCAATCCCTCAAAGACTACGAGTTCAAATACTCATTCATTAAAAATCAAGTCTTTATGGTTATTCAAGCTTTGAATAAATTCAAGCACATGTTATCCAACAACAAGATTCATTTGATGATGTCTCATTCAGGTGTCAAGGAGTTTTTGCTGAAAAAAGAAATGAATGAAAAGTGTGTTGGATGGATCACGAAGGTAATGGAGTATGACGTGCACATAAAAGTCAATAAACTTGTCAGAGGTAAGGGTTTGTGTCAACAACTTGCTATAGACATGGAATCAAAAGGTAATGAGGACATGACACTCCTAAATACTAATGAGAATGTTGATGAAGCTGACTAGTTATCCAAAATGAAGAATTTCCTCTTCTCGGGAGCATACCCGGAAAACATGGATAAAAACCAAAGATGAACTTCCCATCTTCAATCTATCCTATATTTTTTGGTAGATATTGTTATCTTTCAAAAATATTTGAATGGCATTCTCCTTCGGTGCATAGGACCGGAACAAGTAAGTAAGATACTAGAAGAGTTTCATAATGGCCTATTTGGAGGACATTGTTCCGCATGAACAACAGCTACCGAGATCATGCGAGCCGGCTACTATTGGCTAGATTTATTCAAGGATGCCCATCTCTGGGTAAGGAAATGTAAGGAATGTGCCTTTTTCACAGGTAAGTAAAAGTTGGAAGCTCTTCCATTGCATCCAATTCAAGTGGATCAACCCTTTTTTCAATGCGGGTTGGACTTCATCGGAATGATCAATCCTCCATCCAGTGACAGACATAAGTGGGTCCTTACTGCAACAGACTATTTTACTTGATGGACAGAGGCGGTAGCATTAAAAGAGAGCAATTAAAAGGTAGTTCTAGATTTTTTGGAGGGTATAATGACGAGGTTTGGTGTTCCATTTACAGTCATTTCAGACAACACTCTGGCTTTTCTTGGTATGAAATTGAGTGAATGGGCTATTAAAAATGGGGTATACCTCAAAAATTTTTCCAATTACTATCCACAAGTAAATGGATTGGCAAAGTCTAGCACCAAAAATCTCATAAGGATTATTAAGTGCAAAATGGAGAGGAAAAACACCCACTCTCATTGGAGTTACCTTCTTTGGAGTTAGCTCATCAAATTTAAGTTATAGGAGTGATCCTCTAATAGTAAGATTTTCTAAACTCATGGAATTAGTGGAAGTACGAGACAAGGCTATGAAAAATTTGGAGTAGCATCAAGCTCAAGTTAAGAAATCTTTTGACAAGAAGGTGTCCGACAGGTGTTTTCAAGAGGGAGATTTAGTTCTCAAATGGGATGAAGACAGGGCCAAACCAGGAAGGCATGCCAAGTTTGACATTCTTTGGAGTTGGCCATACATCATCAATATTTGCAAAGAGGTAAATTCATTTCATCTATCTAGGCTCAATGTAGAAGAACTGCCCATTCATGTGAATGGGATACATCTCAAAGCTTGTTTTTGAGAAGTGTTCCACCCCCTGTACAGTTAAATTAGGTGTTTTCCTCCAAGTGCTTATGCACATTGTTGTGTGTTGTTTTTTTTCTTTCCTTGTTGATGTGTTTTGTGTTTTTCTGCACATTGTTTCATCATTGGAAGGTGTTAAGGAGAAGGAAGGTTTAAAGATTCTATAAGAGTTTCAAAAATTTGCTTCATTCAGAATTCTACAATATTCCATAGATGTCAAGCATTCAATAGTTTCAGTATAGTTCATGCTTAGCATTCCAGGGAGGTCCAGGATATCAACAATGCTCAAGGAGATTCTGGGATGTGTCAAAGAAAATCATACTACTTTCAGGATTTCAACAAAAAATCCATGCCCAAAGGATGACTTAAGGCTACTGGAATCATGCTTAGCAGGCAATCATCCCTGAGAGGTCACAAAAAATGTTATCCAATTTTGCACACATGGCAAGATTGGACAACAGGGTCCTATCACGTTCAAAATGAAATAATAGTCCCAGGAACCCACCTCTGGTTATTATCGAGATACAATAATTAAAAATAATTCCTAAATTGCATATGAAGAGATCACCTAGCATCGAAAGGCAGCCAGTTTATCTCAACTCAATGAAGAGTTCGGGGTCGAGTTGATAGAGAACCCGGTGTCAAATTGATAGTCATCTCGGAAATCATCTCAGTAGAGTCTCTCAGTTTGAAGATCAATGAGATCTTGTTAATGCAAAATATAGCTAGTTGAAAATTGATCAATGAAGGGAACTCTATAAGGATCTCGGTAGAGATCGATGCAAAAAGATATGAAAGACGAGTTAGGGAAAGCTAAGTTAACATGAGGTCAGGTCTAATCCATTAGACAGTGCTCGACCAACCACTTGGGATAATTATCTTGTTTAACTGAGATGATATGAGATTATGCAGATACGAGAGGTTCAACATAATTGAATATCAGGTTTGTAATTATGTAATGGAAAGACTTCTATCGGTCAAGGAAGATAGTATAAGCATCATAGAATATGAATGTAAAGTTGAGTCAAACCGACATCTTAAAAGGAGCTATGAAGTATAACGGTGTGAAAAATTACAAGGATAAATCAAGCTCATAAAATCAATCAACATTTACGTATAGCTTGGCCAATGGAAAAAAAATGATCATTTGAGGATGGAGCTCAGACGTTTTAGCATGGGGCACTCGGTTGAGCCATTACTATCTTTGCTTGGTGCAATGGATCAGATTGAGCTCGAAGTTAGCTCATTGATCTAAACATTGTAAAAAGAGTGGAGCCAGGTCATGCCATTAAAAAATGTAAATGTTATCGGGGGGCACTCGAGTATAAGAAGTGAGCTCATTATATGCGACTAGACGATAAAGAGCTGATATCGAGTAACTCAAATGGAGCTCAATGATCACTAGAACGCCATATGAAAAGATATATACCATATTTCCCCTTTCAGACTTACGAAATTTAAACACCATGTCGCTCATGATAGAATGATGTTTCCTCATGTTGAGTGGAAAAGTGGGAATGTGGAAATCAGTGGCCATCTGGCCAAAATGAAATATGGCCAAATAATACTGAAACCCTGCACTCCAATCCAAGACATGGAAAATAAGGTGCGCATTGCAAGGGAAATGATAAGATGACAAGTCATCAAAAAAAATTTGAGTGTGGGAGAAGGTTGAGTCTACTACCAAAAATCAGGAATAGGATGATGGTAAACCAAGCAGATAATCCTGCACTTAGAAATTTGACTTAGGGGTTTGAATTTATTTCCAAAATACCAGGTGAGTCATCAAGTGATTCGAAACATGTTGGAGTGGTAAATGAGAATGTTCTCATGAAGATAGCTGGATTATCAGTTAAGCCATCCGGTGCATGCGTAAGGACTAAACAAATAAAGCTCAATCAAGGATCGAGTAAATAGGAAAATCAGTTGGGGAAGATCAATTTAACGAAGACCCGTTTAATGTGGAGGTGAATAACGGAGCAGTTGAAAGGTTCAGAAATCAGTCATATTACCACTTTTGAGGATGCTTAAAGTGGTTCATTGTCATAGTGGTACAAATAAATTGACATTTCCCATGCTTCAATGCAATGCCAGTGGCAATTCCATCCACTTTCAATCTCAATCTCATATCGTTATGTACAGAAGGTCATTTGAAGGAGGCTCTACACATTATGCTTACCACACAAAACACCCCTCTAAATCCATCTACATATCTTCAACTATTGCAGAACTACATTTCCAGGAATACGCTTTCACAAGGTAAAAAAATCAACTATCCCGTCAATCATAGAGAATTTGCATTTCCCACATGCACAACTATTAAAAATAAGCTCATCAACATGTATGTCAAGTGTGGGAGTTTTACAGATGCTTGTAATGTGTTTGATGACATGATAGAAAGAGATGTCTTCTAATGGAATACCATAATTATAGCTTACAGAAGACATGGGTTTCTTTATGAGGCATTGATACTGTTTCACTGAATGCAACAAACAGATGTTTGACCTGATCAGTTTGCCTTTTCTGGCATACTTCTAGCCTGTGCCACAATAAGAGCTTTGGAAAAGTGTCTGGACATACATCAAAGCATAATTGAAAGGGGACATGAGGATGTATTGTTGCTAAATAGGAATCATCGAGTGAGCTCACTCGTTTACAACGAATGCCAAAGTAAATGCCTCAATGGTTCGAGCTCATGTAGAAGCTAGCCATATGGAGATCGATGCGTCGAATATCGCAAGGAGCTTGGTAAGTAGGCCCAAGAGGTAACCAGGTGGAATACGAGCTCATGATGAGTTTATGCACACGAGAGGAGGAGATGATACGATCCGAAATAAGTGTGTAGTATTGAGCAGTTCAAGAAAGGGCTCGATTGAGTTGTTTCAAGTTTAAATGATATCTACACTATAGGCTTATTTTAGATCGATCTCTATAGACTAAGGGGCACAGAAGATTCATGATATTATATGGTTTTGTGTTCATGGTAAATATGTTGCATAGGTCATGTGAATAAGTAACTAAGTGAAGTAAGCCATAAGCTATCTCGACTAATAAGAGCATGCATACGGTGAAGTTTTTCTTAGAGCTCATAAAATGACGTTGATTTCCATCATTGCAGAGGTAGCAAGAGTGTTAGGCCAGGGTATTCAAATAACAGAGCTCAAAGAGTTAGTGAATATGGTATATATCTTTTCACTAGAATTGTTTAAACCTTCCTCGGCCGAGCATTCAGTGCATAGGCAACGAGACTTTTTCTAGACTCGATGGGCTATAAGGTAGGCTGAGTACAGTCATTTCAAAGGTGGGTATGGATCAACATGGTATGATTGATAACAAGTGAACATTTGAAAGAGTCTCAAATGAAATACATCCCTGATGATGGTGAACTCTGCATAAGCTGAGACATGATGCACACTATGAGATGAGTGCGGGGGAAAGCTCGTTCAGGGATTGACAAGAAAAGGACTCAGCAAAGAACATGCAAGTTGGCTGTGAGGTTCTTTGTGGTGAAGCATTCACATATTCAAAATCCAAGCCATAATCAAAAATATTCATTTCAAGTGGGACGTCATAATGGAGCTATGTCGAAGTTTGGCAGTGAACTCACACATTGGAGCTCAGTAGATTAAGCAAGGGGATTGGCAATTAACTAGTTTTAGTGGGCTAGTGATCATTGATTTGGCATCACTGAGTTGTTGTGAGTACAAAGAAAATATAGTCTAGTTGAGCTCTGAAGAAATCTCAATGAGTTGATAGATTAACGTGTCCATCGAGCTAGGTTAGGAGCTCAAAAAGCCAGACCCAAGAAGGTAGAGATCTAAGCTCTAAGAGCTCGATCAACATTATTTTAAGGATTCATGTGTCGAGCTCAATTCAAGTAGCAAGTTGGAAAAGGATTTTGGTAGATGGAACTCAGTTCTCAGCTTGGTACGGCAGTGAATAGAAGGATGGTGGAGCTCATGTCCAACTCGGTGAGTTGGCTCGGCAATCCAACCACTGAGTTGGGATATTTTTTGACATATTCACATGGACCCCCATCCTCTTCAAGTCAAATGGGTCAACGGGGGGGGGGTCCCAACATTATGTTAATTAATTTAATATTTTTATTTAAATATTTTAATAACAATATTTATTATTATTATTTAAATATTCTTTTAATTAATTGAGAAGACTAGGTCATCATGAAATTAATGAACCATGATGGAACCTTCTCAAGTGGTTCAACTAACTGTAATAAATACATCATGAGCCTTCAATTTAGGAATGTAATTATGACCTTTCCTCTTCTTTATCACATATTCTTCAATAAATGTAAGTTGGAAGCTTATTTTAAAGGGTTCTAACAGGTCAGATAAGTTGGACAGTTAGATATCTCAGGCAAGTATATGCTTTTCAGGAGTCTTCTCTCTTCTGCAAGTTGTCCTTGTGTGTTGAGAGAACTTTCAAGCTTCCTCTTCAAGACTTTAATGGCAACTAGTGCCTCTTCTGAATGTATGATGCATTGTGCATGTTATTGAAGAAATAAAAGTGTGTGTTTTGTGACTAATCTTGGTCCTTTCATTCTTCTATGCTTCTTTGTGCCTTTCTCGTACTTGGAGGTTTACTATGCAAGTTTAAGTCTCTATTGTAGGTTCTTGGAGTTATTTTCTTATCGAGTGGTAGAGTATTGCATGCAGTTGAGTTGTGGTGTCTGTTCACCCTTCTTGAGTTCATTCTTCTTCACTGGGAAACTAGTGTATTTCTCTGTCTGATCAAGTTTAACAAAGGGAACACATGTCTCTTAGTTTGTGGTATCCTGTACCCTCTCTAAGTTGCAATAGGTGAAGTTGACCTGTGGTGCACACACCCTCTTCAAATTAACCCTTCCTAATTCTGGAAACACCCTTTATTTGGTGCATCACCATCCCTAGTATAGTTTCATTTCTATAAATATATTTCCCTAAAGCCCCATGAAAATGTTAGCATAGGACTAGATAATAATTTTTATTACACTAGGAGTAGTACAACACTTAGTTTAGGAAGAGGAAGCCAGCCTTCTCCGAAGGTTCAGTTTGAGCCCAAGTCCAACAACTTGAGAGGTGATCCCATGTGTCCCAATCACACCGAACATCCTATTCACATCCTGGCCATTCAGAGGGTGTATTTATTTGGTGACAATAGTTTTTGCCACGCCGAGTGGGACAGAGTTGGTACTTCTCTTCTCACTTAGACAAGTCAAAGTACCTAGCGAGTCTATATCTCTGGATTCCAAATCTCAGTGTGGTAACTTATGTGAAGAATTTAGACAAGAGCTTCTTCAAAGAAAGGAAATTATCAGCATATCAAAATTTCCTTGTATCCTCCAAAGATAAGAAGAAGAGGCATTTCCACATCCCCAGTTGCAGATTTATCTAGTAGGGGTCATTAAAATCCTCCTTACGGAAGATTTCCTCCACCCGGGAATAATCAACCTTTCATTGCTATGGCTAGGAACCGAGTTTTACCCCCTTTCAATGCAATCAATCCTCTTATGTTGGCTCAATGTGACCTGATACCTGTTGCGGTGCTCAAACGTTTAACCTTCTACATAGGGGAAACTCACGTTACTATAGTGGAGCATATCTTTGAGGTATCTAACATCTGTGCAATCATAATATTAGAGAAGACAACATTGTAGTTAGAATTCTTGCTACCTCTTTCAAGGGAAAAGCACTTGAATTGTTTCTCGGGTTAGGTGTTGGCACTATAACCACTTGGGATGAGTTGGGAGAAAAGCTATGTAAATAGTTCGAAGACAAAATTGATCACCTATCACTTTTGGAACAAATCACTACCATGAAGAGAGCTTCCCAAGAATACATGAGTGATTTCAACTTCTGATTCCACAGGACTTGGAATAGGATTTTGGCACTTGTAAAGCCTTCTACACATAATGCATTCTTGAACTATTTGTGAGCCTTGAATATCGATGTAGCAGTTATGATCCATTCCATGGGAGGGACTACACTTCCTGATGCTTATGAAGTTGCCATGAATGCATAGAATTCTTTGATTCAGGCTGGAAAGATAGCTCCATGACCACCAATGCCCTTTTCTCCAGATCTTACGAATCATTAGCCTATCATTGCTCTTATTCCAGTAGACTCCAAGCAACCATCTCAATCTTCCCCTACCTCTTCAAATGACCTATTTGAAGTCAAGTCACTACTGCAAAATTTTGGAAATGAGCTCATTGCACTCAAAAGGAAATAATTTCAATACAATCGTCTGTATCAGCCACAAAATCAGCAATATCAGGCTAACCGTTCTCCTTTTCAAGGGAACAATCATCCTCAAAATCAAACTATAAGTCAAGTTACAAATTTCAGGCGCTTGAACTTTTGAAACCCTCTTGTAGCTAACTCATCTAGAGCTATAGTACCTGTTCAGAATAATCTAGTTCAAGACTACGAATGGTCCTATCCTTTCTCTCAAACTCACAATCAAAATATTTGTCCCAATGGGGTTCTTAGCTAGGCCCTTATGCTTTAAAGTGTATTTGCCACTTCAGAGTTAAGAAAAAATGCATCCACACAAGCAGCAGTAGATCAACCATAGGCACCTGAAGAATCCACTTTGCTAAACTGGCAAGCAGAAGATTTTTGTGGGTTGAAGTTCTTAGAATAGAGGTGCTTCTATCCTTTCATTCTCTTGAGAAACAGATAAGGGTTAGGGTTAGGAGGAATACTTGTTGAATGTTGGGAAGGTGCACACGTATCGTAGACAGAGATCAGATCAATTACGAAGAACTTCTTTTTGTCTAGGAAGGACTACCTGCAAGTAAGAATACAAGACCACCAGATTTTAGTTAGAAAATAAATGAGGGAACTGCCTTGGGCCCAGGAAATATTAGAATTCCTTTTGAAGGCAGCCAGTTCCCATTTTAATATGAATTAACAAAAATGATAGCAAAGAGGCTATTGCAAAATTACACTTTAATTACCTTGTTAAAAAGCAATTATACACCGGTCACTGTATAACCGAATACCGGTTATGCACACCGGTACCAGTTGCTGATAATCGATATCGGGGTGGTGATTTAGGGGCTTTCAATGAAGGTTATTTGTGAGATGGCTATGGTGTTTATAAGGTTGGAAAATGATTAGGGGTAGGCAATAGGGTGATGGAGAAGAATCAGAGAGTGTGGGAGCTGTTCTTGGGGCAATGTAAGGGTAGAGGAATGACAGTGAGATGTAGGGTGCTACCGGGTAGTAGATATAGGAGTGAACTTATAATTACTATGAATCAGAAGTTCAAGAAATGTTATTTGAAAATGTACAAGACACTACTTACTAGTTCTTGATGAAGATATAGGTCCAAGGACTGTGATGACGAAGGCAGGGCTCAGGTGGGATGAGCCGACAATCAAAAGTTAGCCATCTTCTCTCCCAATGCTTAGATGAGTGTCACTATGCTCTAGTTACTCAATTGTAGTCTTGGGCTCGATTTCCTTCTCTACAAACTCTTCTCTTTTCTTCACTTGTCTCTGCCCTGCCAAGTGAATTCTAGATTTTTTCAAATGAATTTGGATCTTTTGTTTTTGGTTGGGGAAGGTCATTTACAGGGAACCGATGGCGGTTACGTAACCGACGGTGGTCAAGTAGGAACCAATGTCGGTTAAGTCAAAGTGGGATATTTTTACTAAAATAGCCAACTTTCCCTCCTTTTCTCTCGAGGGATTAGTTGTGGGCTTGGTCAAGTCATTATTAGGTTGGTTTTGGTGCGGGTGAGGAGTAATTAGTCATGGGTGTGGATGTAGACCAAGTTATAGGTCTTAATTAGGTTAGTTTAGGGTTAGAGCTAGGTCATGATGAGGTGGCGAAATGAGGTGGCAGGTTTGGAGATGTGGATTTATTAATTATAAGGTAATTAATAAATAATTGTGTAAAGTTTAGGTGGCGAGGTTAGGTTGTGAATATGAGATGCGGGGCACAGGGTGTCGTAAGACACAAATTTGGTGTCTACATTAGCCCCTTGTTGTCGTGTAGCTTGTCTTGCAAAGCTGCACTGACAATAATAAGAAGTGGTTACTCCCGTTAAGGGTATAGGTAATACCCCTCAAATCTATCACAGATTGAGGCGATGTGAAATCAGGGATAGGGTTGATAAAGGGTGAATGGTGTTGAGATGATGGTAAGATAGTGGTGTAAGTTCAAGGAAGCAGCCACACGTTGAAATGTAGTAGTGCGACCAGGGTACATGATTTGAAGAGCAAACAAGCAATTTATAGGCAAAGGTCGATAGTTTATCCAAACAAGGGTGATATAATAATGGTATTCAAGGCATAGGAAGTAGCTCCAGGGGATATAACAGGTAAGATACTGGAACGTTTAGGCATGTTCGGTAGTACCAAATGGTTGGTTTGGTTGAGATAAACGTCATAGTCTTGGTCTAAGCAAAGTTGGTGGGCTGATCAATTCAAGTATCCTAGTCATGCTAAAACACAAATAGGTGAGCTCGGTGAACAAACAACTACGTTATGGGTGGATAGAATCGTAATTTGCTGGCTTCGGTCGAGGTACTGAATTGGTGCGGCCATGGGTTGGGCCGATTGGTTGGTTGCGGCCTTGGGTTGGGCCGAGTGGTTGGTTGCGGCCTTGGGTCAAACCGATTGGTTAGGTGCGGCCTTGGGTTAGGCCGAGTGGTTGGTTGTGGCCTTGGGTCGGGCCAATTGGTTTGTTGTGGCCTTGGGTCGGGCCAATTGGGTTGTTGCGGCCTTGGGTCGGGCCGATTGGTTGGTTGCGGCCTTGGGTCGGGCCGATTGGTAAGTTAAGGCCTTGGGTCAGACCGATTGGTTGGTTGTGGCCTTGGGTCGGGCATATTGGTGAGTGTTATCAATATAAATACGTGAAAAAATATTTATATTTTTAAGGAAAACACAACACATGATAGGTTATGGTAGGGGATGGTCGAGCTAACCTTCGGAGACCCCATGTCTCCTAAGTGCTGCCTACATAGCCCATTGCACAAAGCAAGGAGGGGCCTCAGACTGATGTAGTTCTCCCTTAGGACCAGGGAGAGGTGAATTCAGGAAATTTGGTTGTGGTTAGGAAATTTATTGTTTAGTAAAAATATTGATATTGGTAGGGTAATGTTGTTGGTGTTGGTAAGGTATTGACGATATTGGTGTAGGTATAGGTGAAGCGAAGGTTAGCTTACCCAAGTATTAGGGAACTGTGTCCTGATTAAGGTCAACACATAATCCTAGAGTCGGGTAAAAGAGGCAAAAGTGTCCCGTAGTTGAAAAGAGCTAAACAAACCACATATTAACGTAGGATGAGCTTGAATCCCTAGGTACCTTGCATAAGCGAGAAGTTGATAAGTGAAAAGAGTTATATAATCACAATATATCGAATATACATCACGCCCCTTGAGTTTTGTTGCTTTGACGAATGGTGAGGTGAGGTGGCTGGTAGAGTTGGGGTGCAGAGAACTTGTTGTAAAGTGATTATTCTGACGAAAGAGGACCAAACCTAAATAGACAAGTCCATGACTCAAAAGTGCTTTTGAATACTACTTTTTATTTTTCTGGATATAGACTGATCGATGCAGGAAGTCCATATGGGATATGCATTTTGTTGTTATTGAGGTCTTCACAAAGCTGATCAATGCGAGAAGCTTCTAATAGAGGCTGAATTTGTATAGCTGTCCTTCAAGGGAGCAGTCTACTTATAGTAGCAGATGCGGCTTTTGTGTATAGCTGTCCTTCGGGGGAGCAGTCTATTTATAATAGCAGATGTGGCTTTGCACATAGCTGTCCTTCGAGGGAGCAGTCTATGTATAACTTAGAGGTCTTAGATGTCCGTTTGGCATGAAGCATCTAGTTTTTGTAGGAAGTTTGACTCAAGGATATCCCATAAGTGTATAATTGAGAACGTGTTATTTTGATACTTTTAAGTCATGGACCAAACTAAAAAGGTGAAGACATCTTTAAGAGGAGGTGATGATCAAACCACGTGAGGTTGATTCTACTTTGAGATGTACGAAACAAACTATATGAGGTGGTAAATGAGCTCAAGGGACGAGCGCAAGGTAGATAAGAAGTGATGTAACACTAAATTCAATAGTAGAATGGTCGGAGATGCAAGGCATTAAGGGGTTTAGGCTTAGGTTTACCATTAAGCGAAGCTAAATGGTAAGTGCCTGATCCGTAAGTGTGAGTGATAATGTAAGGCCCAATCCAATTAGGAGCAAATTTTTCACGTTTGCTCTTTTCTAGTTTGGTTACATGTTGATTCTCTTTGAGGACAAGATCACCAACCTTAAAGGTATGCTCATGAAGTCACTTATCATAAGCACGCTTGATGCGCTTTTGATAGATTTGAAGGTGGTCAAGAGCGGTAAGACGACGTTCGTCAAGAAGCTCCAATTGGGCTAACCGCTCTTGGCAGAAATCATCATTGGTGAGAATATCCTGGAGAGATATTCTTAGGGAGGGTATTTGTATTTCGAGAGGCAAGACAGCCTCGGTACCATATACCAAAGAAAATGGTGTGGCATTAGTGGAAGTACGAATGCTAGTATGATAAGCCCAAAGGGCAAAGGGGATGTGATCAGGCCAATTGCTTCCAGAATCGTTAACGACTTTCATGAGAATTTTGGTTAGGGTTTTGTTAGAAGATTTGGCTTGACCATTTGCTTGTGGATAGTAAGGTGATGAGAAACTAAGTTTGATACCAAAGTTGTCACAAAGGTCTTGTAACAGCTTATTTTTGAAAGATTTTCCTTTATCTGTTATCAGGCGATGAGGAACACCAAAACGACAGATAATGTGATGGTTAATGAATTCTACGATTTTTTCTTTTTTGGTTGAAATGAGTGGAATGGCCTCCACCCATTTAGTGTAATATTCGGTTGCTGTGATTATCCAACGGTGACATTGCGAAGAGGGCGGGTGAATCTCACCAATAAGGTCTAAAGCCCATTGTGAGAAAGGCCAAAGATCTCGTGTGACCTGTAGCGGATGGCTAGGGGTATGTTGAAGGTTGGCATGCTGTTGACACATAATACAATGCTTAACATATTCGTAGTAGTTGTTATTAAGAGTAGGCCAATAATAGCCTAGGCGAAGGATCCATTTGCCATGAAAAGGCCACTAAAATGTCCACCATAAATGCCGTCATGGACTTGTTGGATGATATAGGTGACCTCCACGTTGGTTAGACATCGAAGGAGGATGCCATCAAAGCCATGTTTATAGAGGAGTCCCCCCATGACGACGTAACGAGAAACACTTTTAAGAAAAGCATGTTTGCCGTTACTCGTAAGGTCAGATGGGAGAACAGAGGTTGTAAGGTAATTATGAAATTGGTGATACCAAGTATCCCGCGAATCAGCGGATACATTATTTATCATACCGACATCCGGGGCTGAGTAAGATGGGGCAAAGAGTTGTTGGACCAAGACAAATATGTCAGAGTCAGTTGGTGAGGTAGGAATTTGTGAGGCTAAGAAAGCCATAGTATCCGTAAATTTATTAGTTGAGCGGGGAATGGTTTGGATAGAATAATGAGTAAATAAGGTCAAAAGTGAATCCACGTAATGTTTGTACTTTTGAAGTTCCTCATTTTTACATTGGTAGATGCCCGTAACTTGATTGATGACTAGTTGAGAGTCACTGAAAATGTTAATATATTTTACACCTAAGTGTAACGCAACCTGGAGACCCAAAACAAGGGCCTCGTATTCCGTTGTATTATTAGTGCAGGGGAAATCAAGCCGGAATGAAAGAGGCATAGGTTCAGCGTCCAGAGGAATGAGAACAACGCTAGCCCCTCCGCCGCGCTGGCATTTGGATCCATCGAAGAAGAGGGTCATTGGATACGACTCCTCACTGAGTGAAAGAGTGGCAATGAGTTCATCAGGGAAAGTAAAATTGGTAAATTGTTCCCCAGGTAAAGGGGCTTCCGTGAGTTGGTCTGCGATAGTTTTTCCTTTGATTGATTTCTGGTGTACAAACTCAAGGTTGAGGTCGGCGAGGAGCATAAGCCATCGGCGATGCGTTGGTTTAGATGAGGTTTGGCGTACATATAATGGATGGGGTCCGTGTTGGTGATGAAAAAAGTTTTGTGATTCAGGAGGTAGTGTCAGAGTTTGGTGGCCATGAATGATAGGGCTAGGCACAACTTTTCTACATGTGTATACCTAGTCTCGTAATCCACCAGAGTACGACTTATGTAATAAACGGATTGTTCTCGATGCTCAGAGTCATGATGTGTGAGCATGGCTCCTACAGCATGGTCGGTGGTAGAAAGGTAAAGGTAGAAAGGGCGATCGTCCTGAGGTGGGATAAGCACGGGTGGTTGCAAGAGATAGGCTTTAAGAGCTTCAAAGGCTTGGTGGCACTCTTTGCTCCATTGAAAGACAATGTCCTTTTTAAGGAGATGATGGAAAGGTTGACATCAATCTGAGAGTTGGGAGATGAAACGCCGAATAGATTGGACTTTGCCCTACAAACTACGTAATTGTTTGAGGTTAGTAGGTGGGGGCATGTCTAGAATAGCTTTGACTTTAGCTAGATTGACCTCGATGCCATGCAAAGAGACAATAAAACCAAGGATTTTTCCCGAAAGGACACCAAAGACACATTTCTTTGGTTGAAGATGAACACAGTATTGTAACAGGCGATCGAAAATAATGGTTAAAACATTGAGATGTTCACTGCGATGTTTAGATTTTCCAAGAAGATCATTGACATAATCCTCAAGGATAGTGTGCATAATGTCATGAAAAATGTAAGTCATAGCCCGCTGATAGGTCGCACCAGCATTCTTAAGGCCAAACGACATGACACGATAGCAGAAGGTTCCCCAAGGAGTTATGAAGGTGGTTTTATGTTGATCGGCCGGGGCTACCAAAATTTGATTGTATCCCAAGAAGCCATCCATGAGGGAAAGCATCTCATGGCCCGCAGTGAGATCAACAAGTTGATCAATACTTGGTAGGGGGAAGTTATCCTTTGGGTAAGTGAGGTTAAGGTCCTAGAAATCCATACATATCTGAAGTCCCCCCGTTGCTTTAGTAACAGGTACGATGTTAGAAATCCATTAAGGATAATCAATAGGTAAGATGAAGGAAACAGAAAGGAGTCGTTGAAGCTCTTCTTTGACCAAGAGGGCAATGCGTGGATGTATTTTTCTTAGTTTCTGTTTAACTGGTTTGGAATCGGGTTTCAGGGTAATGTTATGGACAACAATGTCAGGATCAATTCCTGGCATGTCAGTGTAGGACCAAGCAAAAGCTTGGTTGTGGGAACGGAGGAAGGTAGTGAAGGCAGTTTGTTCTGATGCGTTAAGAGATTGTCCGATCTTCACAATGTGAGGATCGTCCTCTGTGTGGATGTTGATTTCTATAGTCGAATCATTCAACATGGTTTGAGTGTCAGATGGTAAGGTGCGTTGAATATAAGAGTCATCCGCACCAAGGTAAGTGAGGATGGAGTCGTCATCCTGGCACTCAACAACATTAATTGAAGGCGAGTCCTCTTCGATCATGTCTAGATACAGAAGGGGAAGAGAAGATGGGTCTTTATTATTGCGTTGATAAGTGAGAGGACCCAGGAAGATAGCGTTTATGAAAAAAAAAAAAGTTAGGAGGGATAGATTTAGGGTCTATCGACTCTGTGGGTGACAATGGAAAAATGGGTGATGATGGTTTAGAAGGGGTGACTTCGTCATCTTCTTGGATACAATGGATATGCGGTGTCTTCGGTGTAGGTGGTTCAGAAAATCCAAGACCACGATGATCTTTGTGTTTACGTGTAGTTACAGGAATGATCGTATGTCGGCTTTATTCATAGAGATCGAAACCGAAGCCCATTCCAAGCACAGTGCGTTAGGAAGGTGAGGGTGAAACGACGATTAGTTAGATATTGAAAATCAGATTGGAAGGGAACAACACCAAGGGGAGGTTTAGGGGTGACAGAGGATGTATCGACACCCCCATACGTTAGGTTGGTGCTGCAATTAGGTGGTCCATAGGAGATTACTTCCCCCACACGACGGTCGTAGGTAGGATGCGCATATAACTGTCCGTACTCCTGTGGGGTATGGAAAGTGCTAACGTTATATAGGCAATACTCCCCCAGTGTAAGGTGTTGAAAAAAATCTACCAAGGGATTTGAGGTCGGGATGTTGTTTGTGGGGAAGAAAGCGGTATTTGTGGTGGCGGTTTCATTGGTTGAAGGTGTAGGTGCAGTTGAGATGGATGGTTGAGGTGTGGTTGAAGTAGATGGTTGGGTTTGATGAATGGGTGTCTTGACTGGTACAAGCACATCATTAGGGTGATATAACATATTGCAGGTTTTGAAGGGGGGAGCATCAGCTTTTACGGTGTAAGACTTCCCCTCATACTCGAATTTTATGCATGTATGTAAGGTGGAGGGAATGCATCCCATAGCCCGGATCCAAGGGCGGCCTAACAACATGTTGTATTGGAATTCTCCCTCAAGGACATAGAAGAGTTCGGGTAAGGTACGTGGCCCTACATGAATGTTAAGGATCACGGTGCCTAAGGTAGAAGTAATAGCATCATTGAATGAACACAACATGGTGGGGTTGGCACACATGCAGCTAGAAGGGATATTCATTTGTTGGAAGGATTTGGAAGAGATGATGTTTAGGCTAGCGCCCCCGTCAATCATAACACAACGTAATCGGATGTCCCGAACGTAAGCTGAGATGAAAAGAGCGGGGTCAGGATCTTTTGCACCAAAGTCAACAATTTCGTCTTCGGAGAAACTGACAGCAGCAGTTTGTTGTACAGGGACAAAAGTGGTTGGGGAGGTAGGTTGTTTGGTGAGAGAAGCCACGTGATTGGGTGTTAAAATGGAGGCAACGGGCAAGGTTTCGTTAGGTAGGACCTCTATCCCTTGGAGGATTTCAATGAGAGCTTGTCGATGAGATTCAGAGGTTTGAATGAGATCATATAGTGTCATTTTTACAGGTGATTGGTGAAGCTATTTGATCATGGTACGGTGGGCAACTCCATTAGAGACGGGGTAGGCAGGTCCACGAATAACCACTTTAGGTGGTGGTGCGATCGGGATGGCAGACAGAGAAAGAGAGGCCGCAGGTGTGCTTTCTTTAGCTTTCCCATTGGTTTTGTGCCCTTAAGTAGCAATGCTAATCATGTTGATCTCGTGAACTCGAGAGGAGGAAGATGGTAGGGATAAGTCATTGTCTTTGAGAGGTGGGGTTGCAATAATGATATTTCTTGGTGAGGTGGGGACAGGTGGTATAGGAGAGGGGATTGAAGCTAAAGGTTTCTCCCTTCGTAAGTTGTCTTTCTTAACCTTTCTATCCAAGAGAGGTGACTGACGAAGGATGGCTTTCAAAGCTTTGCATCCCTTTACATCATGTCCTGGTGTGCGGTGGTAAGCGCAGATTTTAGACTCATCATAACCTATAGGTTGAGGTTTAGATGGATCATAGGGTCTAAGTGGGGGTAGGGAAATGGTCGCATTCTCCACCAACATATCAAGGATTTTGGCGTAAGACCCTTTGAGCGGGTCAAAGTCAGAGGAAGATGAGGCTATTGACTGGGTAGGTTTCGGTAATGACTGGGTATGGTTGATCCAGATGGGTGACGGCTTAGCCAAGGGGTTTTGGTAATTGGATTCAACTACACTGTGACTTCTTCGGCGCAGAAGTTATGTTTAGCTGGTTAGATGATGAGGCCACAGATGACGTGGTAGCAGAAAAACAACCACAGAGAAAGAGGAGTGACAGCAAACAAATCCTTTGATGATAGAGTTTGTTTAAGGGTTGATAGGTAGATAGGATACTTGGGGTGACGGTGTTGATATACCCTTGGATCTTTGTATGGGTGTAGAAGGGGTAGGTTGTTTTAAAGAAAACACAGGAGGTTTGATGTATTTATGCAAGGTGGAGGGATGAGGTCCCAATATAGAAGGTAGGTGTGACGGCGAGGGTTTTAGTTATGACAGAGGCATAGATTGGACTTGAGGAGATTGGGTCTATCTCCTAAGTGGATGGACGGCTTTACTTTTGGATAAAACTAACCGTTTAGGTGGGTGTGTTAGAGCTAGGTATTGGTGAGGTCCCAAGTGTAGGGGAAGGTTTGGTTAGGTCAATAGAGGTGGATGAGGTATTCGGTAGAGATGAGGGGGGTGAAGATGAGGACATAGGCATTTTGAGCCTTTGTAAACCCTCTCGGGTATATGGTAGAGGCGTCTAGATCGGTCATCTGCATTTGAGTAGAATATGGTGTACTCAAACGTTCCCATAGGACTCATCTATCTTCTAAAGGATGACAATCCTCACGTGTAAATAGGAACTTTTGTATGGAAGAAAGGTGGGTTGTGATTCTGGTCCACTGTGGGTGTGATACAGGGGATAAATGAGGTACTGTATCAATGGGTGTTAAGAGGACAACCGGTCACTGAAAAGATTTAGGCGATGAAGAACTAATAGGTAGGAGGGCATGTTTGAGAGGATCCGTCATGATTAAAGAATTTGATGATGTCGGTTCAAGGGGTTTCTCGTCTAAGGCTGACAAAAGAAGTGGCGAGCCTTCCTCTTGTACAGCAAGAGTGGTAGAAGGAGATGTTTGGGAAATAGATAAGTTAGATAACATCCGCTCACAGTCTTGCAAGGATGTGGTGCAAGAAGGCTCATCTATGAGAAGAGAACTCTGGGCGGTTAATTCCTTTATGGGTAAAGGAACAACAAGGATTTCATCTTGTCTTGATGGTGGTGAAATGGGTTTGGGTTCCTGTGTTAGCGAAGAGGCTTGATTCATAATTTCCTCGATAGAATCCTTTGGCTGGGAGTCGAAGACTGCATGGATCTCATGAACACTCTCCTCGGCTAAGATATCTTGGTTTATGTTACTGTTAGAAGAGTGGTTTGGGAATGGTTTGTTGAAAATTTTCAAATTTCGGTTAGCAGGGGCATTAGGATTATCGAGGGCTATATCCCCTGCGTCAACCATTTCCTGCACTATGTTTTTCAACATCTTGCAGTTTTCATGACTGTGTCCCTTTACGCGGTGGAAGTTACAGAAGTCATTTTCTTTGTACCAAGAAGGTATAGCGCGGGTGGAATCAAACCCGGAGTAATTTTTAACAGGAGGTAAGGTAATAGCTCCTGCCTTGAGCAATTTTTCCAATATCACACCATAAGTTTCCCCCAAGGGGGTGTAATTGATGGGCTCGGCTTTATACTTATAGGTGGTTTTTGGCGGGGTATTAGACGGTGGTTGGGATTTGACCATCACCACGTGCATAGCTCCTTTTGATTTTGAAGCAATCGATGCGTGAGAATTGGTGGTGTTAGGTTTGTTGGTGGACTCTTGGGTTCAGAAATTGGGGTTTTTTTGCGCAACCGTAATTTCTCTTCCTCTAAGGCTCGAATTTCTAGTTTTCGAGCCAAAGTAAAGGCCTCGTCAAATGTGCGGAAAGTTTGAATTTGGAGGGTAGGAGAAATGTGCTTAGCGCAGGCCCGCGTAAAGAGTTTGATAAGTTCGGCCTAAGGTAAGGCATAAGTAAGTTGGTTGATAAGGCCCCGCCATCGTCCAATGAAATTTGCGATAGATTCATCTTCAAATTGTCGGATGGCATAGAGGTCGGTGATAGATACTTTCTTGGCAATGTTAATGGAGAAATGATCCAAGAAAGATTGGGCTAATTGGTTAAAAAAGAAGATTGAGTGCTGGGTTAAAGCACTATACCACTCCAAGGCGGGTCCTGATAAGGACATGGGAAAGGTGCGGAGTAGTAAGGCATCATCATGAGCAATCAAATAGCAGGCATGTCTAAATGATCATAAGTGTTGTTGAGGATCCTCCTTACTATTAAAACGAGTGAATTTTGGTAATTTCCATTGAGGAGGATATGAATGAAGGGGGATAGAAGGGTGGATAGGCTCCCGACAAACTTTCTCATATGTCAGGGTGCTACGGTTTCCTGAAATAGAAGCCTCCATATTTTGCATCTTGTCCATCATTTGTTTGATTAAATCAGTAGTTGGATGAGATGACGGTGCGGTTGCGGTAAACAGAGGTAGATTGGGCCAAGGGCCACCACTAGATAATGGTAGGGTTAAATGTTGGTAAGGTATTGAGGAATGAATATGTTGAGGTGACCGAACAGGGATGTCCTATGTAAGATGTTGAAGTCGCCGGATACGTGTGTGGAAATGAAAAGGTGGGCGGAGCTTGAGAAGGAAAGCTTGTGTGAATAGGTGGCAAAGAGAAAGTTATGAAAGGAGCAGTCTGCAAGAGAGACGAGGTAGGAGTAGTTGGCGGTAATGATATGTTGGGTCCCAGATTAACCAGAGGAAAGCCAATTTGTGCGGTATGCACCCCCAAAGCCACTGAGTTGGGAGATGGGGCTAAGGATGAAGAAGGCAAGGCGGAGTTATCAAGTGGAGAAGGAGCTAAATGAGTAGCTATACTAATAGGCATACCAACAAGGAGTTGACCATCGGGTGTACGGTCAGGGGCATGAGACAAATAGTATTGTACAGCGCTAGGATTAGCGTCTAAAAATTTCACAAATTCCTTATCTCCCACAGGGATTTTGGGAACCTCGCTGGTGTCTGTAGGATTCCCCATAGGATGTGAAGGGGGTGATTCAGGAAAAGGCACAGAGCAGGCATGTGAAACCATGGCTGCGGCTTGTTTCCAAGTGATAACAACCATGGACAAGAGTACACAGCAGGGATGCAATCTAGCAGGAATAGAAGTAGCAACAAAATGTTGGAATTTGTGGGTTGCTGGTTTTGAGAAATGTGAGAGAAAGTAACCGATATCAGTCAGGTAACTGATGTCGGTTAGAATATAGCCGACGTCGGTAGGTTAACCGATGTTGGTAGAATAGGACTGGTGTAAGAATTTGTAGGAAGTTGCTGATTTGGGGTTAATAGTGCTTAGTATGCCTACCAAACTGTTCTAAAGTGATCACAGAAAATAGTGTGTGACAGAAAAATAGAACTGCAAACAAACAAGATGCACAAGCAAATTAACAGACTAACCCTAGGATTAGTTTTAATCACTTTGGGCTTATGCCTTAGACGCAAGATGATGTCAATCCTAAATAGAAGACTTAGGGGCAATGTCAATTTTGTTTTGGCTTATAAGGTTACCTTAATCGGGTGAAGGAATACAACAGAAAAGGGGGGATGTTTTGAGTTGTTGTGTTAATTATGAAGTGATTCGGTATGTGTTGTGCAGTGAAAGTAAGATTAATTTCTTGTCAATACCGTGGATATCACCCCCACATGTACGACCTGTTACTTAATCTACGTTCACTAGAATTGAAAACAGCAAGCAAGAATGTGATGCAAGTGTTTTAAACCCAAATCAAAAATGATATTCGATGAAGCAAAGAAGATGACTTTCACTAATGCAAAGATGTGAAAGCAAGAAAATTTCTTTTACCAAAAGATAACAAAATATCTTGTGAATATTTTAGAAGAAGAAAAATAGCAAGTATGCTCCCTATATGAAAGCAAGCAAGAAAGAAAGAAAACCAAAATGGTCCCACTGGGCGTGCCAAAATGTTTCGCGTAGAAATGCTTCCGTTCCTGGAATAGAGTCGCTTCTATCCTTTCATTCCTTTGAGAAATAGATAAGGGTTACGGCTAGGAGGAATACCTGTTGAATGTTGAGAGAGTGTGCATGTACCGTAGAGAGAGATCAGATCGATTGCAAAGAACTCCTTTTTGTCTGGGAAGACTACTAGTTCCTAATGGAGATACAGGTTCGAGGACTATGATAACGAAGGTAGGGCTCAGGTAGGATGATCAGACAATCAAAGATGAGCTATCTTCTCTCCCAATGCTGAGATAAGTGTCAATGGGCCCTGGTTACTCAGTTGCAGTCTTGGGCTTGATGTCCTCCTCTACAAACTCTTCTCTTTCCTTCACTTGTCTCTTCTCGGCCACGTGAATTCCCGATCCTTCCAACCAATTCCCCGGTTTTGATCAATGAAAATCCAACCCTTTGTTTTTGGTTAGGGGAGGTCATTTATAGGGAACCGATGGTGATTACGTAACCGACGGCGGTCGAGTAGGAACCGATATCGTTTAAGTCAAAGTGGGCTATTTTTAGTAAAATAGCCAACTTTCCCTCCTTTTCTCCCGAGGAATTAGTTATGGGCTTGGTCAAGTCATTATTAGGTTGGTTTTAGTGCAGGTGAGGAGTAATTAGTCATGGGTGTGGATGTAGACCAAGTTATAGGTCTTAATTAGGTTAGTTTAGGAATAGGACTAGGTCATGATGAGGTGGCAAAATGAGGTGGCAGGTTTGGAGATGTGGATTTATTAATTATAAGGTAATTATAAAATAATTGTGTAAGGTTTAGGTGATGAGGCTAGGTTGCGAAATAAGATGCGGGGCACGGGGGGTCGTAAGACACAAATTTGGTGTCTACAGATAATAGGTAATCAGGTGTAGGTCCCAATATAAATGTTCCAATATTCACTAGCCCAGTAGTATATCTGACCATCAATCAATCCGTGGATAACTCTGATGATGCCCAGAGGAAAGGTATCTCTAGTCTTGTCATGGATCAAGACTTCACTGACAAAGGCCATCATGTAGACTACAAATCTATCTAGCTCAGGATCTACTATGTACTAGGATAATTTGAATGTCATACCTCAGTGAGGGATATCCAGAGCTCTAAACAACTCTAAAATATAACAATCAATGTTGGGCCAAAAAATTATATAATGAATCATCTCGCAATGGATGGGGACTCTAAATATCTGCCATACATCCTATCAAGCGATGGTCATCCCACAAGTTAGGATCCAGAAGCATTGTCTCTTGTTGTTCCACCTCTCATCTAAGGCTATGAGGAGGCCATGATCAAGTGTAATCTATGGCATATTAGCCACATAAGCTAAACTAGTCACATATAGGAGGATATCTAGTATCTTCCGATCCTACTCATAAAAATTTACCTTTATAGCCAAAATTTACAAATGGTAGTTGCTAAAAATGCGGGAAAGAAATCACCCGAATCATTAGCTAGCCACGCCATAGGGAAAGATGGTTCTCCAGGCATCACAATACCCAACAAACATTTTCCAAAGGAGGACCCCAATGCCCAAAAAAGTGTCATCAAAGTAGGAGTGATTCCCTTCAGCATAGTAGAAAAAATGAAGAAAACCAATCTGAGCGTTACCATGTGGGACGCACTCTTGATCCCTTCTCAAATAAACCTGTTGTGAGAAGCTCTGAACAGTTTTGGTACAACCAGTAGATCACCAGGCCATGGAGTGACAACTGCTATAAGTTTGTGTCAACCAAAAGGGAAAATTATTCCTACGACAAACAAACTACCCCCATTCTACATTTCCCTTATCATTGGCGATCACCTGGTACATAATTGCAGGATCGATTCTGGTGCCAGTAGCTCTGTCATGACTAAACAAATTACAGATGTATTAGGCATACAATATGTGCTAGTTGCAAGAGGGGTTTTTTAGCTAGATGGCATAGCTGTTAAGACTGTTGGGTTATCAAAGGACTTCAACTTACCATTCATGCATTGCCAAGTTTTTCATTCACCCAAGACATATCGGTCATTGATCTCCCTCTCTTTGCCATCTGCCTATCATGGGATTTCACCACCAAGATGGGTGGTTACCTATCGGCAATTGGTCATGTATGATTCTCAGGACTCGATACGAAACAAAAGTAACTATAAGGTAAGAACCAATCTACCATAATCATGTAGAACCCTACACTGCTAGTCCCATAAATGGAAATTACACCATCGGTGATCCAGAAGAGGAAGATGTCAATCATGAACCAACCACCCTTATTAAAAAAGTCCCTGATACTTTACTGGATGAAGTAAGTAGAGATCATTAGTATGATCCCTATGCTAATGTATTGGTAGAAGAATAAGTTGGTTTACTGGTCTTGGAAGAAACAAGATTAGGTGCTTACTGTATCCGTGAAGAATATACGATCATACCACAACTTGTCAAAACACCAAGTGATTCTAAAGGACTGTGGAAATAGTTCTTCGATGGCTCCAGGAGTAAGAATGGATCTAGTGCTGGTGTTATGTTAATTTCTCCAGAAGGAGATAAGTACTTCTCATCTTTTCAGTTGCAGTTCAGTTGCACTAATAATGTTGCTGAATACAAGGCTCTTGTGCAAGGAATTCAGCTAGCCCAAAGGAAGGGAATCAAGGCCCTGACTATTTTTGGAGACAGTGAGTTAGTTGTTCAACAAGTTTCGGCAGGTAGTGCAGCCAAAAATGATCTTTTAAGATCATACAAGAACCGAGTCTAGAACCTGATCAAAGATTTTGAAGCTTTTGGGATCCATGCAGTTCCTAGAGATCAAAATCAAGATGCGGATAGGCTTGCTACAATTGGTTTGCAATACAACATACAAGTTGATATCAGAAAAGAAGGGTAGCAATTTGTTAAAATGGTGGTTCAACCAGTAGTCCCTGATAATGTGAGTAGTTGGAAAGTGTTCGATAGTGACAAAAAAATTGTCCTCTTCCTACAAGAAGAGGCGGAGTTTGCTGCAAAAAATCAAGATAAGTTACAGGATTCATATGGTGAGAAAAATTTCTAATTGAAAAGCAACAAGTTAC
This sequence comes from Taxus chinensis, assembly GCA_019776745.2. NCBI lineage: Eukaryota > Viridiplantae > Streptophyta > Pinopsida > Cupressales > Taxaceae > Taxus > Taxus chinensis. The sequence goes on from CM034150.1 coordinate 212,144,531, forward strand.
CAAAAATTTTAGTCACTTTGGAATCCATTTTCAATTCAGATGATCAAGCCAAAAGACAAAGCCCTAACATGGTGGTCAAAGAAGAATATTTTGACGAAGTCGAAGTATAAAATGCAAAGTTTCTTAAGATCATAAAAGTGTGTACCTTTGCGGAGAAAGAAGCTTTCATCAAACTTTTTCACGAGTATCATGACATCTTTGCATGGAGCTATAAAGATTTGCATGGTTTAGATCCAGGTCTAGCACAACATACCATCGAACTGGATCCTAATGCTAAGCCAGTCCGTCAGAAGCAGAGACCAATTAATCCCAAAATTGAGCCACTAATGAGAAAGGAGCTAACCAAACTCATTGAGGCCTTTATAATTTTTCCCATTAAGCATTCCTCATGGGTAGCCAATTTGGTGTTCGTGAGGAAGAAGAATAGAGAGATTCAGATGTGCATGGAATTTTGCGATTTGAATCGTGTGTCATTAAAAGACCATTATCCTCTTCCATTGATCGAATAGATCCTTCAAACGGTGGCAGAAGCTCAAAGATTTTCTTTTCTCAATGGATATTTGGGTTACAATCAAATCCTAGTCCAAGAATTTGACCAATTCAAAACGACTTTCACTACCAAGTGGGGCACATATGCCTACAAATAAATGCCATTTGGATTGTCCAATGCTGGGGCTACTTTCCAAAGAGCCATGGACATGGCATTTAAGGGACTAATCAATGATATTATTTTGGTTTACCTTGATGATATAAATGTATACTCTAAGCATGCAGAATATCACATCACGCATCTAAGGAAAGTTTTTCGAAGCTGTAGGGAATTTGGGGTTTTACTTAACCCCAAGAAATGTATTTTTGCACTGCACGAGGGAAAATAGTTGGGGCATGTTGTTTCAGTGGAAGGATTATCAATCAATCCAGCCAGGATTCATTCGATTATGTCCTTATCTCTCCCAAGTCATAGGAAGGGCCTCCAAAGTTTTCTGGGAACCATAAATTTCGTGTGAAGATTCATCCCTCAATTTGTGACATTGGCTAAACCACTAATAGCCATGCTGAAGAAAAACATGCCATTCTCATGGACAAAGGAAGGACGAGAAAGTTTCAAAGCCATAAAAATAGACATTTCTCAAGCTCCCATGCTAGTGAACCCTAAGTTTGACAAATATTTTATCCTTTATGTTTTTGCAGGTCAAGCGAGCATTTCAAGGATCCTTACCCAACAAAAAAACAACCTGATGGAGAAACCAATTTCTTTCTTAAGTCAATCCCTCAAAGACTACGAGTTAAAATACTCATTTGTTGAAAAAAAAGTTTTTACGGTCATTCAAGCTTTGAAGAAATTAAAGCACATGTTGTCGAACAAAAAAATTCATTTGATGATGTCTCATCCAGGTGTCAAGGAGTTTTTGCTGAACAAAGAAATGAATGAAAAGCATGTTGGATGGATCACAAAGGTAATGGAGTATGATGTGCACATCAAAGTCACTAAACTTGTCAGAGGTAAGGGTTTGTGTTAGCAACTTGCTGTAGACATGGAATCAAAAGGTAATGAGGACGTGACACTCTTAAATACTGATGAGAATGTTGATCAAGCTAATTGGTTATCCAAAATGAAGAATTTTCTCTTCTCGGGAGCATATTCAACAAACATGGACGAAAAAAAAAGATGAACTTTCCATCTTCAATCTATCCCATATGTTTTGGTAGATAACTCTCTATTTCAAAAAGATTTGAACAACATTCTTCTTCGGTGCGTAGGACTGGAACAAGTAAGTAAGATACTAGAAGAGTTTCATAATGGCCTATTTGAAGGACATTATTCCACATGAACAACAACTACCAAGATCATGCGAGCCAGCTACTATTGGTTGGATTTATTCAAGGATGCCCATCTCTAGGTAAGGAAATGTAATGAATGTGCCTTTTTCACAGGTAAGAAGAAGTTGGTAGCTCTTCCACTACATCCAATTCAAGTGGATCAACCCTTTGTTTAATGGGTGTTAGACTTCATCAGAATGATTAATCCTCCATCCAGTGATAGACATAACTGGGTCCTTACTGTACCAAATAATTTCACTCAATGGACAGAGGTAGTAGCATTAAAAGAGAGTAATGAAAAGGTAATTCTAGATTTTTTAGAAGGTATAATGACAAGGTTCAGTGTTTTGTTTATAGTCATTTCAGACAACGTGTTGGCTTTTCTTAGTATGAAATTGAGTGAATGGGTTATTAAAAATGGGGTATACCACAAAACTTTTTCCAATTACTATCTGCAAGGAAACAAATTGGCTGAGTCTAGCAACAAAAACCTCATAAGGATTATTAAGCACACAATGGAAAGGAAAAACTCCCGCTCTCATTGGAATTACCTTCTTTGGAGTTACCTCATCAACTTGAAGTTATAGAGATTGATCCTCTGACAGTAAGGTTTGCTGAACTCATGGAATTAGAGGAAGTACGAGACAAGGCTATGAAAACTTTGGAGCAGCATTAGGCTCAAATTAAGAAATCTTTTGACAAGAAGGCGTGTGACAGGATTTTTCAAGAGGGAGATTTAGTTCTCAAATGGGATGAAGACAGGGCCAAACTAGGCATGCATGCCAAGTTTGACGCTCTTTGGAGTGGGCCATACATCATCACAAGTTGCAAAGAGGTGAATTCATTTCATCTATCTAGGCTCAATGGAGAAAAAATTCCCATTCATGTGAATGGGATACATCTCAAAGCTTGTTTTTGAGAAGCATTCCACCCCCTGTACAGTTAAATTAGGTGTTTTCCTCCAAGTGCTTATGCACATTGTTGTGTGTTGTTGTTGTTTTTTCTTTCCTTGTTGATGTGTTTTGTGTTGTTCTGCACATTTTTTCATCATTAGAAGGTGTCAGGGAGAAGGAAGGTTCAAAGATTCCATAAGAGTTTCAAAAATATGCAGTATTCCATAGATGTCAAGCAATCAACAGTTTCAGTATAGTTCATGCTTAGCATTCTAGGGAGGTCCAGGATATCAACAATGCTCAAGGAGATTCCAGAATGTGTCAAAGAAAATCCTACTACTTTCAGGATTCCAAAACAGACTCCATGCCCAATGGATGACTTAAGGCTACTAAAATCATGCTTAGCATGCAATCATCCCCGAGAGGTCGCCAAAAATGTTATCCAATTTTGCACACATGGCAAGATTAGACAACGGGGTCCTATCACGTTCAAAATGAAATAATAGTCCCAGGAACCCACCTCCAGTTATTATAGAGATAACATAATTAAAATTAATTCTTAAATTGCATATGAGATATCACCTAGCATCGAAAGGCACCCAGTTGATCTCAACTCAGTGAAGAGTTCGAGGTCGAGTTGATAGAGAACCCAGTGTCAAATTGATAGTCATCTTAGAAATCATCTCGGTAGAGTTTATCAGTTGTAAGAACTCAATGAGATCTTGTTAATGCAAAATATGGCTAGTTGAAAATTGATGAATGAAGGGAACTCTATAAGGATCTCGGTAGAGATCGATGCAAAAAGATATGAAGGCCGAATAAGGGAAAGCTAAGTTAACATGAGGCCAGGTCTAATCCATTAGACAGTGCTTGACCAACCACTTGGAAGAATTATCTTGTTTGACCGAGATGATATGACATTATGTAGATACGGGAGGTTCAACATCATTGAATCTCGAGTTTGTAATTATGTAATGGAAAGACTTCTATTGATCCAGGAAGATAGTATAAGCATCATAGAATACCAATGTAAAATTGAGTCAAACTAACATCTTAAAAGGAGATGTGAAGTATAACGGTTTGAAAAATTGCAAGGATAAATCAAGCTCGTAGAAGCAATCAACATTCATGTATAGCTTTGCCATTGGAAAAAAAATTGATCATTTGAGGATGGAGCTCAGACGTTTTAGCATGGGGTACTCGGTTGAGCCATTAGTTGTCTTTGCTTGGTGTAATAGATCACATTGAGCTTGAAGTTGGCTTGTTGATCTCAACATTGTGGCAAGAGTGGAGCTAGGTCGTGCCATTTTAAAATGCAAATGTTATCCGAGGGCACTCGAGTATAAGAAGTGAGCTTGACATATGCGACTAGGTGAAAAATATCTGAGATCAAGTAACTCAAATGGAGCTCAATGATCACTGGAATGCCATATGAAAAGATATATACCGTATTTCCCCTTTCAGACTTACAAAATGTAAATGCCATGTCACTCATGAAAGAATGATGTTTCCTCACGTTGAGTGGAAAAGTGGAAATCAGTGGCCATCTGGCCAAAATGAAATATGGACAAATAATGCTGAAACCCCACACTCTAATCACGGACATGGAAAATAGGGCAAGCATTGCCAAGGGAAATGATGAGATGACAAGCCATCAAAAAAATTCCAAGCGTGGGAGAAGGTTAAGTCTACTGCCAAAAATTGGGAGTACGATAATGGTAAACCGAGCAGATAATCCCATGCTTAGAAATTTGACTTAGGGGTTCGAGTTTATTTTTAGAATAATAGGCGAGTCATCAAGTGACTCAAAACATGATGGAGTGGTAAACGAGAATGTGCTCGTGAAGATAGCTAGATTATTGGTTAAGCCATCTGGTGCATGTGTAAGGACTCAACAAGCAAAGCTCAGTCAAGGATAGAGTAAATAGGCAAATCGGTTGGGGAAGATCAATGTAACATAGACCCGTTCAATGTGGAGGTGAATAACGGAGCAGTTGAAAGGTTCAAAACTTAGTCATATTACCAATTCTAAGGATGCTTAAAGTGGTTCATTTTCATAGTGGTACAACTAAATTGACATTTCCTATGCTTTAATGTAATGCCAGCGCCAATGCCATCCACTTCCAATTTCAACCTCATAGCATTATGTACAGAAGATCGTTTGAAGCAAGCTCTACACATTCTGCTTACCACACACAACACCCCTGTAAACTCATCTACATATCTTCAACTATTACAGACACTGCATTTCAAGGAATACACTTTCACGAGGTAAAAAAATCCAATGTCCCGTCAATCACAGAGAATTTGTCATTTCTCACACATGCACATCTATTCAAAATAAGCTCATTAACATGTATGTCAAGTGTCATTAGTTTTACGGATGCTCATAACATGTTTTGATGACATGACAGAAAGATACATCTTCATCATGGAATACCACAATTATAGTCTTACAGAAGACATGGGTTTCCTCACGAGGCATTAATACTATTTCATCGAATTCAACAAACAGATGTCCAACTTGATTACTTCACCTTTGCCGGCATACTTCTAGCCTGTGCCACAATAAGAGCTTTGGAACAGGGTATGGACATACAACAAAGCATAATTGAAAGGGGCCATGAGGATGTATTGTTGCTAAAATAGGAATCATTGAGTGAGCTCAGTCATTTAGAATGAATGCTGAAGTAAATGTCTCGACGCTTTGAGCTCACATAGAAGCTAGCCATATGGAGATCGATGCATTGAAGATTGCAAGGAGCTCAATAAGTAGGCCCAAGAGGTAACCATATTGAATACGAGATCATGATGAGTCTATGCACATGAGAGGAGGAGATGATACAAGCTAACATAAGTGTGTAGCATTGAGCGGTTCAAGAAAGGGCTCGATTGAGTTGTTTTAAGTTTAAACGATATCTACACTATAGGCTCAGTTTTAGATCGAGCTCTATAAACCGAGGGGCACAAAAAATTCGTGATATCATATGGTTTTGAGTTTACAGTAAATATGTTGCATAGGTCATGTGAATAAGTAACTAAGTGAAGTGAGCCATAAGGTATCTCGACTAATAAGAGCATGCATACTGTTGAAGTTTCACTCACAATATCATAAAAGGATGTTGATTTCCATCATTACGGAGGTAACAAGAGTGTCAGGCTAGGGTATTCAAATAACGGAGCTCAAAGAGTTAGTGAATACAGTATATATCTTTTCACTGGCATTGTTCAAACCTTCCACGGCCGAGCATTCGGTGCACAGGTGACGAGAATTTTTCTAGACTCGATGGGCTATAAGGTAGGCTGAGTATAGTCATTTCAGAGGTGGGTATGGATCAACATGGTATGATTGATAACAATTTAACATTTGAAAGATTCTCAAATGAAATACATGCCTGATGATGGTGAACTCTACATAAGCTGAGACACGATGCACATTATGAGATGAGTGCGGGGGAAAGCTCATTTAGGGATTGACAAGAAAATGACTCAGCAAAGAAAATGTGAGTCAGCTTGTGAGGTTCTTTGTGGTGAATGATTCACATATTCAAAATCCAAGCCAGAATAAAAAAATATTCATTTCAAGTGGGACGTCACTATGGAGCTATGTCAAAGTTTGGCAGTGAACTCACACATTGGAGCTCAGTAGATTAAGTAAGGGGATTGGAATTTAACTCATTTTAGTGGGCTAGTGATCATTGATTTGGCATCACTGAGTTGTTGTGAGTACAAAGAATATATAGTCCAGTTGAGCTATGAAGAAAGCTCAATGAGTTGATAGATTAACGTGTCCATCGAGCTAGGTTAGGAGCTCAAGGATCCAGACCCAAGAAGGTAGAATTCTAAGCTATAAGAGCTCGATCAACATTGTTTGAAGGAGTCATGGGTCGAGCTCAATTTGAGTAGAAAGTTGGAAAAGGATTTTGGTGGATGGAACTCAGTTCTCAGCTCAGTGTGGCGTTGAATAGAAGGATGGTGGAGCTCATGTCCAACTCGGTGAGTTGGCTCGGCAATCCAACCACTGAGTTGGGATATTTTTTGACATATTCACATGGACCCCCATCCTCTTCAAGTCAAATGGGTCAACAGGGGGGGTCCCGAAATTATGTTAATTAATTTAATATTTTTATTTAAATATTTTAATAATAATATTTATTATTATTATTTAAATATTTTATTGAAATATTCTTTTAATTAATTGAGAAGACTAGGTCATCAAGAAATTAATGACCCATGATGGAACCTTCTCAGGTGGTTCAACTAACTGTAATAAATACATCATGAGCCTTCAATTTAGGAATGTAATTATGACCTTTCCTCTTCTTTCTCACATATTCTTCTATAAATGTAAGTTGGAAGCTCATTTCAAAGGGTTCCAATAGGTCAGACAAGTTGGACAGTTAGATATCTTAGGCAAGTATATGCTTTTCAGGAGTCCTCTCTCTTCTGCAAGTTGTCACTATGTTTTGAGAGAACTTTCAAGCCTCCTCTTCAAGACTGTAATGGCAACTATTGCCTCTTCTAAATGTATGATGCATTGTGCATGTTATTGAAGCAATAAAAGTGTTGTGTTTTGTGACTAATCTTGGTCCTTTCATCCTTGTGTGCTTCTTTGTGCCTTTCTCGTACTTGCAGGTACACTATGCAAGTTTAAGTCTCTATTGCAGGTTCTTGGATTTCTTTTCTTATCGAGTGGTGGAGTATTGCATGCAGTTGAATTGTGGTGTCTGTTCACCCTTCTTGAGTTCATTCTTCTTCACTAGGAAACTAGTATATTTCTCTATCTGATCAATTTTAACAAAGGGAACGCATGTCTCTTAGTTTGTGGTATCATGTACCCTCTCTAAGTTGCAGTAGGTGAAGTTGACCTATGGTGCACACACCCTCTTCAAATTAACCCTTCCTGAGTCTAGAAACACCCTTTATTTGGTGCATCACCATCCCTAGTATAGTTTCATTTCTATAAATATCTTTCCCTAAATCCCCATGAAAATGTTAGCATAGGACTAGATAATCATTTTTATTACACTGGGAGTAGTACAACACTTAGTTCAGGAAGAGGAAGCCAGCCTTCTCTAGAGGGTAACTTCGAGCCCAAGTCCCATATCTTGAGAGGTGATCCCATGTGTCCCAAGCACACCAAACGTCCTATTCACATTCTGGCCATTCAGAGGGTATAGTGATTTGGCGACAAAAAGTACTTGAAAATCAAACTGCATAGCTTACTCAAAAGAAGAAATAGAAAAGAAAATAAGGAAAATGGATACAAGAGAGGCCAAGAGCATAAATATTTTCTAACTATTTTCTTAAGTGTGCAGGTACAAGTTGTAGACAAGTAGAAAAGGACCATGTACATGCTGGAAAGAAGGGTTAATGTAACTCAAAACTCAAATATCTTCTATAAAAGGAAAAGGTTATAGTACAAAACAAAGAAGATGCATGCAGACAATGTACACTTTCCATATTTCAGTCAAGTAAGAGAGAATTCTGGGAAAATTTTGACAGGCCTTCGCCATGTAAAATGGACATTTACGACTTTTCCAGTATCCATATCAAGCTGAAATAAAGGGAAATGCAGTAAAAGTAACAGATTACAGTATTTCAACAAATTATCTGAATCAAGGATTATGCCTAAGAATGGTATTAAAAATAGAAGAATAATTACTTGTAATTTCTAGAAAACCACTTGCAGGGTACAAAGGCGTCTTAATTGTAAAATATCAGAAGTGTACTTCTATTGCAGTTGGCATTTTCAGTTCAATATTCAATCATAGTAATCTTCAAATTCATAATCAAAGAGTATAAATGCAACTACAGGTTACAAGTAGGCATTTTAAAAAGTGAACTAAAGAAAGGGATATATAAAATGCAAAGTTTTCAAGAAACCCATTTAAGTTACATATTTTATCAACATCATTCAACATTGCAAATCTTAGACTGGTCAATACACAATCAAGAAATAAGAAATACTCATTTTAAGAAAACTCACATGAGGTCAATAAGTAGATCTAAGCAGCACAAAGTAGATTATTTGAAAACTCAGCCATGGATCAAGCTTGAGATGTCAACCCTAGATTTGAAAACTTCAGCAAATATTATTAGGATGCAATGTGGAAATATTCAAAGATGATTGAATGAAAAGCATTTATGAGGCATATAACTCTGAATCCTTGACCAAGAAGAATTACTCATATGTTTTCCTCATTAAAAAATGAGCAAGTTCCAGTTAGAGAAATAAAAAGTGAATGGAAGAAAAACTCTATGGTGAAGAAAATCAATACTGGAATATCAGATACAAAGTATTTTGTATATACCATTGCTCAGTTTTGAAGGAGAAAGTATAAATGGAATCTACATCTAACTAAAAAAGATCCAACGTTCTAACTCCTTTAAAAGTGGTGTTTCAACACAACATTGGAAAGTTATATGGAATTTGCCAAAGAAAATGGAACTCAGAAACACAGATCACAGCCAATAAACAAGACCCATTTATGGGTAGCAAAGAATCAGAGTAGGAAAGAGAACTCATTAAAAATGAAATAGTTTTCATGTTTAAAGATAAAGAAACTCACCCTTTTCAGCATTCACAGTTCAAAGTTACAGAGGGCCTGAACTAAGGAAGACAATAACTTCCATGAAATTTTCTAATAGAATGATCATGACAAAGCTCCAATGGCGGCTAAGGAAAAGGTAAAGATCTAATAAAAACTTTTAGAAGCTCACATAGCTCTGAAGAAGGCAGAGGACTGTCTTACTCAAAAAATATAATCAAGACCAAACCCATAGACCATTTTGCAGAAGTGACAGAGCTCGAAAATAAAACAACAGGGATAAGCCATCAAGAGGAACAACATAGAACCGAGCTCAAAAATCAACAATGACGTGTCAATAAAATTTTTGCCAGGGCTTCTCCTGTAAGACTAAAAATCCAAATGAAATGATCAAATTAGGGCCGAATTGACCTTTACTCATGCACACTCGAGAGATGACTTAACAGAACTCAACCATGGTCAAGTCATAAATGATCAAGAATTCAACAAGGACAAAGATCAAAGGTTGAAAATCGATCTACAAAGTTTTAATGCAAACCATGGTTTGATCCCTTACAAATGCATTTAATACATGTCAGAAACCCTAAAGTCATACTTTGGGGGATCAACGATAAAAAAATCAACAGGTACAGAGATCGATGTCTTCACAAACCAGTCATAAAAATCAAGGCAAAAGAGTCTAATCAAAATGGCGGTCAGAACTTAGTCAAATTTCCAAAAAATTTAAATTGTAAAACTTATTCATTGTAGGCCCACAGGCCCTAATCAAGGACACGTGTCATCATTACAACAGAAGTAAAGAGATGGAGGCAAAGGTACACTTAATTTTTCAAACATTTAACAATACAAATTTTAAAAGTTCAAAAATCTTCCCGCAAGCCCGACACCCTGCAGGGTAAAAGCTCAACAAGAAAAGTCAAAATTCAAAGCAGTATGCAGAGTGGCAGGCCCTCTCTACATTTTGAGCCCTATTTGCAAAAGTTAAAATAGCCAAAATAATCCCATAGGCCCAAAATTATGCAAAGGACTTAAAAATCACAAAAGGCATGAAAGCAGAAATGATTTTACATCCTATCCAAAGGGGATCACTTCAAGTGTTCAAAAATTTGAATTATTGAAATGTCACCATTCAAAGGACTTAAATATTTTGAAAGGTTTTCCCTCATACCCGTCAAAAGCAAAGGAAACAAGTATTATCCATGGTCATGTGCATAATCAAAAGGTATCAGATTTCATGAGTACCATGATTTTCAGAAAACTCTGAATTATAATGTATGTTTCAAGTAATGCTAAGTCCAAAGATGGCCAATCTATGGCAAGTGTACAAATCAAAGTGGTCCCCATCATGGGTTTTTTGTGGGTATTATGATTATTTCTTTTACCCACGAACAGAGAGTTAAATTTTTGCATGCTTCATAAGAAGATAGATAAAACAAGAAGATAAAGTGGCATGTCTAAAATAGGAAAGACTTGCCTTGCAAGCAAGCTTATTTTTAGCAAATTATTTACTCTTGATTTCTTAAAAATAGATCAGTCAACTTTAGTTGACCAATTGTAATCAAGGCTATTAATTGCCTATTTGTAATTGCATGCTCTATTTTTATTCCTTTATCTATTATTAAATAAAGGATAAAAATAAGATGTATGGGTGAGTACAAGCCTTAGGCTATTTTTAGGAAGAGCGTAAACATTTATTTTTGCTATATATTGTGTGCCTTTGCAAAGCACAGGAAGGAGAACTTCTGGAGGATTTTTTGGATATAGGAGTACTGAAGCAATTTTTGACCAGTTTTTCCTTCTGAGTGTGAAGAATTTTTGCCTTCCCAATTATTTGCAGTCTTGTGTATGTTTCTATTAGTCTTGTGAATGTTAAATTCCCTGATTAATCATCTTACCTTGTTGCAAAATTCAGTAGTTTGTGCATGATATTAATGTGCATGTTTAGCTTAGTAGTATTGTTGTGATAATATCCCTCAATACCTCCAAGTTTTTTTCCCTTAATATTCTGTAGAAGAACTATTGGTTCTTGCACCAAAAATCCTTCACATATCAATTGTGCATATACTCAGTCAAATCCCTCATACAAATTTGGTGTATCACCTTAGTTTTAATCATTTTACAGTCATATTTTACCCCTAAACCCCAGAATCAATTTAGGATACATCAACAAGGAACTGTCCTTGATACCGGAGACTCACCTCAAAATAGGTATACCCACAGACCTGAGGTGTTTCCATTGTATCTACGAAAAGAGAGATCAAATTTTGCAAGCTTAGAAAATTTGCAGCCATATCTCTACAGGGTGCACTTTTGAGAGATAATAATTTTTGCATGCCCGGTGGGAAAACGAATCAGATCTACATGTACAGTTACGACTATTCTACACCAAATCTACAACAGATTTACGAATCAGTTACAAAGTCACTTTCGAGAGCAAGCTGCAACAATTTATTCTAAAGATTTTAAAATCTTTTGGTGACTCTGTTAAGCTGATATCAGACTAGTATTGCAGCATGTTCCATGCCTAAAGTGACTACAAGATCATCGGTAAGAGGAATTCCTCCTGAGTTTGTTTCTTTACCCTTGAATTTTGCTAGAAGGAGAAGAGTTGGTAATACTTTACCTTATAATAGACCTAGTTTTGATAACCCTCCTCCTGATATTCCTTCACCATGTATCAATTTCTCTATTAACATCCTAGTTTTTCAAATGGCTATTCAACCACCAAGGAATTTTGTGACCTTTACTAATGGCAGTCCATTAGTAATCCCAGTCTACCATGACATTCCTAATGCTGCCATGAAAATTTTTCCATCATTCATGGGTGAAAATCAGGTTACACCTGCTGAACATATCAAAGATGTTACAGCCCTATGTGCAGTCCATAATATCACTCATGAAGACGTAGCTTTAAGAATTTTAGCTACATCTTTTAAAGGGAAGGCCTTGCAATGGTATAGAAACCTAGAAATTGGAAGCATAAGAACTTGGGATAACTTAGGTGAAAAATTGTTGAAACAGTTCCAGGATAATTCAGATCATTTGTCTCTCATTGAACAGTTGTCTACTATTAAAAGAGATCCCAACGAGTTTATGTCTAGTTTCAATACCCATTTCACCAGAACTTGGGAGAGAATTCTAGCAAGTGTCAAGCCTCAAGCTAATCATGCTTTCCTTTATTATCTTAGAGCATTAAACAGTGATATCTCAACTATGATTTAGTCAATGGGGGGAGAGACACTCCCAGAAGCCTACGATATCACTATCCAAGCTGAAAATAGTCTTATTCAAGATGGAAAATTGGCACCAAGGCCTTCAATGCCATTTTTGGCAGATCTAGTACCTATTCCTCAGCCTATTACAATCATAGAACCTATTGTTGTAGCTCCATCAGATGATGTATTTAAAGCTTTGCAGACTATGGGAAATAAATTGAATTCGATTGAAAATAGAATTACATTACCGAGCATATCCCTATCAGGCTCCTTATCAGCAAAATCAACAGAATCAACAAAATAGGTAGCCCTATCAATAGAATCAAAATTATAGGCAGCCTTACAAGCAAAGGCAGTTTGATAGAAAGGCTCCTAGTTCATCTAACGCTTTAGTCCCAGTTAATATGGCTATGGAAGAGTGGTGTCAACCTTGCAATCAACCTCATACAGCTGCAAGTTGCCCAAATGCTTTTCTGAATCTAAATCTTGTTGCATAACCTCAATCTGAAACATTGTTCATGCCTCAAATGGAGGGTGGGCAGCAAGAAACTCATGTTCAGAAAGCACCTGAACAGAATTTAGTCAGTTTTAATGAGGAGGATTTCATTGCAGTCACTACTAGGGCTCAAGGAAAAGCTATTGAAAGTAAAAAACAACAAAATAGGCCTATCTTGCCTACTGTCACTGATAAGACAACATCTACAGTTCCAAATTCAACCAATAACCCTATTGTTCCTAACCAAAAACAAGTGTTCCAGTTGATAAAGGCCATCAAAAATAGCTACAACATGATCCAAGAAGATTGTTTATACCTCAGATATCCAAGGCAGTTGAAGCAGAATTAGTTTTTGCTAAGGCCTACTCTAAGACAGTTGAATCCATCTCTAAAACAGTTGCTTCTTTCAACATTGTTGATGTAATGAAAAAGCATAACGTTAACATCTCAATGTGGGACACTCTAAGTATTCCTGGACAACAAGATTTACTTTCTCATGAACTAGCTAAGCTACAAATTTCTTCAAATACTATAGAAAAGGAAGTTCAGAAGGCAGACATGGTCCTTGGAATGTTTGAACAAGACCACATTAAAGAAGTTAAGTGGATGGTTCAGAAAGTTTTGAATGCTCATGACATCAAGAAACCACCACCATTTTATTTATCACTAATTATTGGAGAACATCTAGTTCATAATTGCATGGTGGACAGTGGTGCAAGTAGCATAGTTATGCCAAAAGTGATTGCAGAAAAATTGGGTTTGTAGTATGAGCCTACAGAAAGGAGTGTCTTACAGCTTGATGGAACTGCAACTAATACAGTTGGTATAATCAAAAATTTAGAAGTGACGTTACATGCTTACCCAAATGTTTCTATTCTGCAAGATGTTACTGTTGTGGATTTACCTCCATACTTTTCCTTATGCTTATCTAGAGACTTCACAGCAAAAATAGGAGGTTATCTCTCTTCAGATTGGTCCTTATTTTTCACTACTCGTTATGGTACCAAAGTTACTATCAATTCAGAACCATTGGCTAGATTTCACATTGAGCCTCACTCTTCAAATGCAATGGCTAATTATTCAACCCTAGATTAGTCTGATTTTGATGAGGTAGCTCATGTTTTAGCATTAGATGGTGTTTCTAACATGTTTATGGATGAAAAGACAGTGGAAGAACATGCTCATGATCCTTTTAAGGAATTTGAAGAACACCTATTTGGTGTGTATTGTATGCATGAAGAAAATACACCACTTCCCTTACTGTCCAAAATAGAAGATTCAAGAGAAGGGATTTAGAAGCTTCATTTTGATGGAGCTAATAACAAGAAGGGACAGGGAGAAGGTTTGATGCTCACTTCCCCAATGAAAGAAAGGTATTTCTCAGCGTTGAATCTCCAATTTTCATGTACTTGCAATGTAGCTGAATATGAAGCTTTAATTCATGGCTTGCTTTGGGCCAGAAAGAGAGGTATCAACATGCTACATATTTTTGGTGACTATGAGTTGGTTATTAATCAAGTAAGAAATTTCAATGTTTGTAAGAATCCATTAATGAAGTCTTACAAACATAGAGTTTTAAACTTAATGGAAGATTTCGATGCTATTAACATTCAGTCTATTCCTAGAGCTGAAAACAAACATGCAGATAGACTTGCAGCAGTTGGGGCTAGTTTTGAAGTACTAGAACATATCGAAAATAGAAAAATCTAGCCTCATATAAAGTTAATTGTTAGGCCCTCGATACCTGATAATGATTCAAATTGGCAAGTTTTTGAAAATGATGATAAAATCTACAGGTTTTTGCAGTAAGAAGCTAAGTTTTTTACAGTTAATCAAGATAAATTAGAACACTTATATGGTGACTAGATTGTTCAGTTGAAGACAAATAAACTACCTCGAGGTCTGGTCACATTGGAAGACATCTTCAGCACTGACGATCAGTTAAGAAAGGTCAAGACTAAAATTTCAACCCACGCTGATAATTATGAAGAGATCTCGGTTGATGAAGGGAAAAAGCTATTTCTTAGAAAGGTATGTTCCTTAACTAAAAAGTAGCCATTTATTAATCTTTGCAAGGAGTTTAAGGATGTTTTTGCTTGGAAATACCAAGACCTAAAAGGATTTGATCCCAGTTTAGCACAACATACGATTGAGTTACAGCCAAATTCTAAACCTGTTAGATAGAAACAGAGGCCTGTAAATCCCAAAATAGAGCCTCTGATGAGGAAAGAATTATCTAAGTTGATTGAATTGGGTATTATCTTTCTAGTTAGGCATTCAAGTTGGGTAGCCAATCTTGTTCCTGTTAGGAAGAAGAATGTAGAAATCAGACTATGTGTAGATTTCAGAGATCTTAATAAGGCTTCATTAAAAGATCATTACCCACTCCCAAATATGGAACATATTTTGAGAATAGTCTCAGGTTCAGATAGACTATCTCTTCTAGATGGTTACAGTGGATATAATCATATTTTAGTCCGGGAAGAAGATAGATATAAAACAACCTTTACCACCAAGTGGGGTACCTATGCTTACAAAAGGATGTCTTTTTGTCTTTCAAATGCCAGTGCAACATTTCAATGTGCAATGGACATGGCTTTTCACAACTTATTAAATAAATGCATACTTGTTTATTTAGTTGATGTTACTATATTTTCAAAATATTATGAAGAACATCTAATTCATTTAAGGTAGACTTTTCAGTTGTGCAGGAAATTTGGAATATCTTTGAATCCACTAAAGTCTATCTTTTCAGTACATCAAGGCAAGCTACTTGGTCATATTGTTTCTAATCAAGGTTTAGCGATTTATCCTTTCTAGGATCGAAGCCATATCACAGCTATCATTACCCCATCATAAGAAGGCATTACAGATTTTTTTGGAAAAATCAACTTTGTTACAAGATTTGTTATAGATTTTGTAGCATTGGTTAAACCACTGACAGCTATACTAAAGAAAGAGAAAAATTTCTCTTGTACCAATGAAGGGAGAGAAGGATTTGAATCAATCAAAGTAGCTATCTCTCAAGCTCCTACTCTTGCAAATCCAAATTTTGATAAAGATTTTACAATGTATGCACTCACAGGAGCTGAAACAATCTCAATTATCTTGACTCAGTTCAATGATGAAAATATTAAACAACCTATAGCTTTCTTTGGACAAATCTTGCATGATTATGAAACAAGGTACACATTTCCTGAAAAATAGGTACTTTCAGTAGTTAGAGGACTAAAGAATTTCAATCATATGCTTTTGAACAATAAAATCAATGTTCTTGTTTCTCATCTAAGTGTGTAAGCATTCTTACTAAATAAAGAATTGAATGAGAAAAGAGCAAACTGGACAATGAAGGTCATGGAGTATGATGTTAATATTCAGGTTGATAAGATGGTTCGAGGGAAAGGTTTATGTGAAAATTTCATTGTTGATATGGAAAAACAACATGAACTGATTCAAAATAGCATGTGAAATTATAACAATAAAAAATTATGGTTTAACCAGAAAATCAGCAATCTAAGTCAGTTTAAGAGTTTCAGGAATCAAGATGGATGGTTGATCTGATTAACTACTTGCAACATGGGACCTATTCGGAAGGTATGGACAAAAATAAATGAAGATATTTTAGGTTACAGGCTGTACATTATATCTTTATTGATGGTGTGTTGTTCAAAAGAGATATAAATGGGATTTTGCTGCAATGTGTTGATTATGATAAAGTTCAGAAAATATTGTTGGAATTCCATGAAGGACCCATAGGAGGTCATTTCTCAGCATGTACCACAACTTTAAAAATTATGAAAGCTGGTTACTATTGGCCTAGACATATTCAAAGACTATTTTGAATGGATAAGAAAGTGTAAAAAATGTGTTTTCTTTATCGGTAAAGAACATCTAGCTTTGCTACCTTTACATCCTATTTCAGTTGATCAGCCTTTTATGCAGTGGGGTCTTGACTTTATTGGCATGATAAACCCACCTTCTTCACAAGGACATAAGTGGATCTTAACTACTACAGATTATTTTACACGATGGACTGAAGCAATAGCCTTGAAGGATGCTAATGAAACTTTGATACTATCCTTTTATGAAGGTATAGTCTACAGATTTTGTGTTCCAACAACTATCATATCAGATAATGCTTTAGCATTCCTTGGTGCAAATATAACTGATTGGGCTATCAACCATGGAATCTATCTAAGTTATTCATCTAATTATTACCCACAAGGTAATGGCTTAGATGAGAGTACTAACAAGAATCTTTTAAGGATCATTCTAAGAACACTTAAAGATAATCAAAGAGCTTGGCATCTAATTTTGAATTCAACACTTTGGGCTGACAGAGTGACTCTAAAAAGATCACTTGAAAATTCACCATACAAACTTATGTACAGAAAAGAAGTAAGAATGCCTATTTCAGTTGAGTTACCTGCATTGGATTTGCTACATCAAATGGAGCTACTTGAGAATGAACCATTATAGGTTCATTATGCAGAGTTAATGGAATTACAAGAGCTAAGAGATCAAGCTCATTTAAATATGGAAAAGAATCAGAAACAAATGAAGAAGACTTTTGATAAGAAATCCAAATTTAGAGTCTTCAATGAAGGAGATATTGTGTTAAAATGGGATGCTGATCATGCAAACCCAGGAAGACACTCAAAGTTTGATACAATCTGGAGTGGTCCTTACATGATTTCATCTTGCAAGGAACACAATGCTTTTCAGCTTTCGAAGCTGAATGGAGAGGAACTTCCCATTCCTGTGAATGGTATGTTTCTCAAACACTGTTATTGAAAATATTATAGTGATTGTTAGAGTAGGATTTTCCCTTCAATAAGTGCAGTTTCTGCACATTGCATCATTTTCAATTCAATAAGTGCATTTGTGCATGTGATCTGGTTTACTAGATCCTTTCCTAGTTTTAGTTTGTTTCGGAAAGGGTTGGACCTTTCAAAAAGGTATATTTTGGTTATATGCTTTGGACTCCATGCCCAATGGACAAGAGCAAGGCACTAGTCTTTAAGCTAGTAGGCAGCTTTCCCCACAAGATCGCCAAAAATGTTGACAATTTTTGCACTTGTGTAAAAATGGGAAACTTGAAACTTTGTCGTTATGATGAAAGTCATGGGTGAAGTATACCTAAGCTAAGGAAGTTATGATGTTATTAGTTACTGCTGAATTAATTAATGATTAAGTAAAATCTGCAGCTATGTGTGATGTTACAAAACGTAACAAATCACATAGTCTACAATTTCATGATACCTTTAGCAAAATAACACAAAGGCCCCAAAGGAGAGCTATGTTGTCTTGATGAAGACACTGAATTATAGAGTAGGTGAAGTGTTGAGTCTTGGGACAACAAACATAAGTATAGATTACAGAAATCAGATTTCATTACTCAATGTTACAGGTTCTCATTAATGTTCTTTCCTTCATGTGTAAGATATTCAATTATATGACTGAGTTTTTTAGTTCATAATACAATCCATACAAAAGGTTGAAATGCAGAAAGAAATATACAACTCATTTACGAAATTTAATGTTTTATTCATAAGGAAAGTCAAATGATTCCCACACAAGCCATGGGATGTGACTAAAAAATAAAGTACATCTACTAAAGAAAGAGGTACAGATGCATAAAATAGAAAGAAAATGAATATGAGTGAACCCATCATTTCCTTTGTATATTCTTCATCGTCCAAATTTCCCCCCTTCCAGCTTATTCCATCCTTATCTTCACAATTCAAAGCATGGTACCTGAAAATTAAAATAAAGGAAACATCAATAAAGAGCTCAGGGTTAATCCATATTCCTACACTATCCAAATTCGTGCATATGGATCTCTAACCAACATAAGATATATAGTACCTGAAAATCAAACTACATAGCTTACTTAAAAGAAGAAATAGAAAAGAAAATAAGTAAAATGGATATAAGAGAGGCCAAGAGCCTAATTATTTTCTAACTATTTTCTTAAGTGTGTAGGTACAGGTTGCAGACAAGTAGAAAAGGACCATGTACATGTTAGAAAGAAGGGTTAATGTAACTCAAAATTCAGATATCTTCTATAAAAGGAAAAGGTTACAGTACAGAACAAAGAAGATGCATGTAGAGAATGTACACTTTCTAGATTTCAGTCAAGTAAGAGAGAATTCTGGGAAAATTTTGACAAGGCTTCACCATGTAAAATGGACATTTACAACTTTTCCAGTATCCATATCAAGTTAAAATAAAGGGAAATGCAGTAAAAGTAACAAATTACAATATTTCAACAAAGTATCTAAATCAAGGCTTATGCTTGAGAATGATATCAAAAACAGAAGAAGAATTACTTGTAATTTCAAGAAAACCACTTGCAGGGTACAAAGGCATCTTAATTACAAAATATCAGAAGTGTATTTCTATTACAATTGGCATTTTTAGTTCAATATTCAATCATAGTAATCTTCAACTTCAGAATCAAAGAGTATAACAAATTTAATCAACATCATTCAACCTTGCAAAGCTTAAACGGGTCAATGCACAGTTAGGAAAGAAGAGAGACTCATTTTAAGAAAACTCACATGAGGTCAATAAGTAGATCTAAGTAGCACGGAGTAGATTATTTGAAAACTCAGCCATAGATCAAGCTTGAGATGTCAACCCTAGATTCAAAAACTTCAACAAACATTATCAGGATGCAATGTGGAAATCTTCAAATAAGATTGAATGAAAAGCATTTATGAGGCATATAACTCTGAATCATTGACCAAGAAGAATTACTCATATGTTTTCCTCATTCCAAAAGGAGCAAGTTCTAGTAAGAGAAAACAAAATTGAATGGAAGAAGAAATCTATGGTGAAGAAAATCAATACTGGAATATCAAATAAAAAGTATTTTACATATACCACTACTTCAGTTTTGATGGAGACAGTATAAATGGAATCTACATCTAACTAGAAAAGATCCAAAGTTCAAAATCCTTTAAAATTGGTGTATCAAGACAACATTGAAAAGTTATACAGAATTGGCCAAAGCAAATGGAACTTAGAAACATAGATCATGACCAATAAAAAAGACCCATTCATGGGTAGTAAAGAATCAGAGTAGGAAAGAGAAATCAGTGAAAATGAAATATTTTTCATGTTCAAAGATAAAGAAACTCACCCTTTTTAGCATTCACAGTTCAAAGTTACAGAGGGCCTGAACTAAGGAAGACAATAACTTCCATGAAATTTTCTAATAGAATGATCATGACAAAGCTCCAATGGCGGCTAAGGAAAAGGTAAAGATCTTGAAAACCTAGAAGCTCACATAGCTCTAAAGAAGGCAGAGGACTATCTTGCTCAAAAAATGAATCGGAGCCAGCCCAGACCCCAGAGCTCAAAAATCTAACAACAAAGGTCTGGCATGCAAGAGTTTTCAGTCATTTGACGAGGAATGAACATTAACTAACTAGACGCCGAATATTTTTCCAGGGCTTTCTCTTGTAAGAATAAATATATATCTCATTAAAATTAAGAAATCAAGTTTTTGTGGCATAATTGACGTGCTCATTCCAGAAAGTCCAATTTAATAAAATCGAGCTCGGAGTCAAAAGTTATGGACGTTTGAAGTTTCACGGGTCAAACATTGACTTTTCTTCCTGTAAGAGCTTTTCACATCCCTCGAATCCCATGCGTACCTTGGGCCCAGATGTCCCAAATGAAAATCTCCTGCTTCGGCTGATCGGGCTTCCTTGTTCCTGTTGAGGAAGACACATGGCGAGATTCCAAATTCGGCTTTCCGCGTCCCACGCGTACTTTTGGTCCTTTCCTGCTTCGGATGAATCAAATAGTTCGTGTCCTCCATGTACTTTTGTCCCAACTGTCCCGGATGACCTGGGACATCTTGAAGCCCGAAATGGACTGTCTTTCAGCTTTTCGGCTGGTTCAAAAATGCGTCCCGCACGAACCTACGGCCCAGATGTCAACCATGCGATAACAAAACTTAATTTTTTCCACTTCTCATCTAGTTTGCCTTTTCGCGTCCCATACGTCCTGACGTGCCCTAATTGCCTGTCAACCTGGTGGCTTTTACTAATTCGCGCCCCTGACATCCCAACTGTCCTAACTGCTGTGCGGACTAGGACTTAGCCGATTTTCTTCATTTTTTCGCTTAGTTTTTTTACAATTTTTTTCACCTTTTGATAACTCGTTGGGTTTTCTTCTTGGATGGGAGAGTTAGAAGGAAGCTGAGGGGGCCCCAAAAACATGATTTTGGGCCTTAAATCAATCTATTTGCTTGGGACTAAAGAATTTGATGCATGTTATCAAAATTACCTTGAGGGGTGAATTTTGGATAACAACTACTACATGCTTAAAGGAATTATTTAATTAAAGCATGCCATGATCAAGATGAAAACTAAGACATAGCTTCAAACATGAAGTGTTATGAGTTCTATATTCTAAAACATAAAATTACCTACTATAGCTGGAAATGGATGGAAGAGAGAATCAACATATTTAACTTTCCAGGGTCGCCATAAAAAATCAACAATTTTCCAATCAAGAAATGTTACTAGGATAAAACAACTATGTGAAAAGAGTAAAGATGGATGCTAGCTCATATGTACGTTGGGGCATGTATCATGCTTGGAAAAGAGTAAATACAAGTATTGATCAAGATAGAATAGTCCCGACTACTTTTGCTGGTCCTTAGTTCATAAAAAGGCTTGTGTTTTTTTGCCGTTGTTTTGCTGTTAAAAAGAGTTTCTGGGCAATCTTTGCTGTAAAATTGCATTCTGAACTCTTATTCCGGCTTTTAGGCCTTCTTCTGTACACAAGGGTATAGTCTTTCAAAATTTAAAATTCAAATTGAAAGAAACAAAGTAACAAAAATCTTTCAAGGTGTATCCCGGAAAGCAAAATCATGAAGCTCGCTTGTAACTTGCCCTAGCCACGTAGCCAAAAAGATTCTTGTAATTTTTTACAAGATTCATGGTTTTACACAGTAAAATGCATAGAAAAATTTAGTTCTCATGCCCAACAGAGGACTAACGAAAATGGCGTCATCAATTACACTAGCATATGAAGTACAACCCTATCAAGATATTTCAATATAGTCAGGGAGGTTGTGGTCCACACTATGCAAATGAAGAATGCATTCAATCATCACTAGTTAAAATCTATTTTATTGCTAACATATTTGAGGGGTAGTATGCACCCATCTCAACTCGAGTTCCAATGACATGGATCAAATACACATTCAAGCATGATACAAAGAATTCCCTTCAGGTTACCAAATTGTCGCTAGACCACCAAAAATGCTACTGATCTCGCAAAAATGGAATATCGATCAATTAAGGCCTTGAAAATCCAAAAGCTATATGGTCACAATTATTTCAAAAGCCTTCTTACACCATTTTAGACTTTAAAAGCAATTGGAGAATTTGGAGAGAGTATTGAGTAAACTATTCAACTCTGATTCAGAAATGCAAATAGAACACTGAAGAAAAAATAATACGAGAAAAAGAATGGAATAAAAATTATAAAAATTCTAGTACACATCAGCAAGTTCCGAAACACTTCGAAATCAACTTTTTACATGAGAAGATTGAAAAATGATGCATGCCACAGCAATTCTTGGGAAAATGAGTTTTCCTCAAAATATCAATGTCCCATAAGGTAATTTAAAAGGAGAAAAAGTATAAACAATCTAGATCTAAAGGAGTAGATTCTACTCTAGGAAGACAAGTACGAATAAACATATCACAAAGGAAGTGAGTATTAAGTCACAATAAAGCCTGAACTTAAGATGATGTGAAGTACCTACTTAAGGGAACATATAGCCTATTGTAAAGGAAGTGAAGGCATTTCATTAATAATATCAATAAAAATTCTATCTACAAGTTTTGAACAAATAAGAAAACCCATTTAGTCAATCAGGAATATATTGTTCAAGACAGATGAACTTCGACTTAAAAATTATGCACATCCGATGAAGAAGTATTCATGCCCTATTTCGAGAAGATTAACACTCGCATTCTAAACCAATAACCGAACTGCAGGTATAGAGGGAAAAGGTACAGATCCCGGCTACTCTACATCCAAGTCGCCAACAATGAGGTCGTAAAATCAGAGTGAGAAACATATTTACTTACCAGTTTTTATTTTCAGAATCAAAGAGAAAACACATAATATGCATTATAATGTATGCAATTTCAAATAGTCATCAAAAGTTTACCAACCTCAGGGCAACAATCTATGCACAGTGAAGTGCAGAAGTGGTCCACAAAGATCTCTGGTTTCAAATACACTTCACCCCATGTTCAAAACTAAGGGATGAGTTTATAGTTGGGTATTATGATTATTTATGACAGTTGTTGAAAATAACAAGATAGATAGCATATGGCTTTGCAAATAGAGAGTTAAATTTTTGGCATGCCATACATTGTGAGTATGTTAATTGAAAAAAGACTAGAAATATAGATACAAATCTATCAAAAACAAGAAGACAAAGTGGCATGTCTAAAATAGGAAAGACTTTCCTTGCAAACAAGCTTATTTTTAGCAAATTATTTACTCTTGCTTTCTTAAAAATAGATCAGTCAACTTCAGTTGACCAATTGTAATCAATGCTATTAAATGCCTATTTGTAATTACATGTTCTATTTTTATTCCTTTATCTATTATTAAGTAAAGGATAAAAATAAGATGCATGGGTGAGTACAAGCCTTAGGCTATTTTTAGGAAAGGGGGGAAAATTATTTTTGCTATATATTGTGTGCCTTTGCAAAGCACAAGAGAACTTCTGGAGGAATTTTTGGATATAGGAGTACTAAAGCAATTTTTGCCAGTTTTTCCTTCTGAGTGTGAAGAATTTCTACCTTCCCAATTATTTTAAGTCTTGTGTATGTTTCTATTAGTCTTGTGAATGCTAAATTCCCTGATTAATCATCTTACCCTATTGCAAAATTCAGTAGTTTCTGCATGATATTAATGTGCATGTTTAGCTTAGCAGTATTTTTGTGATAATCTCCCTCAATACCTCCAAGTGTTTTTCCCTTAATATTTTGTAGAAGAACTGTTGGTTCGTGCACCAAAAATCCTTCACATATCAATTGTGCATATACTCAGTCAAAGCCCTCATACAAATTTGGTGTATCACCTTAGTTTTAATCATTTTACAGTCATCTTTTACCCCTAAACCCCAGAATCAATTTAGGATACATCAATAAGGAACCAACCTTGATACCGGAGACTCACCTCAAAATAGGTATACCCATAGACCTGAGGTGTTTCCATTGTATCTATGAAAGAGAGAGATCAAATTTTGCAAGCTTAGAAAACTTGCAGCCATCTCTCTATAGGGTGCGCTTTCAAGAGATAACAGTGTGTGTATGTGTTTTTTCCCATAGGACACATACATGCACCAACCAACAGACACATGTGAGCATATCTGTGTTTCAATACTTCTACGTGCACATACCCACAATTTTGGCATGTACGCATACGCGTACGTGTATGCATTGCATTTTCCCCTAACATAGCGTACAAAGCAATAAATTAAGCAAAAAAAAACAAATGACAAAATTAACAAGGATAGGGAAATCACGAAGGTTATATTGTTGTCCTCCCATAGGTACTCTTAGATGTGATCTTCTCATCTCCTCTTCCTCTGAAGTCTTGACATCTCTCTCAGCTCACAAATTTACTCACGGTGATAATCGGAAAGAGATCTGCAACAAATGAACTATCTGTGATGGTTTACCCCCTCCCATGTGGGTATATTAAGCTACCGTGATGCCCCTGAGGCATGTTTTGGCCATTATGATCCTTCTAACACTTCTTCTCCTCACCAAAATAATTATTAGATATCCTTCAATAATTATTTTTACTAATTTTCACTACGCTGGAGCACTAAGTGCTACTTAGTGGTCATTTCTTTTCCCAGGGGTAGTTTTCAAATATCCAGTGTGCTATTTTCTATTATTTTCTTCTATTTTACCATTTGTGATAATTATTTTTTAATAAATAATTATTTTTGGCTCATTCTTCCTCTCACCGAGGCACTTTATTGCTATCCGAAACCCATTTCTTCACACTTGGGAATTTTTGTGTTCTTTTAGGAAATTTTCATTTCTTAAATTCTTCTGACCGATCAAAAATTTAAAAATTATAAAATCATTCAAAAAAATCCAAAAAACATCGTCATTCTTCGAAAATGGACTAAATTTGGTAACAAGCTCATTTTGTAGCTAAAATTTGTGTCTCTCGCATGACACTCATCTCATATCTTGCTGGCATTTTCACATTTTTATAAGCAATGAATTGTTGATCATCTAATCCTACAATCATTTACAAGCTACATTTCTTACTTTGTTTGTACTCCAAGGTACAATGAGTTGTCTGGTACTATTTCGTCATACACACTACTTTTTCATTAGGCCCAAGTGTCCTATGTTCTTTCCCTTGCATGTACAATTTTCTTAGGGCATCATTTCTACCTTTGTCATTTATCACAAACATTTGGGACTAAATCTTGATAATAAAATATTTTTGCAATTCTCTTAAACGTTGTTGGTTTGAGTGTGTGTGTTTATACTTATGTTTCTGTTCAATCAACTTGTTTACTTCTCGTATTGAATTGCATTTTATATGTTGCATGGACTTAGCAGTTTCAGCAATGGATAATTGTTTATATTATGAATTTTCATGTCATTCTATACTTTAATCATATAATTATATTTAATAAGGACCGATGATGAATATTATTAGCAATATGATGTAATCGATATTATCTTGTACACAACAAAGTTATTAATAGCTCAATATCCCCCCTTGATATTTTCTTCTTTTCCGTCTTTATTCTCTTTCACAGTATTATTTCTTATATTATCTTTCTATCATCTTTTCGTTTGTCGATCGACCTCTTTCATTTCCCTATCAACACTCGAGAGGGCATCCTCCACCCTACTAATTTTTCTTCCACCCCTTAAAAATATTTTTAGTTGTTTGTGTTTATCTACTTTATTTGAAGTGACGTAGCTTATGCCACCCCAGAGAGGGAAAAATGTAGGCACCTATAGTTTGATGAAACCAATATTATTCTTAATATTGCACCAACTATTCTACTCCTTACAAATTGATGACACATCATTAGTTAAACCTATCTAACTCCCCTCATACAACACTCTTTTGGTCGTATTCCTCTTGTAAACCTATTAATCAAGCTATCATAGCCTCATTTTGACTAAACCCTCTTCTAATCCTATTTTATACCACTTGTACTAACTTCCTAGGAAATCAACCCAATTCATTGGATTGATTAGACCTCTCACAACCCTCTCAGAACCCTAATTTCTCACTAATTGTTATTAATTATCCTAAACCATGATTAACCCTTCCTAAGCCTAGTAAAATCTTACTTTGACTCACTAAAATTATTTTTTTCTTATTCATTTGTCCCACATGCATGCAAATTCTCCCATTTTTGGAAATCAAAACCTATAAATACCCCACTACCCCTCTCACTTTCTTAAGAACGTTTCCCCTTTATAGGCTAAACTATAGTATTATTGATAGGATTAGAGCTTATCTTCATTTGTCATTTTGAGATAATATTACTTTTTATTTTCTATTGCACTGAACTCACAAGTTTGAGTAAATTGAAGGAACCGTGTGGCTCTTTGTCTATTAATGGAGAGCTCTATTCTCATAATCAAAAAACTGATTGCTTGGAATCTACTTAGGATCATTTGTAAAGCCGTCAAAAGTAGAGGATAACTAGATATGTTAGATTTACTTTTTTATTTCAAGATTAATGCATAAAAAATTAATGAATCCTTGTTTATCTCTTATTGGATGGTCCATTGAATTGTTTGTTTAAAGATTTGGGGATTCCTGAGTGTTTCTTACCCCATTTCATAGCTTTTATAAATTGTTTGCTTGTTCACACATACAAAACAAATATAAAAAT
The DNA here is from genome assembly GCA_019776745.2 of Taxus chinensis. NCBI lineage: Eukaryota > Viridiplantae > Streptophyta > Pinopsida > Cupressales > Taxaceae > Taxus > Taxus chinensis. The sequence goes on from CM034150.1 coordinate 212,171,446, forward strand.
ATTACTCGAAGTCTTTTTACAAAGAAATATGGTATGTATGAGAAATTCATACCTTTAGACACACCTCAACTCCACCATGGTTCAATACCATCATATAAACACAAAAAACACTATAAAAAATAGAGGTAGATATTCGTTAACCTGATTTCATAGAGTAACACATATTTTGCTAACAATTTCCATAATAACCTGATACACCTCAATCCACTTCCTCAAATGATGTCAGATGTGAAATATAATTTTATAACACAACCTAACCTGATTACTTCTTTCTCAGATATTCATACATGTACCTAGTCATCAAAATGATTGTAGGGTCTTCTTACAAACCCTTAAGACACTCTATTGTAAACAATACTACACTTGTTACCTTCATTAATATACCTCCAAGAATTATATAAAAGCATTACATAACCCTACAAAACCCACTTGAGATTGTCTTTTGCAAGAAACAAGACCTATATTAGGTCACCATATACTAATGAAGTGTTTGTAGACATATTCTTTCATACTTCTTAAAACAAAAAAATGTCATACTACTGATCATACTGTTAAGCTGCAAGTGCACAGAGATGGAGGGAAAAAAAGTGTGGACATTTTTTATTTTAAGAAAATCATGAGTGCATTATGAGAAAGCAGCACATTATGAATTTTCAAGTTTGGTAATCACCAAACCTAAAACGTGAGTGCATTGTAATGCACTCACGTTTCTATTTGCTGTGTTATATGTGGTTGTTGGAAGGATATATTTACTAAAATAAATGGTTTAAGTATAAGTTTTTCATTTATTAATCTTTATTATTTATTATATAAGAATTTAGGATCACTCTACACCTTATAGAACTAGTCTCATAGCTCCATGAGTCCTGGTTTAGAAGATGGTTTTTCATATTCTAACCTGGTCAGTACATAGGTAATTTTAATGATTTTAGCATTCAACCTAATTTTTTTATGGTTTAAATTCTATGATCGATGTCTAGTTTGGGAAAGAATATAGTCATTGTTTAGCTTTAAGGGCCTTTTATAAGTGTTGGAGGTAAGTTAGGAATATTTAGGAAATGTTTTCTCATTCAAGGACAATTTGTTCAATAATATGTTTTCTATATGTAGGGACCAAACACTGTAATGGTGAAGTTTGACTTCTCTGGATGATTTTGTGATTTCTGTAAGGAGTTAGGAGGAAAACAAATACATAGTGGAAAGATATGTGAATCTGATACATGTTGGTAACATCTATTTTTCTGTAAGACTTGAGGGTTTCATGAATAATTTCTAAATAGTATAACTACCCCTATCGGTTCTAAACTAAAATGGCCATAAATTCACAAGATCTAAAGAGATGGTCACCACATGGTGATAGGTGAATATTTGTAAATGTTGATAAGTACATCTTGGAATGAATATTATCATAAATAGACTATTTTTTACCATGGGTGAGGATATCATGAGGACGCGACAAAGTTTTGTGAATTGATAACACCTAACCCTAAATTCTAAACCCTACATCCTTATTTTCCTCAACTCTAAACCATAAATCCTAAACCATAAGCAATAAACCCTAAAACCTAAACTCTAAACCTCAAACCTTAAATCCTAAATCTTAAACCCTAAACCCTGAGTCATAATCCCCAAACTCTAAATCCTAAACTGTGATCCCTAAGCCCTAAACCCTAAATCCTAAACCTTAAACCCTAAACCCTAAACCCTGAGTGCTAAACCCTAAACCATAAACCCTAAACCATAAACCATCCTTAAACCTTAAACCCTAAGCCCTAAAACCTATACCCTATGCCCTAAATCCTAAACCCTAAAAGCCTCAACCCCCAACCCTGAACCCTAAATCTTGAGCCCTAAGCCCTAATTCATAAGCCATAGTCCATATGCCATAATCCATAAGCCTTAATCTCTAAGCCCTAAACCCTTAATCCTCAAACCTAAACCCTAAACCCTAAACCCTAAACCTTAAGCCCTAAACCGTAAAACCTAAAACCTAAACCCTAAACCCTAAACCTTGATCCCTATACCCTAAAGCATGAACCCTACACTATAAACCCTGAACCTTGAGCCTTAAACCATGAGTCCTAAACCCTAACCCTAGGTTTTTCTTGATTCAAATAATCAAGGGAATGGCCATCATGAGGTGTGTGAAGGATCTGAAACATCATGAGGACAATGGGTACAATTAGAAAAATCATGAGGTCTTTCTCAAGGCTTCATTCATTATCTCAATGTTATCCCTATCCCAAGAATTTCCTCTAGTGCTATGTTTTGGTCCAACTCTTCCTTGATTAGTTCAATAGGGTTTGATTCCTCAACTAAGAATCTTCAAATATAGGTACCTTTGAATCTATTCCTCTCTTTTGAGATAGTCTTCTCATTCCATCATGTTATCAGACAACTAAACCACATTTTCAATCATCTAGTTGCTCAACATTCATCAAAATACTCCTCTCACTTGCCTTTACAAAAAATGATCTTACATTACACAAGAGCAAGGTTCACTGGTCACTTCCTAGTTTGTCTACTCTGCAAACTCTTCATGAAAGATAAAAGCATCCCTAAACACCCTTCTCAATCTCAAGAGGAATGAAATGTTTTCTTAGCACATATCCACTTGTATGAGGTTTCGTAGGAGAGGTATTCATAATTATGGGAGGCTTTAAGGAGTTTCCTCCATCGTGCCATAATAATAATTGTATTCTCATGAATAAACCTGATGGTGATTTGGTAATCTCAAAAATGTACTTATCATAATAATGAAAAATAAATCCAACTAATAAAAATTAATCATCAATAAGTAAATCAATGACAGAACAATCTATTTCTAGCACGTGTCACCTCCAAATTCCAAATTTCATTTCATTTAAATTTGCTTCAAGAAAGGTTAAGGGAAATGAGCTCATCATTTTATTCATGCTTTCAGAGGTCTAGAATGTCAATTTCCAAAAATTTAGCAAATATGGAGAATATGGAAAGCCTGAATTGTATTTATAAAGATAAATTTGAAGCGAGAGAATGCATTTCGTAGATAAGTCGAGTAAAATTTGTTTTCTTTTTTCTCTTAATACCCACTAAAACTAGCCTTGTTATTGCATTCTAAAAAAGCAAGTTCCTAGGAGCTGAGGGAGCTTTTAAACTTATCACACAAGCATGGTGAGTTATCTCTGATAATATGAGAAAGGATACATATGATATTGTGATAGAAAACCAACAAGGGAATAATCCCACCTTCTACCAACCAAATTCCACACACACTACCACTGTCATTGGAATTGCTAACAATCTAAATGGGAATAATTATTCATGTTTGGATTCCTTTCCTGAAATTTCCATATTCGATGACCATGACCAGAACCAGAACCAGAAATAGAAACATGATGAGGAACACAACCTAGAGCAGGACCTTGAATGAAAATTTTAGAGGATTTCGATGGTTAAATTTTATTTTCTAAGATGCATTAATCCAATGTTTGAGAATATTTATCCAGATGCAATGACATTCTAATTTAGACACTTGACGATTCTTGAATGTCCAATCCTGCCACAGATCCCAGTATTCCTCAATCCTTAGATCCAAGGAGACACTATTACTTGGATTTTATTTATGACGATAGAGATATTTGTAAATTTGTGTTATGACCTCTAAATATGTATGCATTTCAAGTTGTTTGGAAATTACATCACGCCCTTCTAGTAGGCTTGATGACTACCCCTATGCTTTTTAAGGTAATTTTGAAAGCATCCATGTGTTTATAATAGAAGGAATTATCAATGAATGGAATGTCACTAAGCCATAGGAAAACTGAATCCCATTAAAAACTAACCAAGAAAGATTTACTAGGAAACTGATAACCCCTTTGTGTTATTAGCCATTCCCATATTACTAAGCATATTTTTTACAAGTAGACTCAATGATGGTTCTAGGAATGCGACAAGGAAATATGGTCCTAATATTATCACACTCTCCAAGTCGAGTAGTCAGAATCCATATTAGTCTTGTTGATACTAAGTACTAATTACCCATGAAATCTGATTCTCTAGCTTTCATTTTATTTTCTCATCTTCCACGTCATACTAAATAATTGATTTGACTAGGGAGATGCCCTCTTCAATGGTGTTAGACCAAATATGAATATGGTCCTCAATAGGGGAGCTACATCTTGAGAGTTCTGGTCTAATCCAAAACCTAAGCCTTGAGCCCTAAACCCTAAGCCTTAAACCATGAGCCCTAAACCCTAAGCCCTAAACCCTAACCCTTAAACCCTTAGCCTTAAAACCTAAACCATAAACCCTAAACCCTGAATACTAAACCATGTTCCCTAAATGCTAAACCTTGACATTTAAACCTTAAACCCTAATACATAATCCCTAAACCATAAACCCTAATTCCTAAACCCTAATCCCAAAACCCTAAGCCCAAAACCTTAAACCCTGAACCCTCAAACATAAACCCTAAACCCTAAACTCTAAACCCTAAATCCTAAAACCTAAACCCTTAACCATGAGCCCTAATCCCTAAACCCTAAACCCTAAACACTAAACCATAAAACCTAAATTGTAAATCCTAAACCATAAACCCTAAACCGTAAACCGTAAACCTTAAAACTTAAACCCTAAGTGATCAAACATGAACCCTAAGCCCTAAATCTTAATCTCTAAACCGTAACCCCTAAACCATAAACCTTGAGCCTTAACCTATAAACCAAAAACCATGTGACCTAAACCCTAAACCATGACCCTTAAACCTTAAACCTTAAACCATAAACCATAAACCATAAACCTTGATCCCTTAACCCATAACCCTAAACCCTGAGCCTTAAGCCCTAAAACCTAAACCCTAAACCTGAGTCCTAAACCTTTGATCCCTAAAACTTGAACACTCAAACATGAACCTTGAGCCCTAAACCCTAAACCATGATCCCTAAACCCTATACCATAACCCTAAACTGTACACCCTAAACCATAAAACATAAACCCCCAACCATAAACCCTAAACCCTTAACTCTTAACCTTGAGCCCCAAACCTCGAGTCTTGAACCCTAAACCCTATTTTTAACACCCTAAACCTTAAACCTTAAACCCTAAACACTGATCCCTAAACCCTAAACCATGATCCCTAAACCCTAAATCCTAAACACTAAAACCTAAGACCTAAACCCTAAGCCCTAAACCTTGAATCCTAAATCCTAAACCCTAAACCCTAAACCTAAAACATAAACCCTAAACCCTAAACCCTCAGCCCTAAATAATATTCCTAAATTGCCTCCAACACTTCCAATATTCTCTGACATCATCTCTAGATTCTTAGTATAGTATTGTTTTACCACATTTTAAGACAAAATTAGGGATTGAACTATATGTTCATGGGAAAATTCATGAGTCCATATATTCGATCAATTGTCGCTACCTTTGAGAGTTGTGAGATTTGTAAATTCTAATTTTGAGACATTTAACACTCCTACAAATGTTAATAACCAATCTGAAAGGCCCCAAAACCTAAAAAATGACTATATTATTTCAAAAAATAGATATTGATTGTATAATTTAAACCCTAAAATCTTGAATGTTGAATGCTAAAATCCTAAAAAATACCTATGTACAGACCAGATTAGAATTTGAAAACTATCTTCTAAACCGTGGCAAATGGAGTTGTGAGATTAGTTCCATAAGGTGCAGAGTGACCGTAATTTCTTATATCTACTAAAATAAATTTAAATAATATGAAATAATAAAGTATAAAAAATTAATAAAAGAAAAACTTATAGTTTTATTAATCTGTATACTTTATTATTTCTTATACTTTAAATTTATTTTAGTAAATATATCCCTCCCATAAGCACATGCACCACATAGTAAATAACAACATGAGCGCATTATAATGTGCTCGTGTTTCATCGTATTAGGGTTTGGAATTCCCAATTCAGAAGTTTGGATTTGCCTTGGATATTCAAACTAAATGTTTGGACTGTGTAATTTGTGAATTAATCTGTGTTTGACAAAAAAAACATCACAATCTAACATGTTGACCCCAATATCTCATGCATTATTACCTTGATGATGATATAATTATTTCTAAAATCTAATTAGTTTAAGGATTTCATCCATAATTTATTTTACAAGTATCTTCTTTTCTTGTGAAAACCTATGTATACGTTTTGGTGCACAATTTATGATTTTTTCATCCAATTTTTTTAAAAAGGTGGTTTTTAATAAACTCCATTCTACACATACTAAGAAAAAATACTTTTTTTCTCAAAGTTATGAGGGTGATCACATAAATATTTCATTTTTGGGATATGTGCACTTTGAAAATTAATAAAAAACTTAAATATTCACCCAAAAATTGTGAAAAATAATTGATAAAACTAAAAAAATAGTTCACACACTATAGATTCTTATCTTTTTGACACAAAAATAGACATACTTTGTTTGTGCATCACATTTTACCTTCTTAATCACAACCATTTTTTTAAAAAATTAGTAGTTTTGGAACTAGATTTTGAGCTCTACGAAACTTATTCTTATCACTTTGTCAATTTTTGAGCATATGCATGGCTAATTATTCGATAAAGTTCATGTTTCACTGATTTCAGGAAAAATGTGTCCCTTTTTACCCCCTTTTGGCCCTCCATTTCCATGTATTTACCCCAAGATCATACCTTATGATTCCATGATAGTTATTTCATCATTATTTCATAGCAGCTGGGTCAACTTTCAAGCTTATTTCTTTAGTCCTAGATCAGTAATTTCAACTCTTTGTTATTCACTTTGTTAAGGTATTAAACCTTCTTCTAGGGATCATCTTGTAGAGAAACAAATTCACCATGATGCACATGACTTAAAAACACATCAAGCACTTCCTTGGACTAAGAACACTTATGATCCATGCATAAAAACTTAAGGAGTAACCTATCATATCCCTTATAACATGCTCATGATAACATATGAATCTTTGATAGTAGGTAAATTCCTCCTTATATGATTCTTATGATCACACCCATATTTTTATCTTGTTACCCTTTTTACAGACCTTGAGATATTTTACCAGCTTTTTGACCTCATACACAGACTTCTTGACAAAACTACAAACACAAAACATATTTTCAATTTATCTAACATCTTTATCACATATTAACATACCATATAAAACCATACAACATTCTTAACTTTTTCCAAGTTTCATAAAAAAATTACTTGAAACTCATGAACTCTACCACATAGTAATGATCTTTATATAGCCATAGAAGAAAAAACAATTTCAAGACCCTCCTTGCTTTTATCTACAATATTGTGTTCACATTATGTGAAAAAGAAGGAATATTCATTGAACAAAAACTCATACCTTGCTTGATACATTGGAAGACCATCATCTTGTTGCACTCTTGAGTCTTTCAAGCCCTTCTTGGCTTGTTTTTGGTAACATGATCTCACTCTCATAGTGCTAACACTTCTTGATACATCATATTCACTCATTCTTGTCTGAAACATAATGATTTTCTTCTCATGTCTTTTCATCTCTCTTGGATCACTTCATAGTTTTCCATCATGATTAAGGATTATTTACACACTTCTAATTATTATTTTTCATTTATAGGTTCAATCATGTCTAGAATAAGCTCAAGCTATTCTCATAGGAAATCTTCATCTTCTCCTTTAAGGAAACGTGCTTCATGATAAACTTTGTCAACATTATCAAACTTTTTATCAGCTATGACATTTAGAGACTTAGAGATAGAGGTGAAAACATCATAGATTGACATCCATATATCAAACCATAAGTGTTTTAAGCATGTTTTCATTATGGTTATAGGAATTAATTCATCTTGAACTAAATTACCTTCCATAATTTTGCTTCAATGATCTCCTTTAAGTGGTAAATTTGCTTCAAAAGGACCTTTATTTGATACCAATTCTTAAGAGCACATGACTTAGAGTGAGGAGGGTGAGTCATTCATTCAAAAATTTATTCTATTTCATTCATTTTCATTCATGATTAATTCAACCATCCATAATAATAACCCTTTAACTATTAATTTGTTTAAACCATTCACAATCAAACCATACAGATGAGAAAAAGACACAATAAAACAAGATATATGTGGGAAACCCTTAAGGGGAAGAAAAAACATAGAACCTTTACTTATAATACTCAAAACCATCGACTTATGTGAATATTAAACATCACAAAATATTTATTTAGTGAAGCACACACCCCTAGTTTAGTATGGAACCAACCCTATAATGAGTACCAACCACTATTAGTAAGGCGCCAACCTTGCAAGGAAGCTAAAATCCCCTAAAATGACTAAGCACCTAACTAGACATCTGAAATGGATAATCACCTGATGTCCTTATTGCTTCAATATATGATTGTTATCTCTTTGTCATATCCTCTCACTCTAAAATCATCTCAAACAACTCTTTCTCTTTCTTTACTCAATCATTTACTTATAAGAATTTATTATGTATAATTACATATAGAAAATTCTTCTCTACTCTCCTCATATTTTCATCCTCTTCTCTAACCTTCCCTTGAGTTCTTACAACAAATTTCACACTGTCCTCTAGCTCACTCAAACCCATGCATAGAAACTAGGTCTTCATCTCAACTAGGTCATGTATGAATGACTTTCTTTACCTCGCCATAATCAGATCATAAATATGGTATAATCCTTCATTATTTTTAAGGGATCATATAGTTCATTTCTTCACTCATAGCCTACTCTTCCTTCTTTCCAAAATTTGCTACACTCCCCTTTCTATAACATTCACACAAACGAGCCTTATAACTTATTATAGACATGTCTCTTAAATCCATATCAAGTAGGTATACCTTAATAGAGAATATTTCATCAAAACATAATATAAAAAAATTAGGACATCAGAAAAATGAAAAAATAGGTTGGCCATATCACCAACATCCTGAAATCTCTAGCCATTAGGTCTCCAATAGGCCTAATTGCACCAAAATGCCATCTTGCCAAAACCAAACCTCTTTGTTCCTACATTCCCATATACAAAGAATTTAATGAATTTAGGAACATCATCAAGGACCTCATCATTATTCCACCATACCTTGAAATTTCTACATCATCACATGAATCCATGAAACCATCAGAAGAAGATGTTTGTTCTTGTGCACCAAACCCTAGACCTAAAAAATGAGGCTCAATACCACATCATATGATCTCAAGAATGAAATTATTATATATCCCTCAAAAATTATTTATTAAGGATACATCACCATGTGCTCATACTTCTATAAATAAGACTGTAGATTCTTAAAAAATCCTCTACAAGCAGATTGCTCAAAACTGGCTCTTCATCCACAAAACCCAGTCTTCAAAGATAGGTCACAATTTTAATTATAGGACCTCATACATGACCTAAAACTATTATATAAATATAATACATCTCCTACACTTCCATAAATGGTAATGTAGTTAATAGGCTCCATGTAAAACTCTTGCACAAACTAAAAAACTCCACAAACTAACATTTTAAGTGGGGCCCACATAATGTCAAAAGCTCTAAAATACATAAATGAAAATATGGAGGATTCTTCTTCATTATAAAAACATAACAGTAGAAAAATAATCAAATATGGTATTTTATAAACATTTTCTCTCAAGTCATTTCCGAACTAGGGTTTTGAACAAATAACAAATTTGTTTTGGTTTTAACGATGGTTCATAAAACTGTGATGACCAAAAGACATAATTATTATTTCTGTACATTTTTGGTTCCATGTAAAAACATCCCCCAAAGGATAATCCTCCCATGCATAGCATACTTTCTCCAACGAGCCTCCAAATTCAACCTTCGAACTGGAATTAGCCTTTTTAAAAAATCAATATGACCAAAACTAAAATTTCTTGCTTTTTCTTAATCCTCCTAACCTAAAAATTTACTAAAATCACTAAAAAAATAATGATTTAAAAATATAATTTTTACATGTACACATCTTAAACTCTCCAAACACTAAGACTTACCCATGCCTACATGCCTTGTCTTCACTGTCTTACTTCAAAATGACCTTCTACCTTCATTATACCTCTGAAAATATAACCTTATATTCCTTATAAAACTATTATTCAATTTCACAATAGCTTCCTCATGATTATGCCAACATTTTTTTCTCCATATCTCAAGCTATCAACTCATCCTGCTTGACCTAGGTCTAGGATTAGGCCTAGTTAGACTCGTATCACCTCATGATTGTCATGGAATTGCTTGTTCACCATCATGTAGACCTCAATATACATTTGAAACCTCTTCTTAGACATGATAGACACCATAAAAATATTTTACCATCTTTGGAGTTCACATACTAGACCATGCATGCTTGAACCATGCCCTAAATCATGCAATCTCACCTAGTCATCGTGGCTCTACAACCATGCAACTCATCATGCCACTAATCCATGACACTAGACACCTCATGTCGGCTCAATAATCTCTTTGAAATCAATGTAAAAAATGTGGAAACTATTTTCCAACACAAGATACCCTCACTTGCAGACAACTACTTAAGAAGGGTTATAACCTGAAAACTAAAATTACTTCTATCACCAACACGATAATTATTAATCAAATCCATGCCTCAAACCTTGATTTATTTATAAATAGGTCTTAAATTCTCCTGTGAATATCCTTCCCTATTTTCATCTTCTAATTGTAACCCTTTTTCCCCTATCCTGAGACAATCTCACTTGACACATAAGGTTAGACTTACCCATCTGGAAATGTAGTACAATGAGGGACATGTGAAGAAGAACATTGTCCATTTCAATTTTAAAATATTTACTCAAGTCATTCAAAGACTCATACAAGTAAAATGGAATACTTATCCACTTACCATTTATAAAATGATTGAGGATATAAAACCGATGGTTATGAATAATTGATCCAGGATGATATTTGTTAAAATCTACTTTTGGAAAGTCTTGAAATCTATTTTTAGTAGTTTTCAGTAGCTCTTTGTATTTTACATTTTTGAATGTATTACGAGCATTTATGGGCTTTGTACAATATGAAAAAATCAATTTGACATGGTTGTAGGTAAGTTTTACAAGTTAGTTTTGTTCTCTTTCTAACAGATCTTGTGGTTCAAAAAATGGGTGAATGGGTCAAGAGATATGACCCCAACAAGTTTTAACAAATAAAATAATTGTAATAATAGGATTTATTTTGAATTTGTTAACTTATGTCTTTTCAAATCCATACTTAAGGTGGATATGAATGGTCTCCATGAAGGATGGCCTTTAGGTTCCTATTCATAACCCCCTAGTATAATATTTTTAATAGTTTTTAATATTCTTCATTGTATAAGTATAAAGTAAGTCATTTTGAATAAAAAGATAGATCTTCAGGAATACATCATTGTATGTTTTAGAGGCCAATCTTCGTTAATTCATGACTATTTGTGTTTTTTGAAATTTAGATTTGTCTAACTTTTAGGGGTTAGGTTACTTGTTATTTAACCTAAATTTTCTGGGTACAAGTAAAATTTTTGGGTTGATTCTCCTAGTGATTACAACAGTAGACAAATTTTTATCTCTAAATAACCTTTACCATGTGCACAAAATAGAAATTTACTACCGTTTGGTAGCTTAATACTACCATTCGATAGACAATACCATCTGATGACATTTCCTCTCAATTCAAGGAATTCACAAAGAAAGCATAAGTCATTTAAAGAAATTTACCGAATAATAACTATGGTTATTTTTAGGGCGGTCTTAAAATTTACCCTAGCATACATATCTCTCATAGAGTATGCCAATTTTTATTCATTAGGAATTTAAATAAAATATTATTTTGTTATAGATATTTCATTGTGAATTTGATTATTTCGGAACATTAAGCACCATTTTTAGTGTATTTTCCTCTAGGTTGCACCCCAATCCAAATTAGTTTTATCAGAGCTAGGTTCTTTCACTCTTGCGTGTTAGAGAAAATGAGGTTAGAATAATAGAAGCATGGTGTCCAGACTCATGATCCTTCAAATTAAATTCCTTGTCATTTAAAATGACCTTAAGTAGTACAAGTTGAAAAGGGATATTCCCTGAAAGAAATTCTTGATGAATCCCTTGAGAAGGATAGGATGGAGATGATGGCACAATTTGTATATTTCCTCTCTTGGGTCATCCCTACAACCACCAACACCTCCATAATTGCACCCACATTTAGTAGTCCCTTCAAGAACCTAACACCATTCAAGGTATAAGTAAATATTGACATTCCAAATTTTATAGGAAAAATTGATGCTAATGAATTAACTATAATCATATATTTATGTCAATTATATTATTATGATGAAAAAATAACATTTATAGTTGTAAAAGAATATATTCATATGCAAAAAATTGTGGGAACTATACAACTTGAAATAGTATGATAATGATTATGTTACAGTTGATACAAAACCTCCAGAAGCATGGGGTGGTTTTGGAGAGGCCATAAGAGAATAATATTATCCAATGCATATCTATGAGGACCAGTTCAAGAAAATTCACCAAGTGTGTTAAGGTCATGATCAGATGGTGTTAGACTATGCCAATGAGTTTCACACCCTATCAAAAGAAGTGGGTACACAAAATACCGATAAACATCTGATTCTGAAATACTATAGTGGGTTATGATATTACATTCAGGAAGAGATGGAGTTTGAATACATTAATACTTTATGATAATCCTACTGATATGAAATCCAGACCGAAGAAATGTTCCTGGGACAAGTTCCCAAAACTCAAACAGAAGTTAACAAATAGCTCTAAAAGCACACTCATGGTGGCCATGTTTCCTAGATTTCTAATAGAGAGGATCTCAAATGAGTAATATCTAAAAATATTCCACATAGAAGTAGATACCAAAAGTATTCACATTCTACAAAAATCTCCAGAGAAGTACAAGCAACTTAATCCATATAGAAAGAGCAAAGCAAGATATAAATTATTTTATTCTTTCATAGAAATAAGATGAAAGATCTAAAAATCAATGCATAATGAGCTCAAAATTTCATAGTGAGATTTTAGTACCAATTTCTTACTCCAAGTCAGATGATAATGGCAACATGGAAATGTGCAAGTACAGGTTGTGAATAAATACCCATTTGAAATGCGTTTCAAATTTATAGATAGACCCGAGATTGGAAAGAATTTTACTTTTATGATGAGCTCCTTTCAAATCAAAGTTTAATCAGAGGAAGAAGCACTTTCAAGAAATACAAACAGAGATATGGTGGCCATGCCCTTAATGAGCTAAAATGTGGAAATCGACCTTAATATTTCTAAACAACCTAGGGTGTTGAATAATCCTTCACAAATATGAGTTCAAAGTTCAAGCAGGCCATGTGTAGCATAACAATGATCTACACTAAAATATTTTCAAGCCTGAACCTAAATAATAGTATACAACCATGAAAGCAAGAATACCCAGGGCTTCACATTTTTAAACTCAAAAGGGAAAATAAATGTAAAGAAACTTACCATTTGGGGTCGAGGAGAGAAAAACCTTAAAATCCTCAAAATGATGACACCCAGAAGTTTATTTTAGCTCAAAGGCCAACGTTGTGCCAGAAATCACAAGAAAACAAGGATTTTGAAGTATCAGTACTAATAAAGCCAAAAATGTTAGAGGACCAATTACATTTTTATGGGACAAGTAAATCACCTTGATCACACCAATGGTCAAGAATCAGAGAACCGCAGTGAACCCATAAACTACATACACATGGATTCGCAATCGACTAAGTTCTAAGAGTTAAAAATAACTAATAATGGTGACTATTGTGAGGAGAAAACAACAATGACGTCAACAAAAAAATTTCCAGGGATTTGCCTGAGAACTGGATGTAAAATTAAAAAAAAGAATGGGTTTCAGTTTGATTTAACACACCCACCTTGGTCATGGATTAGCCTAACTCAACCATAGTCAAAAGATCAATGACCAAGAATCAAAAGAACAATAGATCAAAGTCTCCAGATTAATCTCCAAAATCGAAGAAAACCATCATGGTTATCCACATTCAATGTAGGGTTAAAAACCCTAACCATGAGTTAAAGATCAATGATCAAAAATCCAACAGTACAAAAATCAATGGTCTACATCAAATACCTAACTCAACTTGAGTTATACAAGCCACCAACAAAACATACCAAGGGTTGAGTCATCATCGTGAGGGGGATAACCATATTATTTGAAAATTATTTGTAATTTTGACTTACTCACTATAGTCCAAACTTCAAATAATGTGAAGCCGACCATACATGCCAAGTATGATCGCTGAAAATGTGAAATTTAAACCAAGTGTTATTCAAATTCCAAAAGTTGACAAGTGATTTCATGGTCATGTTTAATCAAAAGGTGGCAAACCTTATCATAGCATGTATTACAAAGGTGGTCGAGTATGACATGCTGTCCTTTTACAAAGTGACCCCTATATACATCTAAAACACAACAATTTCCTAAGTCTACAAAGGTGTCCAAACCAAATAGAAATCACTAATCACGTGCAAGGGTGGCCCCAAAGACTGTAGAGGAAAAGTTGAGCATGTACACATGGAGGTGGTCCCCATCAAATGGATGTGTGGATGGATTTTTTACAAACATTGCAAGTATTATAATTGTTTTTCTCACAAACAAGGATTTAATTTTTTGCATGCCTTCACAAGAGGACGGAATAGACAAGAAGACAAATTCACATGCACAAGGAAAGAGACTTTCCTAACAAGCAAGCTTATTATTAGAAAAATATTCACCATTCTTTTCTTAAAAATAGAACAGTCAAATTCAATTTGACTAAGATGTAATCAAAGACTATTAATGCCTATTTGTAATTGCATGTTCTAGTTTTATTCCTTTATTTATTAATAGATGAAGCATAAAAATAGGATGCATGGGTGAGTACAAGCCTTAGTCTATTTTTAGGAAGGGGAAAAATAAAATTTGCTATATATTGTGTGCTTTTCCAAAGCACAAGGAGGACTTTTTGGATACAAGAGTGTTAAAGCAATTTTTGCCATTTTTGCCCCCTGAATGTGAAGTATTTTTAGCCTTTCCAATTATTTGTAGTCTTTTGTATGTTTCCATTAATCTTGTGAACGCAAATTCCCTAGTTAATTATCTTACCCTGTTGCAAATTTAGTAATTTATGTATGATATTAATGTGCATGTTTAGCTTAGTAGTATTGTTGTGATACTTTCCCTCAATACCGTGAAGTTTTTTACCCATAACATTCTATAGAAAATTGTTTCTTCGTGCATCAAGAATCCTTTCACATATCAATTGTGCATATACTCAGTCAAATCCCTCATACAAATTTAATGTATCACCTTAGTTTTAATTATTTTACAGCCATCCTCTACCCTTAGCCTCAGAAAAATTAGTCTAGGATACATCAATAAGGAATTGGCCTTGATACCAGAGACTCACCTCAAAATAGGTATACCCACAGACCTGAGGTGTTTCCATTGTATCTACAAAAGAGAGAGATAAAATTTACAAGATTAGAACACCTGCAGCCATCTCTCTACAGGGTGCACTTTTGAGAGATAACATAGGTACCATGACATGAACAACTATCGAGCTATCAAAAAAATCACTAAAAGAGTCGTGGTAGCCATATATAGGAGAAACATCTATAGAGAAATAATGTACACATAAATAATAGAATATAATTATGGATATAGATCCATATACCACTGTTGTCATGCCACAAATAATATCTTCACAAAAATATTATATATAATGTTTATTCCACTCGTAAATGTGGGAAAATGGTATAACTCTTCTCCTTATTATTGATAGTGACAGTCAGAAGAATCTAATATTTATAGAAATAATAAAGAGGAAAAATTTGGTAACTCCTCATATACAACCATATTTGTTTTAGTTGGGTTAGACAAGGAAAATATATTCATGTGAATCGATATTGTCACCTTCAATATTCGATCAAACCATTCAATGATGTGTTGATATGTGATGTCGCTCCACTAGATGTCTGTGATATAAATTCTTAGGCAACCATACATGTGGGATCATCATGGTGTTTATGAGGTGAGGCCAAGGAGTTCCATTATTACTCTAGGTCGTAAGAGATACCACATCCTAGAGGTAACCTCTACCAAATGGGTGATCATGAGTAATACAAAGTGGTACCATAGGTTGAATTTGAGGAGAAGAAAAGGTTTGCAGAGACCATAATATGGTGTCATGATTCCAAACCATGGAGCGTAAGTATATGGATTTTATGATATTTAAAAATGTAAATATATTCATACCACTGATAAGTGTGCATCAACATTGTCTAGTGAATCATACAATTGATTTAGTCCCTGGAATAATAATCCCAAATGGAACTCTTTACAGGAAGTCATTAGATGAGAATAAAGATATCCAGTGTCAAATTCATGTGCTAATTTAGAAGGAGATCATTAAACAATATCATCACCTTGTAGAAGCCCAATTATTATTCCTTGAAATAAATATGGGACATTCTGGCTTTTTATTAACTATCAATCCTCAAAATAGGTATACCCACAGACCTGAGGTGTTTCAATTGTATCTACGAAAGAGAGAGATAAAATTTGCAAGATTAGAACACCTACATCCATCTCTCTACAGGGGCATTTTCGAGTGATAACAGATTTTGGCACACCCGGTGGGACACAAATCATATTTGCATGCAAGTTACAGATATACAAGAGATCTTACATCAGATAATAATTAATTTTAAATAGGAACTTGCAACAATCAATTTTAAAGACTTAAAGATCTATTTGAAAACTATGTAGGGCTGATTTCAAACTAGTATTATAGCATGTTCCATGTTTAAAGTGACTACAAGATCATCTGTAAGAGGAATTCCTCCCGATTTTGTTTCTTTACCTTTAAATTCTACAAGAAGGAAAAGAGTTGGTCATACTTTAACTTATAATCCTAATATTCCTTCACCATGTTTCAATATTTTTGTTCAAATTGTAGTTTTTTAAATGGCTATTCAACCACTAAGGAATTTTTTGACCTTTACTAATGGTATCCCATTAGTAATCCCAATTTACCATAAAATCCCTAATTCTGCCATGAAAGGTTTGCCATCATTCACTGAGTGAAAATCAGGTTACACATATAGAGCACATTAAAGATGTCGTAGCTTTATGTGCAGTTCATAATATTACTCATGAGGATGTAGCTTTGAGGCTTTTAGTTGCATCTCTTAAAGGAACAAGCCTTGCAATGGTATAGAAATCTGGAGATTAGATGCATAAGAAATTGGGATGACTTAGGTGATAAATTGCTAAAACAATTTCAAGATAATTCAGATCATTTATCTCTTATAGAACAACTATCTACCATTAAAAGAGCTCCCAACAAAATTATGTCAAGTTTCAACATCCGTTTTTTCTATAACTTGGGAAATAATTATAGCAAGTGTCAAGCATCAAGATGATCATGCTTTTCTTTATTATCTTAGGGCATTAAATAGTGATATTTCAACTATGATTTAGTCTATGGGAGGAGAGATGCCCCCACCATCCTATGTTATCACCATCTAAGCTGAAAATAGTCTTATTCAAGCTAGAAAATTAGCACCAAGGCCTTCAATGCCTTTTTTGGCAGATTTAGCACTTATTCCTTAGCCTATCACAATTATAGAACGTATGGTTTCCACCCCATCATATGATGTATTTAAAGCTTTGCAAATGGTGTGGGGAACAAGCTGACTTCAATTAAGAATAGGCTTGCATTACCTACCAGACCTTCTCAGTCTCCTTATCATTAATATCAAAATCAGCAAAATAGGCAGCCTTACCAACATAATCAAAATTATAGGCATCCTTATCAGCAAAAGAAATTTGACTACAAAGGCTCCTAATTCATCTAACGCTTTAGTTTCCTGTTAATATGGCTACAAAACATTCAGTGACAACCTTGTAATCAACCTGTATTCAGTTATAAGTTGCCATAAATACTTTTATGAACATAAGTCTTGATGCACAACCTCAATCTGAGACATTTTTCATGCCTCAAATGGAGGGTGTGAGCAGACAAGATACTCAGGTTCAGAAGGCACCTGAACAAAATTTAGTCATTTTAGTGAGGATGATTTCATTGTAGTTACTATTAGGGCTCAGGAAAAGGTTGTAGAGAGTAAAAAACAATAGAATAGGCATGTTCTACCTACTATCACTGATAAAAAAATAAGCATAAGCCTAGAACCAGCCAACAGTGCATTTGTTTCTAAAAAAATAGGTGTTACAGCTGGTAAAGAACAACAAAAATAGCTATAGCAAATCCAAGAAGGTTATTTATACCTCAGATATCAAAAGTAGCTAAAGCAGAATTAGTTTTCACTAAAGCCTATGCTAAAACATGAGAATCTGTTTCTAAAAATGTTGCTTCTTTTAATATTGTTGATGTAATGAAAAATCGTAATGTTAACATCTCAATGTGGGATGCTCTAAGTATTCTAGGATAGTAAGATTTACTTTCTCATGAACTAGCTAAGCTGTAAATTTCTTCTAAAACAACAGAAAAAGGAAGTCCAAAAGGCAAACATGGTCCTTGGAACAATGGAATAAGACCACATCAAAGAATTTAAATGGATCATTCAGAAAGTCTTAAATGCTCATGACATCAAGAAGACACCACCATTTTATCTATCACTAATTATTGGAGAACATCTTGTTCATAACTGTATGGTGGATAGCGGTGCAAGTAGAAGAGTTATGCCAAAAGTGATTACAGAAACTGCAGTATGAACCTACAAAATAGAGTGTCTTACAGCTTGATGGAACTGCAACTAATTCAGTTGGTGTAATAAAAATTTAGAGGTAACATTGAATGCTTTCCCAAATGTTTCTATTCTGCAAGATGTCACTGTTGTAGATTTACCTTCTTACTTTGCATTATGCTTATCTAGAGATTTCACATCAAAGATAGGAGGTTATCTCTCTTCAGATTGGTCCTTATTATTTTTCACTACTCATTATGGGATCAAGGTTACTATCAATTCATAATCATTGGAAAGATTTCACATTGAGCCTCATGTTTCTAATGTAGTAGCTAATTATTCAGCTTTAGACCATTCTGATTTTGATAATATAGCTCATGTTTCAGCATTAGATGGTGTTTCTAACCTATTTATGGATGAAAATACACATGAATAACATGCTCATGATCCTTTCAAATAAGTTAAAGAACATTTGTTTGACGAATGTATTAAAGTTGCATGAAGAAAACACACCACTTCCCTTGCTGTCCAAAACTTCGAGAAAATTTAGACATCAGAAGGGATTTGGAAGCTTAATTTTGATGGAGCTAAGAACAAGAAAGGATAGGGATCAGGTTTGATGCTCACTTCCCCAAAATGAAATGTACTTATCACCACTTTGAGTCTTTAATTTTCATGCACTTACAACGTAGCTGAATACAAAGCATTGATTCATGGTTTACTTTGGGCCAGAAAGAGAGGTATTAGCATATTATAAATTTTTGGTGATTCTGAGTTGGTTATCAATCAAATAAGAAATTTCATTGTTTGTAAGAACCTGTTAATGAAGTTTTATAGACATAGAGTTTCAGACTTAATGGAATATTTCAAAGCTATTAACATCCAATACCATTCCTAGAATAGAAAATAAGCATGCAGATAGACTTGTAACAATTGGTGTCAGTTTTGAAGTACTAGAATATACAGAGAACAACAAAATTCAGCCTCATATAAAGCTAATTGTTCAAGGACATTTGATACTTGATAATGATTTGAATTGGTAATTTTTTGAAAGTGATGATAAAATCTGTAGGTTTTTACAACAAGAAGCTAAGTTTTCCGCAGTGAATCAAGATAAATTACAACACTTATATGGTGACCAGATTATTCAGTTAAAGAAAAATAAACTACCTCAAGGTCTTGTCACATTAGAAGACATCTTCAACACTAATGATCAGTTAAGAAAAGACAATACTAAGATATCAACACATGTTGATAACTATGAGGAGATCTTAGTTGATGAAGGGAAATATTTGTTTCTTGGAAAGGTATGTTCCTAAGTTGAAAAACATTCATTTATTGATCTTTGGAAAGAATTTAAAAATATTTTTACTTAGAGATACCAAGACTTGAAAGGATTTGATCCTAGTTTAGCACAACATACTATCGAATTACAACTAAATTCTAAACCAATTAGGCAAAACCAGAGACTTGTGAATCCTAAAATAGAGCCTCTAATGAGGAAAGAATTATCTAAGTTGATTGAATCACGTATTATCTTTCCATTTAAGCATTCAAGTTGGGTAGCAAATCTTGTTCTTGTTCGGAAGAAGAATTGAGAAATCAGATTATGTGTGGATTTCAGAGATCTTAAAATAAAGCTTCATTGAAAGATCATTATTGACTCCCAAATATGGATCATATTTTAAGAACAGTTTCTGGTTCAGACAGATTATCTCTTCTAGATGGTTATAGTGGATATAATCAAATTCTAGTTTGAGAAGAAGATAGGTACAAAACATATTTTACCACCAAGTGGGGTACTTATGCTTACAAAATGAATACCACTTTTGGCCTTTCAAATGTTGGTGCAATGTTTCAACATGCAATGGACATGGATTTTTGCAACTTGTTAAAGAAATGCATCCTTGTTTATTTAGATGATGTTACTGTATGTTTAAAATATTTTGATGAACATCTAATGCATCTAAGGTAGAATTTTTAGTTATGCAGGCAGTTTGGAATATCTTTGAATCCTAAAAGGTCTCTCTTTTTAGTACATCAAGGTAAACTACTTGGTCATATTCTTTCTAAGCAAAGATTAACAATTGATCCTTTCATAATTACGAAATCATAGGTTTTCAAATAGGACTTTTTAGAAGAGCAACAGTCAGGGGACAAGAAGTCCCTCCTCTTTAATGGGAGAGGTTCCCTTATTGAGACACGAACTTATTTACAAATATACAGAAGGTCATTTTATGGTTGAACTTGGATACCACGAAAATGTTTTCCACAAAGATCATCAGTTACAAACGGGCTGAGGAAAGAGGGTACGAAGATAAGCAGAATAGCAAACGTTTGGAATTATAGATAACAGAATAATTCTTTACGAGTGCGAAGTTGCAGGGAATTTGGAACAAGATTATTTGTATTAGCTGAATAAGATTAAAGACACAAAGTTCTTCAACGACCTTCTTCAGATTCATTAATCAAAGACACAAAGTTCTTTCTTGGTCGTGCAAGATCACTGTATTTGCAAAAGCAATCAGCAAGACTAACGAATTAGGTACAAAATAATCTTCACAATACTAAAGGAAAACACAGAGATACAGAGATTCAGATAGAGAATGAAAAGAAAAGCCCTTTTGTATTGATACGTTCAAGATCTATTTACAATTTCGAGAGTATGCCAAGTTCTTCCTCCTTTTCAAAATGGCGTGGAAAGGCCATTATATAGCTTACAAGTCGGTTACGTCTTGTAACCGTTTCTTTTAAATAAAGAATAGTTAAGTATTGCCGGTTGCAATACCTTAACTAATTACAACGAATACGAAAAGAAAGGAAAGAAGAGGAAAGGAGAGAGAAGGAGACAGGTGGCCGGCTACTGGGAGGGACCCACTGTCTTCAGAATCCGCTGCCTGAACTTCTTCAATGACTCAGCTATATCTCTGCCACGAGGGACTGATGTGTTAGTTGCAGACTGAGTCCAAAATCCCAGGCATTTCTCCATCTCTTTATCAAACTCGACGTGAGTATGATAGTCTTTGTTTGCTTCTTCAATGGCAGACTGGAGAGAACAAATTTCCTTTATCTTGTCTTTAGAGATGGAGTCTTCCTTGAAAAGATTATCTTTGACAAAAGCTCTGAACTGAGCTTTGATTTCTTGCAAGGACGAGGGAATGCCAGAGTTTTCATCCTGAAGATGACAATGCATATCTTTGAAAGCAGCAGCTGCTAGCGTCTTGAAAGCTTCTCCCTTTTGCCAGCTATTCTTCATTTCTCCTACAGCTTCTTCCAGGACTCTGATTTTCCACTCTACACTGTAGACCCAGGATTTTGATAGATTATCTTCGGCATCATCGAAAATCTTACTCGCCAGTAAGATGTTCTCATCTGTCTGTCCCATGAGGCGAAGGTCTACAATGCAACTGCCCCAAAGTTTAAGCTCCTTATTCATAACCTCAATGGTAGAGGATAGTTTATGTTGCAACTTGTCTACCTTTCCATGTAGCTTAAAAGCTTCGTCGATGAAGTTTAGCCCGGCAACAAGCATGTCATCCACCATGGCTTCGATAGCTCTACCATAGACAGAATACTTGTGCATATCTTTAATTTCTTGCACTTCATCTTGGCTTAGAATTACAGGAGGGGGTAGAGCAGTCAAGGGAGTGGGGTCTAAAACTTTGTCCTTAGACAAGAGTGACTTGATAAAACTCGTGAGAACTTGGGCTTGTTCTTCCAGCTGTTCAATCGTCTGCTGCCCTTTCTCTACCCTTCCAATGACTCTGGTGACTGTTTCCTGGAGGTTATGAATCTCACCTTCAGGAGTAGACTCTCCCATAGGGATCCTTGAAAGCTCCAAGTCGGATGTCAGCAACTCTGATTCCGATTTGTCTACTGTGGGCTTAGCAATCTCCAGGAATTGCTGACCTCGAGCATCCGACACAATCCTGGAAGTAGTTCTGGCTTTCTTGGCACGAGAAGGAGTGGTGCCCAACAAGGCTGCTACAGCATCAAAATTTGGTCCCAAGCTTTGAGAGGAGGATTTTCTCTTCCTTTTATCAACCAGAGGTTGCACCCAAGCAAAAGAGGAAGAAGAATCTGCAGGAGAAGCAAGGGGACCAAGAGACAGGGAGCTCATGACACTCAAGGTCTGTGCAGCTGTTGACTCAAGCTGAGATGTAGGCAGAACACTGGAGGTAATGGCGGCAGAAGAATCAGTAGTACCTGGAAGTTCGGTGCTCTGGACTTCTTTATCTTTATCTGCTGGATTTTCAGGAACACTTGCAGGAATTGGCACCTCACTGTCTTCACTTTCACTGAGAACGATGATGTTCTCTGGCCCCATAGGCAACTCTGCCTGTTTTCTTGGAGGGTCATTCTCTGCAGGCTCCTTCTTTACCTCTTTGAGTTTCTTCTTGTATACCTGGGTAGATGGAGAAGGAGTAGATCCTACAAGTCCCTGAGCTATTGAGGCAGGAGGGGTTTTCACTGGTGTCCCAGACTCTGGAACTGATGCTTCCCTTATGGGTGTCGAATCATCTTTGGAGCTGGATTCTCCTGAGTGCCTCTTGAATTCTCGGATCTTCTTACTGAACCAGACCCTAGTTCTGATCAAGACTGGGGCAATAATCTCAGCCAGATCATCTCTTTCTTTTCTGTTCCAATCCAGGTCCTCCAGAGGGGTGTGCTTAATCACATTTTCGTATTCATACGAATATAGCTCAGAATTGTCATCCTGGAGACCTTCAGGAACTTGGTACAGACTGAGTTCTTGGATCAATTGCAGGGAGAACCTGCCACAATGCCTTCTTCTGGCTTCAAAATCATCTGCACAGTCGGCCCAGTAGTCTTCTGTATCTGCCCTGTGATGATAGACTATCTTGATGTTCCTTTCAATGAACTTCTTCAAGTCAAAACAGGTTCTTGGCTTGAAGAAATGAACAGTGATAGGGACCAGGGCTCTTTCTACGTTCTGAGCATCCAGGGCCGTTTTGCATGTGTAGTTTCCCAGAGAGATGGGAAAGTGTAAGCCAGAAATCTTCTTGTCTCTGCAAGTTCTGTGCAACTTGTCCAGTTGCCTGCATATCTCAATCAAGGCCATTTTGTCGTTGCAGAACATGGGAAGCCGCAGAGGAGTGTTCTCATAGCCAGCAAGCCTGATATAAGAGAATTTCCTGAACTGAATGAAATAGGCTCCATATTGTGATATCAGGTTCATAGCTTCGTCTGAAAACCTCCTGGCAGTGTCACCTTCGAGCAATCTGACCACGTACATGGTGAAGGCATCATTGACCCTTCTGAAATTCCGATTGCTGGTCTCTAGGGTGAACTGCGGGCAATAGGCGTACACTGGATCGTCTTTGTGCGCATCAATGTAGGAAAAGCCAAACCATTGCCGTGACGCTGCTAGGGTATACATCAGATACGAAGTCATGAAGAACTTCTTTGTTTGTTGCACATTGGATAATTGCTCGGCCAAATTCATGCTTATGATTTCTGCCCAATTGATGTTTTGCGTTCCCTCGCACACCATGCTGATGAGCGGGCACATCCAGAAATGAAACTCATTGGTTGAGGGCAAACCCATAACCCGAGCCAGCAGGATTATAAAATCTGACAATTCTTCATTGAAATCCGCCCGGAAGAGGGTTTTGGTCAGACGAGAAGCTCCTTTCCTAGGGTTCTTCAACCAAGACCTCGCCACTCGAGCTTTATATTTATCACTGTCTTGGTCGAACATGGCCTGTGCTTGATCCCGAGAGACGACTATGGCATTGTCCATCTCCGGAATCCTCAGAGCAGCTCCAATGGCGGCAGCGTCCAGCTTGGCAATGAGCTCCCCGTGTACATTTGTCAATTCGCTCGAGTCGGGGTCGAAGTGAGCTCCGCATGAAAGTACCGTATCAGCACACTGCACTGAGATAGGGAAACCTCCGGCGAAAGCCAAACCGCTATCATTAATCATCTGTGCCATCGGCGTAGGGTTTGCATCTGTCATTCTTGACCAAAAATCGCCGAAGTCGAGATGACGAGCTTCACTGTCTCCGATATTGCTAACGGCAGACTCAAGTGGAGAAATTTGCTCCTGTCCCTGAAACTTGATCTTCATATTGATAGATTCGGAGCTGCGACCCAGACTCTGGAAGGAATTTGCAAAGGGAACTAGATTGCAAGGGTTTGAGCAAATGATAGCAAGAAAGCAATGTGAAAAATGCGAAGGTGGTATGCTTGGTTATATAGCCGTTTGAGGAGCGGAATGAATTTAATGCGCATTGAATACACCACCACCAATTTGAAAGAGCGTCATATTCGGAATGAGCGGGAAAAGCTAAGTGTGAATGACACTTGGTACGCTTGGAACAGGTGAGACGCGAATGCGCGAAACACGCGGCTCGGGCGAAATGGAGAGAGAATGCACAAAAGCTTTTGGAACAATTGGGACGAAAATGCGCGAGGTACGCGGTTCAGGCATTTCGGCCGAAATTGGAACAGCAGGCCCATTTGGACTTGGGACTTTTGGAACAGAAAATTCCGGAGTACGCGACTAGGAAGCTTCGGCCGAAAAAGAGGAAGCTCGCACTTTTGACTTTGGGATATTTGGGACAAAAAGGTGCGAAGTACGCGGTTCGGGAGTTTCGGCCGAAAATGGGAAAGCTCGCACAAAAGTTTTGGGACACTTGGGACAAAAAGTTCCGACGGGCCCGAGAATGGGACAGTTTCGGGGATTTCGGCCGATCGGGGAACAACTTGCACTTTCGTACTTGGGACAGGTGGGACAGAAAGTTCCGACAGACCCGAAATACTTACAAAATGACCCAAAACTTAGATTCTTTCGACTTCACGACCTGGGTATCTCAGAAAAAAGCACTTAGACTCAAAATTTTCAAAATTTGTTCTTGTTAGAGAGGGGAATTTTGAGTAGACAACAGCTGGCTCCTTCTGGGGATGACTTGGCATAAATTCACTGAATGAAACAAGGCAAGAACTTAGACAAACTTGGTGTAGCAGACCAGTGCCTTATCCATTGGGTAAAAGGAGTCAAGGACAAACCAATACAAGGGCAACACACACACAACAGAAGGGAAACACACCAAAAGCAAAAAAAAGCAGAAACACTGTACACAATATACAAGGGACTCCCTAGTCACCTAGGACTTGAACAACTTCAAATACTGCCCACTATAAGGAAGTGGGAGGGGGGAACCATCCATGTAATCAAGATAGAAAGAGTTCTTACCAGCAAAGTGTCTTATCTTGAAAGGTCCAAGCCACAGAGAATCAAATTTTCCATGGCTACCACGAGGTTCGTGTCTTTTGTCCCACAACAGCACGGTATCACCAACTTGGAACTCTCTGCTCCTAGCTTTCTTATCAAACAGAATCTTCACCTTCTGCTGGTGGGCAGCTATTCTGTCAGCAACCTCCAATCTATCCTCGTTCAGTTTGTGCAGGTACATGATCCTTTTGTCCAGAGCATCACTGAAACTAGTGTCTTCAATGGCCTTCATCAGGTGCAAGGCTGGTAGTTCCACTGTCACTGGCAATTGAGCCTCTACTCCATACACTATTTGAAAGGGGGACATTCCAATGGCTCTTTTAGGTGTGATCCTGTCTGCCCAAAGAGCATCGTAAAGTTTCTTATGCCAGTTTCTCTGAGATTCATTGACCAACTTTCTTATGATAGTCACCAGATTCTTGTTGGTAGATTCTGCTTGTCCATTTCCCTGGGGATAATAATCTGAAGAATGAGCCAGAGAGATGCCATACCCGTAGCAGAAATCCATTATCTCAGTTGAGGAGAAGTTTGAGGCATTATCTGTTACAATCTTGTTAGGCACACCATACCTAACCAAGATGTTCTCTTTAATGAAGTTGCACACTACTTCAGAAGTGGTGCTCTTGACTGGAATAGCTTCCACCCATTTGGTGAAGTAGTCAGTAGCAGTTAGCACATGAGTATGTCCAGCGCTGGAAACAGGGTTGAGTGCACCAATGAAGTCTAGACCCCACTGTTGGAAAGGTTCTTCAATCACAACTGGTTTGAGAGGCAAAGAAGCCAATTTAGGTCTTCCCACGAAAGTCTGACAGGCCTCACATTTATCCACCCACTTGGATGCATCTTTGAACAAAGAAGGCCAGTAATACCCTCCACGGAGTATCTTATGAGCTGTGACTGTTGATGAATAGTGCCCTCCACATGCCTGATCATGAAAAGCTGAGAGCAATTTTCTCTGTTGTTCTTTGTCTACACACTTCAGGAATCTCCCATCCAAACCACGCTTGAACAAGGCATTTTCCCACAATACATATTGTGCTGATCTCAACTTAACAGTCCTCTTTTCTTTAGCAGTTAAATGAGAGGGGCATTCCCCGTAGGTGAGAAAATGAGCGATGTCAGCGTACCATTCATCAACTGAACTCAGGAACAGAACAGTAGGAAGGTCAGCTTTCTTCTCCAGTAACTCGTGTTGGGCTCCTTCAGCAATGAGCTCGCAAAGACCTTTTCCCCGAACCAGCTTGGTTGGCTTGATATCAAGGTCATACTCCTGGACTTTAGCCACCCAGTTTCCCCTCTTGGATCCAAATTCTTGTTGCGTGAGAATTGACTTTACAGTCGTATCTGGGACCAGCACCGTAGAGTGAGAGTTGAGGATATAGAAACGGAACTGCTTGACAGCTTTGACTACTGCAAAGGCATGCTTCTCCATCATGGTGTACTTTAGCTCATGGTTCTTCAGGATATAGCTCATGAAGGCAATTGGTAGCTCATGTTTATCAGGATCCTCCTGGGTTAAGACAGCAGCCAGAGTACTATCTGTAGCGTAGCAGTAGATAATGAAATCCTTGCTGAAATCAGGGCAGGCCAAAACTGGAGTTTTAGCAATAGCTTTCTTGATACCCTCAAAGGATTCCTTTCCTTCAGAAGACCAACCAAATGCTTGCTTTCCTTTCATCATCTGAGAAATATTCAAAGTTAATTCAGCAAAATCAGGGATGAATCTTCTTAGAAAATTGATCTTACCGAAAAAGGAATGCACGCCCTTTTTACTAGTAGGGAGAGGAATCTGTTGGATGGCTTGAACTCGTTCAGGATCAATCTTGATGCCATCCTTTGAGACAATGTGTCCTAATAGCTTTCCCTCTGTAACACAGAAGACAGATTTTTTAGGATTTAAGGAAATCCCATGCTCTCGGCATCTTTGCAGAACTGCTTCCAAGTGGTCGAAGTGATCCGCTCTTGTCTTTGAGAACACTGTCAGGTCATCAAGGTATATGACTATGCATTTTCCCTTCAAGCTTCCGAAAGCCAGATCCATAGCTCTCTGGAAGGTGGCACCGGCATTAATCAGCCCAAAAGGCATCCTCTTGTAGGCAAAGGTACCCCAAGGAGTTGTGAAGGCTGTCTTATGTTGATCAGCAGTATCAACCTCTACCTGATTGTATCCAGAAAAGCCATCAAGCATAGATAACATCTCAGAGCCTGTTACCGCTTGCAAAACCTGATCCATCATAGGCAGAGGGTAGTTATCTTTCAGAGAGGCCTGATTCAGGTTCCTGAAATCAACACAGATGCGGATCTCCCCATTCTTCTTCCTAACAGGTACAATGTTTGCAATCCAAGTCGAATGGTGAATGGGAAAGATGATTTTAGCCTTTAGCAGTTTCTGAATCTCCTGAAATATGGTGTCAGCTATCTTTGGGTTATACTGCCTCTGCTTCTGCTTGAAAGGCTTGATTCCTGGCTTGAGAGGGATAGAGTGCTGCATTTCTTTTGGCTTGAAGGCTTTTAGATCTTCATAAGAATAAGCAAGCACATCCTTATATTTCCTTAGAAGGTCAATTGCTCTTCTCCTTTCATCTGATGTGCAACACTTCCCGATATTTACCAGCTTCGGGTCATCAGAACTCCCAATATCAATTTTATCATACTCAGCTGATTGCCGAGGTCCAATGGAAGCTTTAGATCTCACGTACCTGTCATGCTTATCAAACAACTCCTCCAAACTCACCAAACCTTTGGGGATCTTGTTTCCTTTGAGCTTAATGCACCCTTCCTGATCAGTTTCTTCTCCTTGGGTGACGGCTTGGTCCGAAGACACGCTCTCACGAGGCAGGTTGTCACTTCCTTCGAAATACAGTTGTTCAAAATTGCCCTTGAGCTCCAGGAAGGAAAGCAAATGCTGGTCGTCGTTGAAGACTTGCCAGTTGTTAGTATTGTCAGGGACACTAGGTCGGTGGACCATCTCAATAGTGAATTTATCCTGAGAGAATTCAGGATGAGGAATCAATAATGACCCTGAGACAGCCAGGGAATCAGCTCTGCTGTTCTTTTCTCTGGGAATTGCTTCAATGGAGAAGGCATCAAGGAATTCAATTGAATCCCAAACCTGATTCCGATAATGCTTCAGCCTCCCGTTCTTTACCTGAAACAGGCTTCTGACTTGCTTCACAATCAGCTCTGCATCACCACGAGCCAAAAGATTTTTTACACCTCGTTCTTTGGCCACTTGCAATCCAAGGATGAGAGCCTCATACTCTGCTGTATTGTTAGTGTTCTCGAACTGCAATTTGAATGAAAAGGGGTACAGGCAGCCCTCAGGTGATATTAACAGAACACCGGCTCCAGAACCAGCCGAAGAACAACTGCCATCGAATTCTAAGATCCAGACACCATTGGGATCTTTAGGTGATATTTTGCAGGGTCGGATTTCATCAGGGGACAAAATCATGTAATTACCATGGCCCCTGTCCTCATAGAGTATTTGTGCCTTGGGATCATCTGTCTTCTGCACAATGTACTCGGACTGCTTCTCAGGTAGTAGCTTCTTCATTTGTCCATTGACAGGTATGAGAGCGTGTGACCAATCCATTTGAATCTCTCCACCCACATCTTTACAGAAGTTTCTGCTTAGCAACATTCCATAGGAAGGAGGAATGTCTGCTACTAGTATGGTAGCCAAGACCTTCTTTTCAGGTAAAGCAGCAAAAGCCACTTGTGCATCTTTAATCCTTCCCACCAAAGGTACTTCCTTACTTTCCATGGAGTAGCAAGATCCATAAGTACGAGTAAGGGTCAAGCCTAAAGCATGAGCTACTTTGGCGGGCATCACATTATCTGAGGCTCCGGAATCTATGACACAGTTACTGAGCCTGTGGCCAGCTATAAGGAGTGTTACATAGAAAGGCTTGATCTTGTCACCAGGTGAGGTGACAGCAGCTACTAGACTGGGCTGTGGTGCAGAAGGAGGTGTGGGCAAAAGGCCTTTGGAGGTGGTCTTGGAATGGGAATTTACAAATTGGATCATCTTGGCAAAAGCTTTTGGATGGGTTTGGTAATATTCAGCCTCTGAAATTTGAACTTTGGTCCTTTTTAGATGATCTACAATGTCAAAGGATCCAGAGGTGGATGGTCCATCATCATTTGGAATCTTAGGTTTATCAACCCTAGGAGAAAAAGAAGAAGAAACAACTTTGGGGGCAGGATTGGCAGTACTTACCTTTGGTGCAGATGAGGTAGGAATAGGAGATCCTCTTCTGGCAATTACAGGAATAGTTGCAGGCTGCTCTTTGGACTTCTTCAGGGGTTGTGTCACCTTTTCCCTCTGATGCGTCTGTTCCCGAGTCATGACAGCGAAGGATTCGCTGTTCATATCTGCTACCACTTCATCATAGTCATCTGCATCATCAATGCCTTCAGTGGTAAAGAAATTGACTCGAGATCCCTCGGGTTCTTCTGCCTCATCATCGAATTCCTCCAAGAACTCCTCACAAGCTTCATTATCATCTTCTGGTTCTTCGACCTCGCAAGTTGCATTCACAGGAACTTTGACGGGAGGTCCTTCAAGTGCCAATCTTGTGTGGGGAGCTGGCAAACGGTTTCTGGGTTGAAAATTTCTTCTAGGAACATCTGCATACGGTGCATGCTGAGCTAATTGTTTCTTTATAGCTACCAGATCATTTGCAAGTTTCTGGACTAATGGATCAGTATTGGGTCCAGAAGTGGAAGATGAAGAAGCAGCAGATTTAGATTTGGGAGGATCTCTCTTCAACTTCCCTGACATGATTAGGTCATCCTCGACACTAACAGCCAGTTCTTGATCCAGTATTAACGTTCCAAGATTAGCCCTTCTTAGAGCATAACTGACTTTAGGCGTTTGGGCATTCAAAAAGAAACATTTTTGGATTTGATCAACCGGCCGAGTATTCACAGGAATTTTGTTGATCAGTCTGTTGAACCGAGCCACAAATTCTCTCATGGGTTCCGATGGATCTTTCTTTATTTGAGAAATCTGGGCAAGCAGTGCATGCACATCTTCTGCCGGCTTGAAACGGCTTTCGAACTGAGTTCTCATGGTATTCCAGTCGATGATGGCACCAGCCGGAAGGTGATAGAACCAGTCAGCAGCATTGTCCTGTAACGTCTCGACGAACAGTCTTACTGAGACATCTTCATGTTCAACCCCCAAGACTCCACACGCAACTATGAAGGCTGCAATATGCTCATCAGGGTGCACTTTGCCGTCGCCTCTGAATTTGGGGAAGTTCTTTCGGTTACCTCTAGGTAACTCATGCAAAGGCTGAGTGAGGGCCAGGGGCCCGACACGTTGACCCCATGGTACTTGTGCCATTCTTCTTGGAAATACGGTTCTGAGGGGAACTGTAACACCAGCAAGGATTAAAGCTTGTAGATTAGGACTAGCAGGCTCTGAAGGACTTCTTTCTCGAACAGGTGGAGTGCTCGTTGAACGAGTTCTTCTATTTGAAGGGAAAGGAAAACCCTGTTGCTCCAAAAGCTGAAACTGAGAATCTTCGATACCAAGGGCCCTTCTCCCTCGAGTGAAACGCGGAGTCGCCAGATCAAAGGATGATCGAAAAAAAATTATAGTACTGGAATGCGATTTTCCCCAGCGGAGTCGCCAAAAACTGTTGGTTTTCAAATAGGACTTTTTAGAAGAGCAACAGTCAGGGGACAAGAAGTCCCTCCTCTTTAATGGGAGAGGTTCCCTTATTGAGACACGAACTTATTTACAAATATACAGAATGTCATTTTATGGTTGAACTTGGATACCACGAAAATGTTTTCCACAAAGATCATCAGTTACAAACGGGCTGAGGAAAGAGGGTACGAAGATAAGCAGAATAGCAAACGTTTGGAATTATAGATAACAGAATAATTCTTTACGAGTGCGAAGTTGCAGGGAATTTGGAACAAGATTATTTGTATTAGCTGAATAAGATTAAAGACACAAAGTTCTTCAACGACCTTCTTCAGATTCATTAATCAAAGACACAAAGTTCTTTCTTGGTCGTGCAAGATCACTGTATTTGCAAAAGCAATCAGCAAGACTAACGAATTAGGTACAAAATAATCTTCACAATACTAAAGGAAAACACAGAGATACAGAGATTCAGATAGAGAATGAAAAGAAAAGCCCTTTTGTATTGATACGTTCAAGATCTATTTACAATTTCGAGAGTATGCCAAGTTCTTCCTCCCTTCAAAATGGCGTGGAAAGGCCATTATATAGCTTACAAGTCGGTTACGTCTTGTAACCGTTTCTTTTAAATAAAGAATAGTTAAGTATTGCCGGTTGCAATACCTTAACTAATTACAACGAATACGAAAAGAAAGGAAAGAAGAGGAAAGGAGAGAGAAGGAGACAGGTGGCCGGCTACTGGGAGGGACCCACTGTCTTCAGAATCCGCTGCCTGAACTTCTTCAATGACTCAGCTATATCTCTGCCACGAGGGACTGATGTGTTAGTTGCAGACTGAGTCCAAAATCCCAGGCATTTCTCCATCTCTTTATCAAACTCGACGTGAGTATGATAGTCTTTGTTTGCTTCTTCAATGGCAGACTGGAGAGAACAAATTTCCTTTATCTTGTCTTTAGAGATGGAGTCTTCCTTGAAAAGATTATCTTTGACAAAAGCTCTGAACTGAGCTTTGATTTCTTGCAAGGACGAGGGAATGCCAGAGTTTTCATCCTGAAGATGACAATGCATATCTTTGAAAGCAGCAGCTGCTAGCGTCTTGAAAGCTTCTCCCTTTTGCCAGCTATTCTTCATTTCTCCTACAGCTTCTTCCAGGACTCTGATTTTCCACTCTACACTGTAGACCCAGGATTTTGATAGATTATCTTCGGCATCATCGAAAATCTTACTCGCCAGTAAGATGTTCTCATCTGTCTGTCCCATGAGGCGAAGGTCTACAATGCAACTGCCCCAAAGTTTAAGCTCCTTATTCATAACCTCAATGGTAGAGGATAGTTTATGTTGCAACTTGTCTACCTTTCCATGTAGCTTAAAAGCTTCGTCGATGAAGTTTAGCCCGGCAACAAGCATGTCATCCACCATGGCTTCGATAGCTCTACCATAGACAGAATACTTGTGCATATCTTTAATTTCTTGCACTTCATCTTGGCTTAGAATTACAGGAGGGGGTAGAGCAGTCAAGGGAGTGGGGTCTAAAACTTTGTCCTTAGACAAGAGTGACTTGATAAAACTCGTGAGAACTTGGGCTTGTTCTTCCAGCTGTTCAATCGTCTGCTGCCCTTTCTCTACCCTTCCAATGACTCTGGTGACTGTTTCCTGGAGGTTATGAATCTCACCTTCAGGAGTAGACTCTCCCATAGGGATCCTTGAAAGCTCCAAGTCGGATGTCAGCAACTCTGATTCCGATTTGTCTACTGTGGGCTTAGCAATCTCCAGGAATTGCTGACCTCGAGCATCCGACACAATCCTGGAAGTAGTTCTGGCTTTCTTGGCACGAGAAGGAGTGGTGCCCAACAAGGCTGCTACAGCATCAAAATTTGGTCCCAAGCTTTGAGAGGAGGATTTTCTCTTCCTTTTATCAACCAGAGGTTGCACCCAAGCAAAAGAGGAAGAAGAATCTGCAGGAGAAGCAAGGGGACCAAGAGACAGGGAGCTCATGACACTCAAGGTCTGTGCAGCTGTTGACTCAAGCTGAGATGTAGGCAGAACACTGGAGGTAATGGCGGCAGAAGAATCAGTAGTACCTGGAAGTTCGGTGCTCTGGACTTCTTTATCTTTATCTGCTGGATTTTCAGGAACACTTGCAGGAATTGGCACCTCACTGTCTTCACTTTCACTGAGAACGATGATGTTCTCTGGCCCCATAGGCAACTCTGCCTGTTTTCTTGGAGGGTCATTCTCTGCAGGCTCCTTCTTTACCTCTTTGAGTTTCTTCTTGTATACCTGGGTAGATGGAGAAGGAGTAGATCCTACAAGTCCCTGAGCTATTGAGGCAGGAGGGGTTTTCACTGGTGTCCCAGACTCTGGAACTGATGCTTCCCTTATGGGTGTCGAATCATCTTTGGAGCTGGATTCTCCTGAGTGCCTCTTGAATTCTCGGATCTTCTTACTGAACCAGACCCTAGTTCTGATCAAGACTGGGGCAATAATCTCAGCCAGATCATCTCTTTCTTTTCTGTTCCAATCCAGGTCCTCCAGAGGGGTGTGCTTAATCACATTTTCGTATTCATACGAATATAGCTCAGAATTGTCATCTTGGAGACCTTCAGGAACTTGGTACAGACTGAGTTCTTGGATCAATTGCAGGGAGAACCTGCCACAATGCCTTCTTCTGGCTTCAAAATCATCTGCACAGTCGGCCCAGTAGTCTTCTGTATCTGCCCTGTGATGATAGACTATCTTGATGTTCCTTTCAATGAACTTCTTCAAGTCAAAACAGGTTCTTGGCTTGAAGAAATGAACAGTGATAGGGACCAGGGCTCTTTCTACGTTCTGAGCATCCAGGGCCGTTTTGCATGTGTAGTTTCCCAGAGAGATGGGAAAGTGTAAGCCAGAAATCTTCTTGTCTCTGCAAGTTCTGTGCAACTTGTCCAGTTGCCTGCATATCTCAATCAAGGCCATTTTGTCGTTGCAGAACATGGGAAGCCGCAGAGGAGTGTTCTCATAGCCAGCAAGCCTGATATAAGAGAATTTCCTGAACTGAATGAAATAGGCTCCATATTGTGATATCAGGTTCATAGCTTCGTCTGAAAACCTCCTGGCGGTGTCACCTTCGAGCAATCTGACCACGTACATGGTGAAGGCATCATTGACCCTTCTGAAATTCCGATTGCTGGTCTCTAGGGTGAACTGCGGGCAATAGGCGTACACTGGATCGTCTTTGTGCGCATCAATGTAGGAAAAGCCAAACCATTGCCGTGACGCTGCTAGGGTATACATCAGATACGAAGTCATGAAGAACTTCTTTGTTTGTTGCACATTGGATAGTTGCTCGGCCAAATTCATGCTTATGATTTCTGCCCAATTGATGTTTTGCGTTCCCTCGCACACCATGCTGATGAGCGGGCACATCCAGAAATGAAACTCATTGGTTGAGGGCAAACCCATAACCCGAGCCAGCAGGATTATAAAATCTGACAATTCTTCATTGAAATCCGCCCGGAAGAGGGTTTTGGTCAGACGAGAAGCTCCTTTCCTAGGGTTCTTCAACCAAGACCTCGCCACTCGAGCTTTATATTTATCACTGTCTTGGTCGAACATGGCCTGTGCTTGATCCCGAGAGACGACTATAGCATTGTCCATCTCCGGAATCCTCAGAGCAGCTCCAATGGCGGGCAGCGTCCAGCTTGGCAATGAGCTCCCCGTGTACATTTGTCAATTCGCTCGAATCGGGGTCGAAGTGAGCTCCGCATGAAAGTACCGTATCAGCACACTGCACTGAGATAGGGAAACCTCCGGCGAAAGCCAAACCGCTATCATTAATCATCTGTGCCATCGGCGTAGGGTTTGCATCTGTCATTCTTGACCAAAAATCGCCGAAGTCGAGATGACGAGCTTCACTGTCTCCGATATTGCTAACGGCAGACTCAAGTGGAGAAATTTGCTCCTGTCCCTGAAACTTGATCTTCATATTGATAGATTCGGAGCTGCGACCCAGACTCTGGAAGGAATTTGCAAAGGGAACTAGATTGCAAGGGTTTGAGCAAATGATAGCAAGAAAGCAATGTGAAAAATGCGAAGGTGGTATGCTTGGTTATATAGCCGTTTGAGGAGCGGAATGAATTTAATGCGCATTGAATACACCACCACCAATTTGAAAGAGCGTCATATTCGGAATGAGCGGGAAAAGCTAAGTGTGAATGACACTTGGTACGCTTGGAACAGGTGAGACGCGAATGCGCGAAACACGCGGCTCGGGCGAAATGGAGAGAAAATGCACAAAAGCTTTTGGAACAATTGGGACGAAAATGCGCGAGGTACGCGGTTCAGGCATTTCGGCCGAAATTGGAACAGCAGGCCCATTTGGACTTGGGACTTTTGGAACAGAAAATTCCGGAGTACGCGACTAGGAAGCTTCGGCCGAAAAAGAGGAAGCTCGCACTTTTGACTTTGGGATATTTGGGACAAAAAGGTGCGAAGTACGCGGTTCGGGAGTTTCGGCCGAAAATGGGAAAGCTCGCACAAAAGTTTTGGGACAGTTGGGACAAAAAGTTCCGACAGGCCCGAGAATGGGACAGTTTCGGGGATTTCGGCCGATCGGGAAACAGGGTGCACTTTCGTACTTGGGACAAGGTGGGACAAAAAGTTCCGACAGACCCGAAATACTTACAAAATGACCCAAAACTTAGATTCTTTCGACTTCACGACCTGGGTATCTCAGAAAAAAGCACTTAGACTCAAAATTTTCAAAATTTGTTCTTGTTAGAGAGGGGAATTTTGAGTAGACAACAGGCTCCTACTCTTGCAAATCCAAATTTTGATAAAGATTTTACAATGTATGCACTTGTAGGAGATGAAACAATCTCAGCTATATTAACTCAAGTTAATGATGAAAATATTGAGCAGCATGTTGTTTTCTTTGGATAAAGCTTGCATAATTACGAAACAAGGTACACATTTCTTGAAAAACAAGTACTTTCGGTAGTCAAAGGGCTAAGAATTTCAAGTACATCATTTTAAACAATAAATTTCATGTTCTGGTTTCTCGTACAAGTGTGAAAGATTTCTTATTAAATAAAGAATTGAATGACAAAAGAGTAGGTTAGATAACAAAATTTATGGAATATGATGTGGATATCTAGGTTACTAAGATAGTTTGAGGAAAAGGTTTATGTGAGCACCTAATTATTGATATGTAAAAATGAAAAGCTATAGAACTTGGAGATTCAGAACATCATGCTGAAATTACATATCAACAATCATATATCATGGTTCATCAAGAAAATCAACAACCTGAACTTGCTCAAGAAGTCTAGGAATCAAAATGGATGACTGATTTAGTTAACTATTTACAGCATGACACCTATCCAGAAGTTATGGACAAGAATAAATGAAGGTATTTTAGATTACAAGTTGTACCTTATATCTTTATTGATAGTGTGTTGTTCAAAAGAGATATAAATGGAATCTTGTTGTGATGTGTTGAATATGATAAAATTTAGAAATTATTATCAGAATTCCATGAAGGACCTGTAGGATGTTATTTTTTAGCATGTACCACAGCCTTAAAAATTATGAAAGCTGGTTACTATTGGCCCAACATATTAAATGAATGTTTTGAATGGATCAAAAAGTGTAATAAATGTGCTTTCTTTGTTGAAAAATAACGTTTAGCTTTGCTGCCTTTACAACCTATTTTAGTTGATCAACCTTTTATTCAGTGGGGCCTTGATTTTATTGGCATGATAAACCCTCCTTTGTCACAAGGACACAAGTGGATTTTGACTGCTACATATTACTTTACATGTTGGACTGAAGCAATAGCCTTTAAAGATGCTAATGAAACTTTGATACTATCCTTTTATGAAGGTATAGTTTGCATATTTGGTGTTCCAGGGACTATCATATTAGATAATGCTTTAGAATTTCTTGGTGCAAAGGTAACATATTGGGTTGTTAATCATGGAATTTATCTAAGTTCTTCATCTAACTATTACGCACAAGGTAATGGGTTAGTTGAAGTACTAATAAGACTCTTTTAAGGATAATCAGAAGAGCACTCAAAGATAACCATATAGCTTGGAATCTAATGTTGAATTCAGAACTTTGGGCTGATAGAGTGACTCCTAAGAGATGAGTTGGTAATTCACCATACAAGCTTGTTTACAGAAGAGAAGCAAGAATGCCTATTTTAGTTGAGTTATTCGCATTAGATTTGCTACATCAAATGGAGCTACTTGAGAATGAACCATTGTAGGTTCGTTATGTAGAATTAATGGAGTTACAAGAGCTAAGAGATCAAGCTCATTTAAACATGGAGAAGAATCAGAAACAGATGAAGAATACTTTTGATAAGAAAGCCAAATTTAGAATTTTCAATGAAGGAGATATTGTGTTAAAGTGGGATGTTGATCGTGCAAAGCCAGGAAGACACACGAAGTTTGATACAATCTAGAGTGATCCTTACATGATTTCATCTTGTAAAGAACACAATTATTTTCATCTCTCGAGGTAGAATGGAGAAGAACTACCTGTTATCCATATTTCTCCCCTGTGCCAAATATTGGATCGACCATGATCCCGCATAAGAGGAAACAAAGTCAAAAGGTGGATAGAAAAGGCTTCAAAATTGGCTAAGTATAAAGGTATAAGTGGAGAATGCCAAGTGTCAGTATGATGTTGATTCAAGGGGTGAATAGAGAAAAGGTTTCTAAACAAGTGTTAGACTGCCGCGTGTCCTAGAGGAACACGGACCATCGAGGAAAAAGTTGGTTCTTTACCCCTTGTTATCTCAAAAGGGGTGAAAGTTAGAAAATGGCCCGTAACTCCACCGAAGGAAAAATTTAGCATTTGGGCCTGAGTCAAAGCAAAAGCGGGGAATCATAGGAAAGGGAAAATGATAAATTGCGGACCCATAGGCCTGATTTTTTTTCCAATCTTGATGTCACATATCCCATATCAAAAGGGGACCCATTTTTCAAGTTATTTTCCTACCCTCCTATACGGACCCGATACAAACTTCAAAGGGGCATATAATTTGAGTCAAGGATCAAAATATTGCAAATCTGATGTTGTTGGAAAGATTTCGGCCTCACCCATGCCATGGAGGTCTGAAACTGTAAATTTTGAGGAGGTTAGGTGAAGAAAAATGGAGGAAACATCTTCAGGATTTCAATGCGGGATCTTCTTGACTCAACAACTAGATCAAATTTTATCTATTTCATCGTTTCCTATTCCTTCAAGATGCCAAACCAAGGATTGATGTAGTAAAGACAAATTTGGGGATAGATTTCATTAGAGGCATTAATAGTGGTGGTTAATCTTTAACCTACTTTTCCTAGTTCTCTCTCTCTTCTTCTTTCAGGTTGAATCTATAAATATGGGGGCATGATTCATTGTTAAGGGTTACCATTCTTTGTTTTGTAGGATCCATTCTCCTCTTAGCAAAGGGATTTGTGGGGTTCAGGCCTTCCATCAAAAATTGCATTACGTTTCTACCTCTTGGCTACTTTTTAATAGACTGTATGAATCTATAGAGCAATAAAACACGTCTGTGATCAATTTTAGATCCTTTCTTATCTCTTTTTCTTTCATTTGGTATCCCATTATATATCTAGATATCTATGCTTGTTTATTGTATGCATTTTGTTGTTTTGTGTCTATTAACAAAATAAGTGTTCATCATTCCTTTGGTGCATCACCTGATAGTTTAGTTATTTCTTATTTCTTATACTCTTTATCCATGTCTCCTTGGCAAGTTTGAGATTAGGTATAGAGATAGATCCTCTGACAAATCCTTCTCATATGCACCTAAACAGAGGGATAAGGAACCAACCTTCGATCTGGGAGAGCCTTTCCATTTTTTCAAGGTCCCAAGCCTTGGGAAAAGTTCAATGTTATGCAATCACACCAAATGACTCTGCCTTAGAAAATCAGACCTGTAGAACTCATTTGGGGGTGATGTGATTTCTCACTAACAGTTTTGGCATGTTTGGTGGGACTAAGAAGTCTCTATATTATTACAGTAGGGATTGATGTACACTTGCTGTGATTCTAGCTTTTAAGAAGCCTTAAAATTATACATCTGGCGACTCCAAAAGAAACAAATCTACTAGTTTTAGTAGCCCAAGCTTGGGAGATTCATGAGAAAAACCTGGTTTAGAGTAAGGAAAGAAGGTATATTTGAATGCTTGCGTCTATCCCCAGGAAAAGAAAGGAGAGGAAGAAGAGTTCATAGGTCTCCATCTCCACCAAGCAGAACCTTGTTAACACCTCCACCTACAAGGCCTTTCTTTCAGTATGCAAGGGTTCTTAGGCCAATAAGAATGACACAACCGAATCCATATGTCAACTTCACCGATAGTATTCCACTCACCTTGAATGCACAAAACCTAGTCCCGATTGCAGCATTAAAGAGCATCCCATATTTCATTGGGGAAAATCAAACTTCTCCTGGTGACCATGTCTAAGATATTGCAAATTTCTGTACAATCCACGAGATCCATGAGATGGACATTGTAGTCAAGTTTCTTTCCTCTTCATTCAAAGGGAAAGCTTCACAATGGTTTAGGGGTATTAAAGCAGGCTCTATCTAGAACTAGAACTAGTTGTGTACGGCTCTTCATAATAAGTTTGGGGAAAAAGGGTGATAACTTGTCTTTGTTGGAGGAACTAACAACAATCAAGAGAGACCTAAATGAGAAGCTGAAAGAATTCAACATCAGATTATAGTGGACCTAGGATAGGATTCCAATAGTAGTAAAGCCCACTAATGAATGTGCCTTCTTATAATTTCTTAGGGATTTATTTTGATATTTCTTTGATGATTCAGTCAATGGGGGGCACTACATTACCTATAGCCTATAGCCTCTCCATAGGGGCTAAGAACCATTTGATTCAAGCTGGAAAAATCAATCCTAGGCCATCCATGCCTCTGTACCCTGAGTTAGGAAGCCCATATACTAGCCAAATGCCTACATTAGCTCCTATACCCACCCCTAGGAGTCAAAGCTCAGCTGAAGCTTCCACTTCATCATCTAATACCTCTAAAGAGCTTCAAGAAGTGATGAAGCAACTTCAGAACATTGGGAATGAGCTAGTGACCATCAAAAGACAACAAGCTCAGAGTTCCAGGCCATACCAGCCCCAGGCTCAATATCAAGCTAGACCCCAGTATCAACACAATAGGCCACCACCTCAAACTATGAATCAGAGCTAGAACTAAGGAAAACCCCAAGATGCTAGACCTTTCAGGCCATATGATCCTAACACAGCTTCAACATCAAGAGCATTGGTCCCAGCATAGAACAATATGGCATAGGAATATGATTGGTGCTTTCCATGCGATCAGCCACATAACCAATCAACATGCTTTAATGGTGCTCTAAATTAGGCCTTGATGGTGCAAACCAGTATGGTGCCACAAGAACCTGGCCAAGAGGAAGGTCAACAACAAGGAGCTCAATAAGGTAGCCCACCAAATGAGACTATGCTTGTCAATTGGTAGGCTAAAGACTTCTGTGGGATGAATTAGTCCCCTTCTCAAAGTGTGGTTTCCAATACAAGGTCCAAAAAGAGAAGTATTGGAGAAGGCCAACCACTAAAATCAAGTGACCCTCAACCTTCCATCACTCCACAAGGTCCTGGGGCTCTAAGTACAACCCCTAACATACTGAACCAATCCAGACCACCTTCCAAACCCAGTCAGGCACCAGTTGTAACGACCCATGTGCAAGAAAGAAATGTGTTTGGGAGGGGGCAAAAAAAAGATATCTCATTCAATATTATTGAGTAGATGAAAAGGATAAGTGGGAACATTTCACTATGGGAGTCATTGGCCATTCCAGGGCAGAGGGATCTATTACAGACTGCCATGTAGAATTGGTCAAGTTCAAATCACCCCCCTAACCAGCAAGAGAGAATGCTTGCTAATCTGGTTCAACCAAGGAGAAACCATGGAGAACAACAAGGAAAAAACCTAAGACCTCCTCCCTTGTATGTCTCATTAATTATTGGAGAAAAATTGGTGCACAATTGTATGATTGATTCTAGGGATAGTAGTTCTGTGATGCCCAAACAAATATCTGATCAGTTAGGTCTCTAATATGAAGTCATCTCTAGAGGAGTTGTTCAATTAGATGGGACAGTAGTGACCACTATGGGAATTATAAAGTATATGAGTCTCACTCTACATGTTTTCCCTAATGTGACTATTTTTCAAAATGTGTCAATCATAGATTTTCCACCACATTTTACTTTCTGTCTATCTAGATACTTCACTGCCAAAATTGGAAGCTACCTGTCTTCTGATTGGTCACATATGCTCTTTAGGACAAGGTATGGAGTGAAGCCCATAATCAGATCTGAACCTATTTTTGATTATCATATTGAATCCTATGTGACTAGCCCAATAAATGCCAACTACTCAACTTTTGATCAAGAAGACCACCTAAACACTAACAAAACAGATACCAAGGTGGGGTGTATCCCAGACTTGACCCTAGATGAGTGGGCAAACAAAAGAGATGCTTTTGACCTCTATAAGGAGATGGAAGAATCTGAACTGGGTGTCTACTATCTACATGAAGAGATTCATCCCCTTCCTGACCTAATTAAGCTAGAATACAAGGATGATAATGAGGTATGGCAATTGTTCTTTGATGACTCAAGGAGTAGACAAGGAGCTGCAGGATGAGCCATGATTGTGTCCCCCAGAGGTATGATATATTATTCAGCCTTCAAATTCTAATTTGCTTGCTCAAATAACACTGCTAAATATGAGGCTTTAGTCCACGGTCTTCATTGGGCAAGGAATTTTGGGATCAAGAAATTGAAAGTGTTTGGTGATAGTGAACTGGTTGCCAATCAAGTCAGAGGACTAAATGCTATAAAAAATGACCTGCTCAAGAACTACAAGAGTAGGGTATGGGATCTCATGGAGAATTTCAAGGCCTTCAGTATTGTGTCCATACCTAGGAAGGAGAATGAAGCTGCTGATAGACTTGTAGCAGTCGAGGCAACATTTGATGTGGTTGACAACATCAAAAGAGGCAAAGAACAACCACATATCCATGTGGTTGTGAGGCCACCAATGCCAGATAATAATATATGCTGGTGTAGACACCCATAATTACGCCTAAACAATTTAAATACTTAAATTGTGTTAATTATCTCCTTTCCCGCAAATTGGTGACATTTTGTCAAAAAAAATCTCATCTTCTCTCCTATCATCATTAATTAATTACACTATGCTAATTAATTAAGTCGCCTATCCAACAAATATCCTAAGTAATGACCTTCTGTTAATTAATCTCCCCTGCTATCTAGACTAATTAATTATTATTAATTAATTAGTTTCCCCTTTCATTTAACCAATAAATCAGTATTTAATTGATTTAATCCCCTTTTATAAGCTTGCACATCTATTAATTAAATCATCTTGATTAATTAAAAGGCCCCCTTTATCCACATGAGTCACTAAAGGACAAACAAACCCTCCTAAAGTTAACTCAACCCTATCTAAAC
Organism: Taxus chinensis; assembly: GCA_019776745.2. Taxonomy (NCBI): domain Eukaryota; kingdom Viridiplantae; phylum Streptophyta; class Pinopsida; order Cupressales; family Taxaceae; genus Taxus; species Taxus chinensis. The sequence goes on from CM034150.1 coordinate 212,214,623, forward strand.
CCCCCTTATCCACAACTAACTCAACATCCCTATTATCCCACATACAAAGGGATGTAGTGATTCCTTTATCCATTGGGCTATATAAAGATCCCTCCTCCTACCTTTACACTTACACCTAAATTCTTTGAGACGATAAAAACAAAACACATAACAAATAGACTATAAGCTTCTTTGTCACTCTTGAAGAATTCACCATTGAAGAGATAAGCCTCCTTCCCTCACCAAATTTGATTTCCATGAATCCTACATGGGTCCATTTGATTTTTTTGTCAATCAAAAGAGTAGAGGTTTTTGACAATTAACATGTTAGTTTGATTTATGCTTTAAAGTTCTAATGCAATAGTGTTATTGTCTAATCTTGTTTAGCTCTTATCTTGATGGTGTTTAGATTTTGATTTAGCTTTGTTAATTAAGACTACTAGGTGTTAGTTTTAATTTCCTTAAATTAGTTGAAAAAAATCATGCACACATTTGGCATGCCCGGTGGGATGGATCCTTTGTCCGTTAGCATTTTTAGCTTGAATTCTATTGTTTTTTGGTTAACCCTTTAATATGCACATATAGTAATTAATGTTCAATTTATTGGGATTTTTGCTAACATTATATGTGTAGGTTCTCATTTATAGTTATCATTTTTATGGGTTGTTGCTAATTTTAAGCTAACTTATTAAAATTCAAAGTATTGTGAGCTTTTTTGTGTTTGTCACCGTACTTTGGTTGCAAGAGTAGCGCAGGCACACTAACAGGGGCGCATACATACTTATCATGATGTAGGCACCTCTAAGGTGGCGCAAGTGCACTGTCGAGGCTTGAATTTATTTTTATCAACCCTAACACACATACACTGACCCTGATGCACATTCCCGAACCAGCGTGTAGGTGCACTAATTCAGGTGCAGATGCCATTTTGTATTATACCTTCACTGCAACGTAAAACTTGTCATACCATTGCATACACACTAACCCAGGTGCACATGTTACTTTGGTGGTGCAAATAATTTTCTAGTGGCACCAGCACTCTGTCAGAATATGATATTGTTTTAATCAGCTATGGTGGACGCACTTTTCCGGTTGTGCAGACACGTTTCTGGTAGTGTAAGCGCTTTGTCAGAATTTAACATTGTTTTTATCTGCGGTGGAGCATACATATTTTTGGTGATGCATACAACTCTCGGGTGGCATATGTGCTATAAGTAGGAAAAAAAATAGAGTAGCACATCCTCTGTAACCCTAGTGTAGATGCCAAAACAGGGGCGTAAGTGTCTTTTTATTTTCTTGAGATTAATGTGTTAAGGTGCTAACTTTCTTGTAAGTTTTATCTAATTAAATACTCATTTTTGCAGGGTGTTTTTACATGCTTTTACTTGATTATATCAAATTTTCATGCTTTTTTATAATAAAAATATCATGTATGATCTTCCCTTATGTCTCTTGAGGTGATCTTGGGAATTAGAAACAATTCTTAGGTCTTTTTGATGCTTTGAAATTATTAGGAATATCTGAATTGGAATGGATTAACTTGGTGTGTGTGAATTAAAGTGTTTTTCCATTTTATATCTTCTTGGATTTTTGGAAACATCATGGATTCTCTTCTCTTATGTCCTTAGATAATCTTGAGAATCAGAAATGATTTTAACTCTTTTTATGAAAAATTACTAAACTCGTTGTGCAGGACCGAAACACACGCTTTTCAAAGAAAGGTGGAATCAAAACAAAGTCAAAAACTAATAATACAGTTCTCATACAGGTTTCCAAAAGGTGTTCAAGTAAACCACACCTAATTAAAAAAGATAAAAATAACAACATATTCAAAACACTGTATTGTAGGTTTCAGAAAAGGTTACGTCCCTATCCACTCAACTGGAACATAACCCCTTTGGCATAACACCTTAAGCTACAACAATGGGGGTGGTTCCAGGAACCCCAAAGTAGTCCACGCAAGAGGGAACCTTGTCGAAAAAAAGGGAAGTACTCACACTACCTACTTGACTAGTGATTCCTTTGTGAGATAGCGTTACCGGTTGTCCATATGGTGACCCCAGTGATAGTACACATAGATGCACTAGTTGCTTACTGTCCTTGAAGGGGGTAAATTAAAGCTGAGATACTCCCAAGATAGTTGGGACTGTTTGGGTAAATCACGCTTGCTTAACACAACTTTGTAACAACTAGGGCGAGAGAACCACCTAGGAAGATATTCTTTGGCCAGGAGCCAACTTTGACAATTCTAAAACAGTGTTGAGTTGTGAGCCATATTTTCATCACGAAGCGTGTGATGCATTACTTTCGCTTAGTTTTTCACTTGCCTTAGGGTGAGGTGAAACTGTGCCAAAGTGAAGCTAGCATTTTTCATCCCCATTTTTTATTTATTTCCTTCACATTATTTTGACACTTTGTTGATCAAAATAAGGGTGACTACCTTTGTGTTACCAATCGATTGTTTCTACCACTTTTTTGTCCGTTTACGCCCATCCATGTTTGTGTCTGGCTAAGTTAAATGTCTAAATTTTTTGGAGGTGTATTCATATCATTGGTGGCCTTTGTGATCTTGATACCCGCATCAAGATTGTCATTATAGTTAGGCATGGTTCATCATATTGGACTTCCTTAGAAATATTATCTTGTTTATATCGTATCACTAAAATTTTGGTATTTACATCTTGTTTCTTGTAAAATTGACCTATGTATAGTTCGATTCTATTATTACCTCAATTTTGAAGAGGGCTACGTGATACCACTTGTGTGTGTTATATCAATATCATCTCGATATCAATACCTTACTTTCTCACAAATTTTGGTTAACATATATTGGTGACATTGTTGTGTCACTCACAAATTGTAACTGGCACTTTTTGGGATATAGGTCTTAATCAAATTTGATCTTGCTTCTAGTATACCTTGTTAGGAGGTCACATTAACTTTATGTATTTACTTACGTCTTGTTCAATTTCTTGAACTTGGCATAAGTGAGAACATCTTGTTAATTATCTTACGACACCAAACTACTTTTTGAAACGCAGTCTAGGAAGTACTTCATTCATTTGATAGGCTTAGATACCAAACATTTGTGTCACTGATGATTTATCACTCTATCACATTGGTATTCTCACATTGTTACTCATTCATATTCTTAACAAATCATCTTGCATTTCACTCAGGTGTGGTCACAAAGTTTTGAACACATTTACAACTTACCTTAGTGAATCTATCACAAATCATGGATCCCAAAACATGATTAGGACTCAAGAAACAAACATACGAGGAACAACAAGTGCAAGCTTAGGAAGCCTCAAACAAACAAGGGTCAAACACTTTTATTGGACATGATCTAGGGCCTCTATTTTCTGTGGAAAAAGAGATATAAGACATAGTTGATCATAGTGGTAATGAATTGGAGTCCCCACATGTAGAATTTAACTTTGACCCCACCTTATTAGACAAGTTCCTTTTTAGAAACATGGATAGGGTGCTAGCACGAGTTGTAGAATAGGTGACCAAAATGCCCACTACAAATGAAACAATACCACCTATGAGTAATGCTAATGAGGAGGAGCATCCTCTTATTAACATGGAGGACATTTTAACACATAGACATGCTTCTACCTCCAACACAGACATAGAATATCCTTTATCAAAGTGCCACAAAAAATCAGGTCAGGACTCAAGAAAGTTGAAGAACCTCCATAATATGAGGAAAAAGAGGAAACTTTAGGAGAAGAGATCACCATTCAACAACAGATTAGTAGCCTTAGCCAATAATTAGCCTTGCTAACCTCTCATGTACAAAAGGAAGTAGGAAAGAATGTCCAAAAATCAAGGCCTAAGGTCAAAATTAGTGAACTCCATAGAGAAAATCATAGAGAAGACATTGTGGATTATCATCATGTATATATCCCAAATTCTCCTACTAAGGAATAATTTCTCGCACAAGAAGTACAATATATGAAATAAAAACTTGCAAGCCTTCAAGAGAGCAATGTAGGGAGCATTAGAAAGTATCAATATGAATAACTATGTCCCTATCCTTTTGACAAAGCTATGACACTTCAACCTTTCCCTAAGAAATTCGATATGCCAAAATTTGACAAATAGAGGGGAAAGGGAGATCCATGGGATCATGTCAAATATTTCTATATGGCATGTCAAGAGGTGTCCTATAGTGATAATTATCTCATACGACTCTTTCCCAATAGTTTAGGAGGTTAAGCCTTGGAGTGGTTTACTCGTTCACCTCGCAGGTCCATTTTTACCTGGCCAAAATTGGCAGAGAGGTTTGTGTGTCACTTATCATATAACATAGAAAGTGATATCACCATGGAATATTTATGTGGCACCAAAAAATGCCCTAATGATACTTTTTCCATCTTTCTACAATGGTGGAGAGGGATAGCCAGTTGCTTCCCTTGCACTTTTCCTAAAAAATAGCTTGTAAGTATCTTTGTGCCCAACCTAAATCCAGACATTGTTTTCTACCTTCAAATGCATTGTGTTTGCACTTTTGAGGAGGTCATTGAAATGGGTGTTCAAATAGAGAAAGCCCTTATTTATAAAGGAAATATTAAGTCACAATCTAAGGATAATCAAAATGCTAAACCTATGGAGAAGCCAAAGATATTTAACAAAAACAAAAATGTGGTGGGATATGGGATCACAGATTCCAAACGTATCCAAACAGTCCAAACCGGTCAACCTTTTATACTGATACTATGACACAAACATTTGATGACAATTCGATGTGGCTCACATAGTGACATATCCTACGACACAACCATTTGATGACAATGCTTCAAAACCATCATGGTACAAGGAGCAGGAATATTGTGAAATGCATCATGTCAAGGGACATAAAACAGACAAATGTCTGCGACTTCATCACTATATCCAAAACCTCATCCACAATGGGGAGATAGAGGTGGAAAACCTAGGGTAAACTGAAACACCCAATGAAAATATGGGGATATATTAAGAGCCATTCCCCAAACATAATAAATCAGAAGAGTCAAAGCTATATCGGGGAGAGTCATCCCAAAGTTATAAAGCAGCAAATTACTTATATACCAAGAAGGATAACAATCATTATTATTTGCTTATTGGATGTATTCACTCTCCTAATGACCATATCAACACCATTCGAATCAAGGGAAAGGATTGTGTCGTGATAACAAGGCGTGCCCACATCGTGATTCCTAAACCTTCTCCATTAACCCCACAAAATGGTAATTACAAGATCTTAGAGCAACTTGAGAAAATGTCTGCCAAGACTTCAATCTTGGATCTTCTTAAGATTTTAAATGTACACAAAGACATTTTGTACCAAACTCATCAGGGGTTGCAAGTGCTACTACAGGTAGATCCTACACATCTTCAAGCCACAGTAGCAAACATTGTGCCAACTGTACACATTACCTTCAATCATAGGGAGATCCCTACTGAAAATCCAATGCATAATCTTCCTTTGTATATTCAGGTAGTTTTTACCTGCATGAAGATCAAACATGTGCTTTTAGACAACAAATTAGGGTTGAACAGCTGCACACCAAAGTTGGTTAAACAACTATGACATACTGAAGTAGATCTTGAGTCAAACATCATCACTATCACCGCTTACGACAATGTGGAAAGGGAGTCAACAGGAACAGTCATGTTGCATATGGAATTGGGTCCCACTTGTCATCAAACAAAGTTCCATGTCCTGGACTTGGAACTTCCGTATAATATGCTTCTAAGATGACCATAGATTCATGCCATGTAGGTTGTGCCATCAGCATTTCATCAATGCATTAAATTGAAGCATGAGGGACACACCATTACAATACAAGGAAATTCAGAGCCCTTCACTCACTGCAGAGTTGTCAATAGTTTTACATGTAAGGGTACATATGCATGTCCCTTTACCGATATCATTTTCCCTCTCATATCTAAAGCCATGGAATCTCAGGTAGATTCACATTCTCTCAGTTCTTGTACCCATGGGGCCTCTACATCAACATCTCCTTTTAATTCATGGGAGATGAAGGTTCTATAATATGGCTGTGGAGAATATAATTTGCAACAAGCCCTCTTAGTTTCAGAACTTTCATTGTCACCCAAGACTAGAGGTCAACCTAACTATTACTTCAGAAGACCTAGAAATGAACAAAATATTGCGTCATTTTTACCTGAAGGATTACTAACTGAAGAAAAATTGTTGGATCCACCTACAACTTGGGTCCTAGAGGATACTCAACCAACCTGCTATTAAACCCTTGAATATGAGAAATCTATTAGAATGATGTACTCCTGAGCAAGGACAATGAGAACTAGTACCCATTATGGGGAAGACCCCAATGATCAAGATGTTAATTGCTCTGAACGTGAGGATAGCTATGACTATCTAGAAAATGATACGGATTCCCATTATAGCCAATATGAGGATCTTCCCTCCATGAACCTATTCATGAATACCGCTATCCTAACCATAACCCCTACAGAACCTACCCTTGACCTTGTTTACCCTTCCCTTGTTATATGGGACCAGCAATGTCATGTGTCACTAGATCTATTTGAGAATGATGAAGCTATCACAAAGTTCATGGGAATTCAGGATACAATTCCCATTGGAGACCACAAAAAGGGATTCTATATTGACTTGGATACCTGCACCTACTTTGGTGAGGATGCTGAGCTTCGTGGTTAGTAAAAATTAAGAAAAAGTGAGAGAAAAAGTTCCAATGTAAAGCCTCGGTAAAAATCAAATTCCAAGTCACACAGTGAAAATCTCTTTGAGGTGCTGACTGAAAAACAGGTGCAAAAATTGAAGGACAATAAAAGTGACCATGCGAAAGATGAAAATCTCATGGAGACATCCTTTGACAAAGATCTTAACCTTCCTCCTGATCCTACGCGTATGCAGGACTTGTCAAAATTGTTAGTAGAAGAAACTATCGATGTAAACATTGGTACAGAAGAGGACCCAAAAATAGTCAAATTGGGAGCATCACTCTTGGCACGGGAACCAAAGAAATTCACCATGCTGCTATGAGAGTTTATAGATGTATTCACATGGAACTATAAGGATATGCCAGGATTAGATCCAACTTTGGTCGTGCACAACTTAGTTGTACATGTAGACACTAATCCTATTAAGTAGAAGCTCAGAAAGATGCACCCAAGGGTGGCCCTATTGGTTAAAGAAGAATTAGAAAGATTGCTTGTGGCCGGATTCATTCGGCCCATTGATTACTCTGAATGGATATCCAATATCGTCACTGTCCAGAAGAAACCTGTTGGGATCATAATCTGCATGGATTTTAGAGACATTAATAAAGCTTTCCCTAAGGATGATTTTCTATTGCCAAATATTGATATGCTTATGGATTCAATAGCAAGATATGAGATGCTATCTCTTATGGATGGATTTTTAGGATACAACCAAATCAAGATAGCTGATGAAGATCAACACAAGATGGATTTTACAACTCCTTGGGGTACCTTCTGTTATTAGGTAATGCCATTTTGTCTTTAAAACATAGGAGCTACTTATCAGAGGGAAATGACAGTAATTTTCCATGATATGTTCCATGATATCATGGAAGATTATGTGGATGACATCCTTCAAAAATATAAGACAAGAGAGGATCACCCTATTATTTTGTGGCATATCTTTGAGCACCTATGAGAGTACAAAGTCTGGCTAAACCCAAAGAAATGTGTGTTTGGTGTGCTCTCAGGAAAATTGTTAGGCTTCATTATATCAAGAAGAGGAATGAGGTAGACCCTACTAAAGTGTCTGCTATTCCTAAAATACCTCCTCCTAAGAACATTAAGCAATTGCATAGCTTGTAGGGAAAAACATAGGTTATTCACTGCTTCATCTCCTAGCTTACTGATAAGTTTCATTTGTTCACCCACCTACTTAAAAATAATGTCGCCTTCATTTGGGGACCAGAGAAATAGCAGGCCTTCACCTTGCTTAAACAATACTTGGCCAATCCACTTGTCCTCATGCCTCCAACTCCTGGTGAGCCACTCCTTATTTATATCTCTACTAATCAATTTGCTATTGGTGCATTTCTCTCACAATACAACCTTAGTCACAAATAAAAAGTGGTGTACTACCTCATTCACACTCTCATCGCTTATGAGCTCAACTATCCCAAAATTGAAAAATCTTGTTTGGATATTATATTTTACTTTTCAAAAACTTCACCATTATCTATTGAATACCAAAACCAAGCTTATAGCCAAAGTTGATCCAATCAAATACTTGTTGTCTGAACCTACCCTCACAGGTAGAATGGATAAGTGGATCATTCTACTAAGTGAATTTGACATAGAGTTTGTGTGTCAGAAGTCGGTTAAGGGACAAGTACTCATTGACCAATTAGTAGAAGCACCTTTGCAAGGCACTAAACATTTGAATCTGGATCTGCCAGATGCCTCATTACTATACATTGAAGAATATTTTGTATGGCAGATTCACTTTGACGGGTCTTTTACTTTTCATGGTTTAGGAGCAGGTTTGGTCCTCATTACTCCTTCTGGTGATCCCATACCTCAAACTTTTTGTCTTGGTTTTCCTTGCACGAACAACATTGCAAAGTATGAGGAACTTATCATAGGGATGAAGCTCACCATCAAATGGAACATTCATCATGTTAAGGTTGTGGGTTATTATGAGTTAATTATCAAAGCAAGTTAATGATGAATATAAGGTTAAGGATGAAAATCTCATACCTTACAAGAAGCTGGTAGAAACTCTAAAAGAGTATTTTGTGTGCATCATGTTTGAACAAATTCCATGAGTGCAAAAAAAATCTACAAATTCTATGGCGACAGTGGTTTCTATGCTTCGTATTGCACCACAAAATAATGACATGCCATTATTTGTAGAAAATTTATGCCAGCCCACACATGACATGCAAAAATCTTGTCTGGATTGTGATGTTATTGGTCCCAATTCCTCGTTATATGAAACCCATATTTTCCTATCTCAAATATGACATGTTCCCTCCTGACATCTCCTGTTCTAAGAAAACAAATCCTAATTTTCCATATAGCCCTTTATACCCTTTTTAGGAGGTACGCTTTTATCATCGTGGCTATGATGGGAATTTGTTACATTGTATTTAAATGATAGAGTCAATCCAAACTGATCGAATAAGTACATTAAAGGGGTGTGCGGAGCACATACTAATGGAATGATTTTGGCCAAGAAATTGTTAAGAGTAGGCTACTATTAGCCTACCATGGAAACCAACTGTTGCAACTATGTCAGAAAATGTGTACTTTGTCAGAAGTATGGAAATTTCATCCATGCTCTGTCACAACAATTGAAACCTATCACTGCCCCATGGCCATTTTCTAAATGGGGACTTGACTTGATAGGGAAGCTTATTCCTACGTCATCTGATAGTCATACCCACATCATCATGGCTACTGAATAATTTACCAAGTGGGTGGAAGTTGTTCCCTTAACCTATGTAATAAGAGTTCAAATTTCCAAATTCATCTTGAATTTATACCATTTTTCGGTATGGCATTCCTATAGCCATTGTTACTGATAATGGAAAGTCATTCAAGAATAAAACTATAAAGGGTCTCTGTCAGCAGATTCCAAATTAGGTTAAAAATGTTTTTACATCATATTATCCCCAAGTTAATGGGTAGGTTGAGGCCACAAATAAGACTTTGGTACAAATAATGGAGAAAATGGTAAGTAAAATAGGTCATATAGTTAGTATTTGAAAATCCACCCAACTCTTTGGGCTTACAAGACCTCCATTCACACTCCTACGGGTGCGACCACCATATTCTTTGGTATTTAGAACAGAATATATCATTCCATTAGAAATTGAACTTCCTTCCCTAAGAATCTCTCTTAGGGATTATTTGGATAAAGATGAAGATTACTAGGTCGCTAGATTGCCTAAGTTAGAGATCCTAGATGAGAAGTGCATCCACGCCCTTAATCACCTTAAAGTGTATAAAAAATAGAGTATCCATAAATTATAACAAGAGAATCATACCTCATTAGTTTGAGGTTGGTGATTTGGTCATGAAGGAGAATCAGTTCAATACAAGGGCAGAGCGAGAAAAGAAAGGAAAGTTTGAACCGCATTGGGGGGGGGGGGGTTAGGACCTTATGTTATAGTGGCCAATTATGGCACAAGATCATAAAAAATTTCTCACCCCAATGGTGATGAGCTCTATGAGGCCCATGAGTGTCATACACCTTAAGCGGTTCTATGCTTAAATATGGCGTAAAATCAGAAAAGCAAAAAAATAAAAAAACATGGTAAAATAAGTCATAAAAAAATAGATCAAAAAAGAGAAAAATAAAAAGAGAAAATAGGTCATCCATAAGTGAGAACCACGTAATTGTGGCAGCTTTTAAATAATTCCTTGGGTGGAAAACTAATTTCCTGTGCCCTTGGGAGGATTCATTGTTCAAAAGCATCTTGCATCCGAAGGGAATTTCTACTTAGCCTAGGGCTAGTTTTCACTTCTACCTCTAATATTCCCTATGAAGCCCATTCATGTCAAGCCTTGATTCCAGACTTTTTCTCATTTTATTCGTCTATGAGGGGCATGCTCTTGAGCCTATTCCCCATCTTATGCCTGGGGGGTATTTCTGTGACTTTACCTTCTTGTTCATAAGTGCATGGCATCTGTCCTTCTATATTCCTCATCTAACACTTGGGGGAATCCATGACGTTCTTGGTTACCTATGCATAGCTCTAGAAAACTATTATAAAACCAAAAAAAACAATAGAAAAGTGTTTCACAAAACACAAAAAACAATATAAAATTATTTCAAAAAACACAAAAACAATAGAAAATTGTTTCACAAAACACAAAAAACACATATCAAAATTTCTTCAAGAACCACAAAAAACAATTCAAAATTGCTTCAAAAACCACAAAAAAAATTCAAAATTGATCAAAAACAATAGAAAATTGTTTCAAAAACACCCTAAACAATAGAAAAATTGTTTCATAAAGCCAAATCTTACAAAAAATATTTACTTTAGTCTACTTGCATTATCTTGTATCTTGCTTTTCCTGTTTGCTTGTGTAGTTGCTTCATGCTTGTACATTTGTGTTATTTGTTGCTTGGGCATACTTTGTTAGAATTCATCTTTTCTTGATTAGATTAGATTTATTCTTACTCGTGCATATTAAAGTGTGCTTTTGCATGCTAGTGGGTCATAGTACATTTTTATATTGGTTCATTGAGTTCTTTGTTAGCATTTTATTGTGTTTTCTTGTTTGCATGTGCATCATGTATTGTTATCACATCATCATATTTCCATCAATATCATCACATATAACTTTATTTATACATCATATATCAAGAAAAGGATATGTATACATCATACATGAATGTTAAGCTAATCATCACATATCGTATCATAAAATGGAGGCAAGAGGGATTTCAAATATCAAAAATCTATCCCCCCACCACACCCATAATCATCATATTATCCCATCCACTAAGTATGGTACATCACATGAGCAAAAATACATTTGATATACTCTACAAGATATATCATCTAGAAATCAAAACACATGCGATACATCAAACAAATCATGATACATATACAAGTGAAATCAAATCATCTCACATCATAAATGCGTCTATCTATCCATGTATTCAATCCAAAAAATAACAAACAATGTCCATCTCATAAACACATATGTCATGTCAAAAATGTCCATAATAATACATGCGTGGTATTATCTATATCAAAAATGGATATATGTAACTACAGTACATCAAAAAATGCCTTCATCTAAGGCGTACAAAAAGATGATACATATATCAAATAATAACAGCCTTCATCAGAGCCATGTATCAAGACTACAATACATCAAAAAGTCCTTCATCAAGAGGAACATGTGTTAAATGCAATCCTCAGGGCTAATTCAAGCCCTCCAATGGGGGTAGCTGGTCTGTCTCATGGTGGTGGAATGGCATGAGCATCGCTAGCTCTCCCTGGCTATGGCTGCTCCAATGAGACCTGAGGCCTCTCAGATCTAGTACCTCTGCTTGACTACTGGCTATAGGAAGGTGCTCGCTGCTTATCCTGGAACTGCCTCAAAGTATAAAGACTTATAATAAGAGGCTTTTCCCTCTGCTATAGCCATATCTCTATGTTTTTGCGTAATCACCGCTATATTAATCTATGTGTCATCGGAAGGATGCTATCTCTGCCGAGGCTCAGGAAAGCTTTATCTGACCCACTACACACTTGGATTCTCAGCCTATCTCACTCTAGTATCACAAGCTATAGCTAGTTGGGCCTTGTGTCTGCTGATATAGACCTATCACATGGGCCATCTGAGTGGCCATATGTCATATATGCTGAAAGTGCACAACACTATCACCTACCTGGCAAGACTAGGGCCTGAGTCTGATTCCCGTTCGGCTGTCACTGCTAAGATTTGGGCTCAAGCTTGGTCTCTCTCTACTCTGACCTTGATCTCACTCTGCAAAAGCCTACTTTAATTGTTGTTATAGGGTGGTTGTCTATGTCACCAGGAGCTGTCCATGTATTAGCCTAGAATACTGAACCTTGCTCTAGAACTCGGGGCTTAGAAGGCTATGTAGGTGCCTGTCCTGGACCCTGCAGCCTCAGTCTCTTGTACCTATGCGCTACCCTTTTCATCATGGGGTAAATCCATAAAATGGATCCTATGGGTCACATCCTGCTGCACCCTCTCTCTGGTTACCACCATTCTAAATATTTCTCTGTGGTATAGCACCTGTTATCCAATGCCTCCTCCGGGATAGTCAAATTTTGGGGTAACACAGTCACATACCTAGTCCAATAGTCCGTAGTAGTGCCCGGATCCCTAGTTTGTCGTGTTGGGTCCCATATCTGTGGGACCACATCTAAGAAAATGGCCCTGGCTCAGGTCACCTGTATACACGGCTCCATGGTCTGCCTCTCCAAGTCTCAACAGGCATACCATATGTCTGGTTGTGGAACCCCCTGTACCATGCCTAGTTGTTGTTGGCATCTATTGACCCTGTATAGCTCGATAATATAAACTCTGACTATCCTATAAGGAAGTGTTCCGCTGTGCAAACATTGAGCTCTATGGCATCCTCCAATGCCATTATATTCTGCCTATAGGGTCTGCATTTAATATCCCTATCTTGTAGCTCATCCAAACTCTCAGTGCAATACCTAATATAAGCTACCCAGGTGACCTCGTACGTCACCACCTACTCAACCCGATGCCATGTAAGATGGCTCCTTTGGATCTTCAAACATGTAGAGTGCCCACATGGCTCCCCAATAACAATGTGGTCCCATGACCAAATCTATAGTAGCGAGGTAGGCCCCCACCGTCTTCTAATGATGGTAGGTGATCAAATGTAATTCCCAGTAAAGGTGCACCAATATGCATTATCCCTAGTAATAGCGCTCACCACTAAAAAAATCCCCTGTACTAGTGTCATCAGCCCTCTCGAGAAAAGATTTTCCCATTCTTATCAGTGAGTAAAAACCCATTGATAAGTTCCATAACATATAGGGGCCCCACAGTGTATAATGTCGGGTCGGCAATACAATCAATTAAATGTAATGGGCATACCATCATGTGGTATTTCATCTCGATCGAACAAATCCCTGACAGCTTCTCTAATCTTCCCAACATTGAAAGTATACTCAATTAGTGTGCCTAGGATAGGCATGTAGAGAATCTTCCACACATCCTCTAAAGTAACAGTCATCTCCCCAATAGGGAGTCAGAACCACTGACTCTCACTATGCCATGGCTCAACTAGTGCAGTAAATAGACCGTGATGTAGCATGATAGAAGGCATCCGCAACACAGGGCTTAGGCCCACTTCCTCTAGAAGTATGGCTATTGCACGCTGGTCTCACCAACACATACTCCCCTCTAGCTCAACGATACGTGAATGATGATCCCACATCTAAAGCACTAGCAGGTGTCTCTAAAAAATCAATCCATTAATCAGTTACTAACATTTCTTCTAAAAATTTGATCTATCATTTTTAGGGTTAACCCAAAAATCCTAAATTTTTCTTCTAAATTCCATCTTTTCTGGCATTTTCTTGTCTATCCTCTGTCATCCTAGTGCACCTGCATGCCTTTCACGCATGTGTGCCACCCTTTCAGCACATGCATAGGAACACAACCATCTAAGGGCGTTTGTGCCACCAATCGTGTGCCTGTGCACCCTTTTTGGGTGTGTGTGCACACCCTTTCGGCATATGCACATGTGCACAAATATTTGAGGGCACTTATACCATCAATCGTGTCCCCGCACATGTGTGTGTGCACTACTCTTTGTGTGTGTATGCTACCCTTTAGTGTGTGTGTGGCTATGTATATATGTGGTGCATGCTGTGCACGTGTGTGTGTTTGAGTGTACATGCGCGTGTGTGCATCCACCCTGAGGTGCCTGCACCCCCAATTAGATGCCTGCGCCACCTTTAGCATGCCTGCACCTATGTGCGTGCATGCCCTACATGACCCCTAACCCTAATTCTTAATTCTATGGAATTAATTGTAAAAATTAATAAGCAGGGTTTTGAGTACTCGCAAAAGATGCCATCGTCTGCGTGCTGCTGATACCCGTCATACTAGTGTCTGTCTGTCTCAATCGGTCTTGTGCTATCACCATCATCCTCGTCGTTATCAGAGCCTCGTGGTAAAAAATTAGTGGTGGTCGATAAGAAATGAATTGGTCACGGTGATTTACCCCTCCCAAGTGAGGTATATCAACCTGTTTTTTAACCGTCGTGAATGCCTAGAGGCTCGTTTCAATCACCGTTTTCTCCTTCTGTTCACTGTTGAATAATTATTTTTAGTTAAATAATTATTTTTTTTATTTTTTCACCGTGTTGGGGCATTTTTTGTCGTCCAATACCCCTTTTTTTCTCCCCTACAACAATTTTTATTGCTCCTAGGTGATTTTTCTTCTTATCCGCACTCTCGTAATATAATTATTTTCAAAATAATTATTTTATTAATTTTTCCACTTAACAAGGACATTATTTGTCACTTGTTTCTACTTTCTTCCACCTGGGGCATGTTTTGTTGTGCCTAGGCCCTTCATTCAATTTCTTTCATTTTCTTCTACTGTCCACCGCATTTCAGAAAACAACAAAAAAACAATATATATATATATCACTTCAAAAATCCAAAAAAACAGGGCAAATTTTTTCATAAAATCCTAAAAATATAAAAAACCTACAAAAATAGGTAACTTGCTTATTGCAGCTGAAACTTGTGTCTTGTGCATGGTATTCTCTCCATATCCTACTGGTTTTTTCCCATCTTCACCAATCTATATGACTCGCAGATGACCAGATTCACAACCATTCACAAAGTTGGTTGCTTGCTTTGTCTGTACTCTGGGGCACGTCTTGTTTCCTAGTGCTATTTCGTTGTGTACAAAGCTTTCTACTTGGACCTCATGTCCATCATCATTTCCACTTACATGTATCCTTACTTAGGGCATCATTTTTAACCCTTGTCATTAATCATGAACATGTGGATCTCTTCATCTTGATAACAAAACATTTATACAATTGTCTCGACCATTGTTGGGTTGGATATGTGCATTCATACTTATTTTCCCTGTTACATAATCTTGTTCCTTCTCATATTACATTGCATTTTGTATGTTGTGTGGAGTTGGTATTTTCAGAAATGGAAAAATTTTTCGTAGTATGGCTTTTCATGTCATTTTACTTTTTTTCATATGTTTAATATTTTTAATAAGGGACCGATGATGTAGATCTTTTGGCAATATGACGACACTGAAGTTGTTCCAATGTTAAGGCTAAGAGGCTAAGTTCTTCTCTCTACTTATCCATATTTCTTCTACCTCACTTTCCTCTTACCACTTTTTCTTTTGCTTCACCTAGGGCATTCTACCCCTTCCCATTCTTCTATCCATTTCTCATCCTTTTCGATCATCGATCATCTTCCTTCATCACCCCATCAACACTCGAGGGGGGCACCTCTCCCGTCCTGCTAATTTTTCTTCTATCCCTTCACAATTTAATTTGTCTACTATCTTTCAAGTGGCGTCACTTACGCCACCCCAAAGAGGGGAAAAATGTAGACACCCCATAATTATGCCTAAGTAATTTAAATACTTAAATTGTGCTAATTATCTCCTTTCCCACAAATTAGTGACATTTCATCAAACAAATCTCATCTTCTCTCCTATCGTCATTAATTAATCACACAATGCTAGTTAATTAAGTCACCTATTCAACAAATATCCTAATTAATGACCTTCCATTAATTAATCTCCCCTGCTATCTAGACTAATTAATTATTATTAATTAATTAGCTTCCCCTTTCATTTAACCAATAAATCAATATTTAATTGATTTAAATCCCCTTCTATAGTCTAAATCATGCTAATATTCCTCTAAAAGCTTTTATAAGCTTGCACATCTATTAATTAAATCATCTTGAATAATTAAAAGGCCCCCTTTATCCACATGAGTCACTAAAGGACAAACAAACCCTCCTAAAGTTAACTCAACCCTATGTAAACCCTCCTTATCCATAATTAACTCAACATCCCTATTATCCAACATGCAAAGGGATGTAGTGATTCCTTTGTCCATTGGGCTATATAAATATCCCTCCTTCTACCTTTACACTTACACCTACATTCTTTGAGAAGATAAAATCAAAGCACATAGCAAATATACTATAAGCTTCTTTGTCACTCTTGAAGAATTCACCATTGAAGAGCTAACCCTCCTTCCTTCACCAAATTTGATTGCCATGGAGCCTACATAGGTCCATTTGATTTTGTTTTCAATCAAAAGAGTAGAGGTTTTTTAACAATTAGCATGTTAGTTTTATTTATGCTTTAAAGTTCTAATGCAATAGGGTTATTGTCTAACCTTGTTTAGCTCTTATCTTGATGGTGTCCAGATTTTGATTTAGCTTTGTTAATTAAGACTACTAGGTGTTAGTTTTAATTTCCTTAACTTAGTCGAACAAAACCATGCACACAACTGGCATGTGTTTTAGAATGATGAATAGATCATTAAATTTCTATAAGAAGAAGTTGAATTCACATCTATAAACCAGAGAAGACTAGAGCAGCAGTACGAGAATAAGATAGTACAACTGCATACAAACAAGCTTACCAAAGAATTAGTGACACCAGAATCCATTTTCAATCCTAATGGTCAGTTCATAAAAGAGAAGGCTAACATGTAAATCAAAGGACAATATTTATAGTCAATCCTAGTTAGAGAAGACAAAAAAATTCAAATTGGCAAGATGTTCACCAAGCAAGAAAGGTATGAATTCATATAACTTTGCCAAGAATTTCTTGATGTTTTTTGCTTGGAGTTATGAAGACCTAAGAGGGTTCAATCCAAAACTAGAACAACACACAATCAAACTGGATCTAGCTGCTCTTCCCATTCAGGCAGAAGAAGAGACCAGTCAACCCACATATTGAGCCTCTAATGACGAAGGAACTAAACAAGCTGATAGAGGAAAGCATCATATTTTCTAATCAAACACTCAAGATGGGGTTGCAAATCTAGTCCCAGTCAGGAAGAAAAATAGAGAAATCAAGCTATTTTGTTGACTTTAGGGATTTGAATAGAGCCTCCCCTTAAAGATCACTACCCACTCCCTTCAATGGAGCAGATATTGCAAGTGGTGTTTAGGTCAGAAAAGGTTCTCCCTTCTAGAGATGACTACTCAGGGTACAACTAGATCATGGTGAAAGAAGATGATCAATTCAAAATAGCTTTTCACCACCAAATGGGGCACATATTCCTACAGAAAAAATTCCATTTGGATTATCCAGCGCTAGAACCACTCTTCAAAGGGAAATGGATATGGTGTTTAAGGTGGACTGATCAACAAAATAGTGTCGATCTATCTGGATGACATTATAGTGTTTTCCAAAAAAGTAGCAGATCATCTTTTCCATCTAAGGCAGGTATTCCAAAGATGTAGGAGTTTTTGGGGTATCAATGAACCCCCAAATAATGCATATTCTTAGCCCATGAAGGTAAGCTTATAGGCCATATTGTATCAAAGAAAGGATTGGCAATTGACCCAAAGAGATTTCAAGCAATATGATCATTGCCATTGCCAAGTCACAAGAAGGCTCTTCAAAGATTCTTGGGAAAAATCAATTTGGTCTGCAAGTTTGTTCCAAACTTTATTTCCCTTGTTAAGCTAATAACGTTGATGTTGAAGAAGAGCTTAACATTCAGGTGGACAGCTGAAGGAAAAGGAAGTTTTGATGCTATTAAAGAATCCATATCACAAGCCCCAACTCTTGTGAACCCATATTTTCCAAAGATTTCATACTGTATGCCTTTGGTGGCAACGACACAATTTCTGCAATCTTGGTGCAGTAAAACAAAGAGAGTATAGAAAAAACCAATTTATTTCTTCAGTCAGATTCTAGAAGATTATGAGGTGAGGTACTCCTTCATTGAGAAGCAGGTCCTAGTAGTGATAAGAGGATTAAAGAAGTTGAAGCATTTAGTTTCAAACAACAAGATCCAATTATTGGTCTCCCATGTGGGAGTTAAAGAATTCCTTCTCAGCAAGGACTTGAATAAAAATCATGCAGGATGGAATCACTCATTTCATGGAATATGACATTGATATCAAGGTCACCAATCTGGTTTATGGGAAGGGGTTGTGTGAACAACTAGCCTCGGGTCAACAAGATGAAGCAGACAATGAAAAGGAGGTTGTTCTTGATCTACAAGAGGATCAAGAAGAGGGGAGAGATGATGTACCTACTCCTTGTTAGACCCAAGATATGGTGCACTTCCTTTGAATATGCTTGTGTCCTCATGGGATGAGTAAATAAAAAAGAAGGAATTTCAGCATACAGGCCATCCCATATGTTCTTATTGATGGTGTCTTGTTCAAGAGGGACATCAATGCCATTCTGCTGAGATGCATTAGGACATATCAGGTGGAGAGAGTGCTATAATAATTCCATGTTAAAGTAGATGGAGGAAATTTTTCTCCAAGAGTAACAAGGGGTAAAGAACCTAACTCCGCCCAAGGAAAAATTCAACATTTGGGCCCGAGTCAAAGCTAAAGCGAGGAATCGAAGGAAAGGGCAAAAGATAAATTATGAATCCGTAGGCCCAATTTTTGTTCCAATCTAGCTGCCATGTATCCCATATCAAAAGGGGTCCCATTTTTCAAGTTGTTTTCCCATCCTCCTATACGGACCCGATACAAACTTTGAAGGGGCATATCTTTTGACTCGGGGCTCGAAATATTACAAATCTGATGTTGTTGGAAATATTTTGGCCTCACCCATGTCATGGAGGTCTGAAAATTTAATTTTGAGGAGTTAGGTGAAGAAAAATGGAGGAAATATCTTCGGCCTTTCAATGCAAGATCTTCTTACCTCAATGACCAGATCATATTTGATTTGTTTCGTTGTTTCCTCTTCCTTCAAGGTGCCGAACCAAGGATTAATGCAGTAAAGATGGATTTGGGGAGAGACTTCATTAGAGACATTAATAGTGGTGATTGAGCTTCAACTTGCTTTTCTTGCTTCTCTCTCTCTTCTTCTTTCAGGTTGAATCTATAAATACGAGGGCAGGATTCATTGTAAAGGGTTGGACATTCTTTGCTTTGTAGGCTCCCTTCTCCTCTTAGCAAAGAGATTTGTAGGGTTCAGGCCTTCCATCAAAAATTACATTACTTTTCTACCTCTTGGTTACTTTATAATGGACTGTATCAATCTACAAAGCAATAAAACACGTCTATGATCGATTTTAGATCCTATCTCATCTCTTTTTCTTTCATCTAGTCTCCCATTATATATCTAGCTATCCGTACTTGTTTATTGTATGCATTTTGTTGGTTTGTGTCTGTTAGCAAAATAAGTGTTCATCATTCCTTTGGTGAATCACCTAGTAGTTTATTTATTTCTTATTTCTTATATTCTTTATCTCTGTCTCCTTGGCAAGTTTTAGATTAGGTATAGAGATAGATCCTCTGCAAATCCTTACGTATGCACCTAAATAGAGGGATAAGGAACTAACCTTTGATCTGGAGAGATTTTCCATTTTGGTAAGGTCCCACACCTTGGTAAAAGTTCAATGTTATGAAATCACAACAAATGACTCTACCTTAGAAAAGCAAACCTGTAGAACTCATTTGGGGGTGTTGTGATTTCGCACTAACACTTCCCATTCCTATGAATGGTATGTTTCTCAAACACTATTATTGAAAAACCTACAGTGTCTTTTTAAAGTAGGATTTCCCTTCAATAAGTGTATTTCTTGCACATTGCAATGTTTTTCAATTGAATAAGTGCATTTCCGCACATGATCTAGTTTACCAGATCCTTTCCCAGTTTTAGTTCATTTTGGAAGGGTTAGACCTTTAGGAAGGCAGATTTTGGTTACATGCTTTAGACTCCATGCCTAATGGACAAGAGAAAGGCACTAGTCTACAAGCTAGCAGGAAACTTTCCCTACTGGATCACCATAAATGTTGACAATTTGTGCACTTGTGTAGAAATGGGCAACTTCAAAGTTCGTTATGATGGATAGAATTGGTGAAGTATACCTAAGCTAGGGGAGTTTCTTTTAGAGAATATTGTTACTGTTGAATTAATTAATGATTACATGAAATCTATAGCTATGTGTGTTGTTACAAAATGTAAGAGATCACATAGTATGTAATTTCATGATTATCTTCAGCAAAATAACACAAGGCCCCGAAGGATAGCTGTGTCGTCTTGATGAAGACATCCAATTATAGAATAGATGAAATGCTAAGTTTTGGAACAACAAACATAAATGCAAATTACAAAAATCAGAGTTCATTACTAGATGTTATAGGTTTTATATAAATGTTATTTCCTTCATTTTTAAGACATTCAATTATATTACTGAGTTGTTTAGTTCATCATACAATCTATACAGAAAGCTGAAACGCAGAAAGAAATACACAACTCAATTTCAAAATTCAATGTTTTATTCATAAGGAATGTAAAATGTTCCCACACAAGCCATGGGATGTAACTAAAAAGTAAAGTACAACTACTTAAATAAGAGGTACGTATGCATGAAAGAGAAAATAAAGGAGT
This sequence comes from Taxus chinensis, assembly GCA_019776745.2. Classification (NCBI taxonomy): domain Eukaryota; kingdom Viridiplantae; phylum Streptophyta; class Pinopsida; order Cupressales; family Taxaceae; genus Taxus; species Taxus chinensis. The sequence goes on from CM034150.1 coordinate 212,235,717, forward strand.
ATGAGTGAACCCATCATTGCCTTGGGGGTCTCTTCTTTGGTTATGAAATCTCCTTTTCCAGCCTTGTTCCTTCTTCATTTTCGTTGTGAAAGAACTATACCTAAAAAGAAGAAAAGAGGAAAATCATCAGTTACAAGCTCAAGGATCAATCTATATTCCTATACTATCCTAATTCATGCATATGAATCTCTTAACAACATGAAATATAATTTACTTGAAGATCAAACTGTATCCATGTTTTACTCGCTCAAAAAGAAGGAAAAATAAGAAAATAAAAACCATGGAATAAGAGAGGCCAAAAAGCCTAAATATTTTCTAATTAGTTTCTTATGTGTGTAGGTACAGGTTGCAGCCAAGAAGAAATAAATAAAGTCTTTCACTATAAACAAAGATTGCATATTTCAATGCCTTCTATCCTATGGCATAAATTAGATAAGTCATATGCACATGCTGGAATGAAGGAAGAATGCAACTGCAGGTTACAAGGAGTTAAAATCATAAGGATATCAATATGTGAATTATACAGTATTTCAGAACTCATTGCTTAAGACTCAACAAACAACTACAGTCGCCGATTCAAAATCAAAGAAGTCAGAAATAATACAGAAGCCATATTTGGGGAAGAACAAAAGTCACAGATCTATAATTTTCACAAAAAATTTTACACATAAATTTTTAGCAAGTTTTTGATCACAAAAAGCATTAACAAAATCAAATACAGGTGTATCGAGAGAAGATTAAAGTAAATTATCTCAGGGCATTCATAGCTCTCGGGCCAAGTTCCCAGAACTCAAATAGAAGCTAACAGATAGCTTTAAAAGCACACTCATGGTGGTCACGTTTCCCAAATTTCCAATAGAGAGGCTCTCAAATGAGAAATATCTAAAAATATGCCACACAGAAGGAGATACCAGAAGTATTCACGTTCTACAGAAAGCTCCAGAGAAGTACAAGAAACTTAATTGAAAGAGAAAATAAAGATAGAAATTATTTTATTCTTTCAGAGTAATAAGATGATAGATCTAAAAATCAACGCATAACGAGCTAAAAATTTCAGAGTGAGGTATCCACATATCCACTTCACCTAGACACCTTATCAAGCCAACTCACCCTAAGACCTATTCTTAGTAAGTTGCCATAACTAACTTAGACTTACCAAAACCCTAAAAATCAATGCCTACATTCTCTTTAACCACATTCACGCATGCTTACAAGAAGCTTCCATTTTAATCTACAAGTTAATGACATGAGATTAGAGAAAATCAAGAGGATATCCTTAGTTTAGTAAACCTAGGAAATCCCGCCTTGACCGATGCCGGTTAGCCCTAACCGTTGTTAGTTAGGTCGGAACTGCCATCGGTTACCATTTTAACCCCCAAAATAACCTTATTTTCAAGGCGGGCAAAGATTGAAAAATGTTGATGAACATTAGCACATCCCAAAGAGATATCACATCTTCTGAGATCGAAATCGAACGAGATCACGCATGAAAGGAAGGAGATCAATCATTTTCTTCTACACAGCCATCCAGCACTCACTCCAACACTGATTTGATCTAACCAAGCAAAAGGAATGCCCATGCAGCCCATGCAGAAGCTCTCCTATGATTGGTGATCACCTATAGCCTTCAACCTCTCACCAGTACCTCCATTCATCACTCACAGGCATCCAGGACTAGAATCCAAGTAAGTAAAACATTATACTTCTCTAGTTCATTTCATTTTGTTATTATATTATCAACTATTTTTACCTCTCCACCCATTAACCTACAACCTTCAACACTCCCCCTCCATATACCCATTAAAACCTCGCTAAATCCCACCTTAGCTACCAAATACCTCATTCTGACCAACCAAAATCCTTTGTGGAATTAGAAAAGTGACCCAAAACCCATTCTGTGGCATTCCTAGTCTTCCACAGTAACCTGCACCGGTTTTACTCAGCCAGCATCAGTCGCCTTTAACCGACATCGGTCTCTGTATTAGCCCACACAACCTAGAATAGTGACCTATCCAGCTAATTCCACATCACCCTTATTCACCTGTGACTTATCTGAGACCTCTGTCAAACTTGCAGAGAACTAGAACCAGTTACCTGACCTTCAGATCCTATTCTAACCTAGCCTGTTAGATTAGATCTTTCTTATTGTATTTTAAGTGAGATACCTAATTCATTTCAAATTACAATAGGATTTACTTCATTTCCCACATTAAATTGTTTAAAACAGTGGACTAACAGTCGTCTAGGAAGTATCACACTTCCTGGATCTAGCACACGCTAGGTAGTTCACTACACATATTGTTTAACTCTTTCTGGTGGTCTTGATTTTCATTATAGGTAGTTCCTCCTAGACAGAAGGAAGATCTCATGATCATCTATGGATTCAGAAGTCATATGCACGCAACAACCCATCAACCAACATTTGAATAGGTATTCCTCCTATGCCCATTACTGTATCTGTTTCGTCAATACTTCAAAGAAACATCTATGAATCAGGTGAAACATTTTGGCACACTTGGTAGGACACATCCAGGGTTCCTTGCATTTTATTCATTCCTATGAAAATTTGTGTGTTTGTTTCCCTCCTGAAAAAGCATACACAATAATTTTCTTCCTTGGTAACCCAAATTTTCTTTCTATTTTCTATAAAGGAAACCTTTCTTTTGGTGTAATTAAAAGGAACCATTTCTTTGTGTTTTCTGCATTATAGTGAAAGTGCATCCCTCTACCTCTTCATATTTTTGTGTCATCCAACTTCACTCTTCGATTTGGGCTTAAAAATAAGTGCATTGCATTCTGATTTATCACATTAGCTCACATTAATTGAGGGCAACCTATAGGCTGGAAGTCATGACCAACTGATGGTTGAAAAATGAACTATAGAAAGCACTTTCTTTCTCTGTCTTTGTCTCTGAGTCTTACCAAACCTCACAAAAATTGAAAATACACACATTCTTAAACAACATCTTACCTAGAAGAAGATGGTGGTGATCACACAATCACGACATAGTGGGCACCCAGCTCAATGCTCTATCGAGTCATACTTCAGAGTGAGGCCCGCCCCCACTATAACATACCTGAAACCTCACCTTTTAGATATCCTTCTTCATAGGAATCCATCCTCACCAAAAAAATCCTATTTCATAGTTCATGTGTCAGTCCTTAAATAACATAAGTTAAACAAACATAATAGAAAAGGCACTCCTAGGATCACATTTTTCTTAGTGTTTCTGCTTGGCTTGCATTTTGAGGTGAAAGATCCCATTCTTCATTTTTCTTGTTCATCCTTACATGCTTCTCATCACATCTGGTGAATTATAGCTTCACCTGAGTGTGCCTAGACCATATTCTCATCATTCTCAGACTTTTGGGTCTGATTCCACATTAGATTTTAATTCACAACCACTATTCTTTCATCACTGTTTCAATTTCACAGTGACCGGCATTGGTCTAGCAACCATTGTCGGTTAACCTCTTACCATCGTCGGTTATACTCAACTGGCGTCAATTCTAGGTCCTTTTGTTAACTTACTCAAAGGAACGTTTATTCATCTTCATCCTTGTTATTTATTCATATTCTTCCACTCTTTATAGTCCATGTCATTGCTATCATTCCCATTGACGTTGTAAACCTCATAATATTTGGCATACCTATCATATTTGACCTTCTACCTTATTTTTCACTCACTGTCCATTTTATACAGTGACTGGTAGCAGTTACCTCTAGCCGACATCAGTTTTCCCTAACCGGCATTGGTTAGCCTGTTTCACTTTCCCACCAACATTCATTACCTAATCCACTTTTTACCATCATATCCACTTGTTCCTGCTATTTTCTGTGTCATTTACAAAGAAGCAGCCCTACCTGATCAGTACTGGTTCACATGGTGCTGACCTGAAGACAAGAAAACACACTTGTATTTCATGCCAATTGTCAACCACTCCCACCTAGTCCTTCACCACATTCCATTTTATCACCAGACATGGATCCCATCCATCCTATCACTATCACCACTGGAGATGAGGAGTTCACATGACTCTTTGACCAAAATGCTACCGCTTTGTAGTTTTACCTTTCCCACTTGTCCACTCGAGATGCCTCAGGTTAGTTTATATACAGCATGCCCATATCTATCCCCCTAACTCTCGCTCTCACTCCTGTATTGGCCCCATCTGGCTCTATGCTACCTGCATTTACTTTACCCCTAGTCATTTCGCAGCTAGGTCCTACACCCACTATGACTTCCATGCCTACCACCTTCGTGGCACTCACCACATCCACCATGCCTTAGACAACTACCCGAAATGTAACCTCATCCACCTCTAATGTCTCACACATACCCGTAGCTACACTATCACCTCTGGTGTCGGTGACCCCTACCCGTTTTCAGAATGTGGTCCTTTCCATTCCACAATCATTAGCCCCCAATGCCACTAGGTTCACCACGACCCTTCCACCTCCATATACATACTATCAGTAGCCTCCCGTTTCATCTATTATTCACTCTGGGTACGTACCCCTTGTTTCACTGCCTTCTTCTCAATCAACCTACATGGAAGCACCATACACTGGAGTTCCACCCCCGTTATATGCCCAAAACTAACCCTCTCATGCTACAGGAGGCACCCAATCATCCCAACCTACCAATGACCTAATCAAATTAATGTTGGACAAGATGCAAACATTGGAGGCATTGGTTTCTGGATCCCGTAACACTCTCACCTACGACAAGATTTGTAATGAGTCCATCCAACCATCCATTCCTATCCGTACATATCCCATGCATTCGGAAATACCTAAATTCAATGATTTCAATACCAAAGAGGACCCGCAGTAGCATTTATAGTCGTTCAAACATGGGTGTTATCCGATCGCTCACAATGACGCTTTGCTATTGCAAACCTTTCTGATGTCTCTAACTAGACCTGCATTAGACTATTATAGTGGGTTACCTAAACACTCTATATTCTCATTCAATTAGGTATTCCAAGCCTTCTTGGATCATTTATCTATCAATATCGTCAAGAAGGTTACCATGACCAACCTATACTCCACGCATCAGTATGAGGATGAATCTATCATAGATTTTTTCACCTACTGGCGTAGTGTGATCAATAAACTCACCTTCCAACTACCCCAAATAGAACTCATTGAACTCTTCACATGGGCTTGTGCTAGACATATCTCACTGACCTTACAGGTCCAAACTTTCTAAACATTTGATGAAACATTCACTATGGCACGAAAGTTAGAGATTTGGGCCATCAAAGAGAAGCAAATCAAATTACGTAATAAGAATTCAACACTCAAAACGAACGATACCTCTTCTTCTTCCAAACCACAAAATAATTATTCAAAAGCTAAGGGCACTGCTAATGCAATGGTACTCAAGGATGGCCCAACTCATCCATCAAATCAGGCTACCCCCTCATCTAATCTCTCACCCATCCAGACTTTTCAATTTAGATGAGAACAATGGAAATACACCCCAATCGAGGAACCTTACTCTTCTGTCTTAAAAAAGCTTATCAAAGATGGAGCCATTACCCTTCCACCTATAAAACCACACACTGGTTTTGACCCTGCTTACCCCATGCCTACATGGTTTAAAGAACATGACTTCTGTAACTATCATCGAGTAAAGGGTCATAATGATGGAAATTGCATCACTTTTAAGAATATTGTCCAAGAAATGCTCAAGAAAGGAAAGTTAACCATGGATAATCCTAACACACCTGCCAACTAAAACCTACACATCTTCAAGAAACCATTTCCTAATCATGCCCCTTCGTCTGATCAAACCGGTGAGACCTCAACTCATGATACCCATACCCACGAGGTCCACACTATTTTTAGTGACACATTCATTGTTGCTCAATTACCTCACATTCCTTCCATAGAGGAAATCCTAACCCATAATCCTCCTTCTGTTTGGAACCCACCGCACCTATTCCTCCAACCACAAAGGAACACCTTTCATCTCCTTCATTACCTATGGCGGAGTCTTCTGCTAACATCGAGACCATTTCACCTTTGGCTTCTCAACTTAGAGAACCGATACCCATAGTTCCTCCTCCACCTATAGAGAAGCACCCATCATCTCCTCCACCCATCATAGACCCAGTTGAGATACCTTTTCCTCTTGGTGAACATTCTCCATCAGCTACCCAAAATCCTACAGACCTACTTTCGGCTCTCTTACCCACGAAAGCTGAAGCTAGCCAATTTCCTGTCTCTAAGACACATTTTACGGGAATTTTCATTAAGTCCTCATCAACTCCACCCAAAGATGTGTCATTCTCACGTTTGTTGATCACTTAGATTATGTGGATAGGGCTTTACTATGGGGGCACCTTTTTCTTCCTGTCTTAACACAGATGCAAAGGTCACTTGTTGATACCTCTACTATCTACCAAAAAATATTTCAACCAATCGAACCAAACATAACCACTTCTATCACAACTCCTTCCATGACACCTATCATAGCTCAAACCACACCCTTACCCATAACCCAACCTAAATATAAACCTAAACCCACACCTATGACATCTTCCTCGACTAAACCTATTACCACTTTAGGGGTCACCTCGACCACCAGCCTTACTCATCCACCTATCAAACTGGATTTAGCTACATCCTCCAAAGTCAACACCACACCTACCCTGACACTCAAACATAAACACCAAACTCATAGAACTCATACCCCAGCTACACCAATCACACCTCCACCTATCTCGTCTATCTTAGGACCTCAGCTTCCCATTATGGCTAAGCAACCTCCACCCATCAATAAACCAAAAAAACAACAGCCCATTCCTTCCTCGCAAACCTCTAATGCACCCACATGACTTACACCCACACTCACAACATCTTTACCACCCATACCTCCAATACCTTCAGCAATTCCTTCACTACCCACTGCACTGCAATCTCTACCCCTTACATCTCCTGTACGACCCGCATCCTCTATCTTCATAGCACCCCCATTATCTCCATGGGTAACTCATCCTCTTCCCCCATTTTCCTTTCTGTCTAGACCTCATACACCCATATCACCTTTTAACAAGGAGATGCAACCCAAAGATAAATCTCCACTACCCCATAATAAGGTAATCATAACAACCACACACCCTCCTACCCATCCATCTAATATACCCCCACCTAAACAAACATGACCAACACCCAAAACCATGCCAGTACCCAAAATCACGACTAGACCTACTCCTCCTCTTAAAAAGACCATTCCTCAACAATCAACCGCACCTACACCCAAACCCACATTCACTTCCCATTTCGATCCACTAGCTAGGTCTTATGCCAAGATTTTAACCAACCTCCTTAATACTTCTGTCATCACATTACCGCCACTCAGATCTTACGACCCCCTCAAAACCAAGCCAAAAGGGTTTTATGACACAAGAATTTACGCATACCATCATGTGCCAGGGCACGATGTGGAGAACTACAAGGCTTTGAAAGCCATCCTTATCTAGTTGTGTCCTCTTGAAGCCAACTTTGACGATGACGACGTTCTCGATGAGGACCCTGCTTCACTAACACCCATTCCCACACTACCCACTCAACAACCATGACCTCCACCCTCACAGCTCTTAGATCCACCTCCAAGATTTGAAATTAACATGGTTTGCATTAGATAACTTACCACGCCACCACCCAAATGTCATTGTGCCCAGCTCACTTCACAAGGATTTTCTCCTCCAGTAGCTTTTTACACGTAATGTCATTATACCACTCACCCTACACCTTCTTCTATTTTCCAACTCCCCTTAGATCAACATGATACACAATCACTACATGTGCTTAGAAGGATAAGGGAAAAGAAAAGGCAATCAACCCACCAACTAATCCCATACCCAACATACCATCTGCACCCATGCCTAAAATCACTATCTGCAACCGCACATCCTATTTCCAATGGGGTTACACATCGCACCATGCTCAAACAGTTACACCAGTCTCCCCTCAAAATGTCCTTATATGACCTCATCCAAACCTTAGAATCCCATCGTCAAGCTCTCATGGAGGTTCTTTAATCTATTGAGGTTTTACCCAATGACCCTACATCCGTAGCCTCCATTATCACACCCCATAATCTATCCTCTCTTACCAAATTACCACCTTCACCCACAACTCCACCTACTCACCAAGTAGCCTCCCTTAGCTTTTCTAAGGAAGAGATCACGCCACACCAAAACAATGACCCAGACCTGGCCCTCTTCATCTCTATCCACATCGATGACATACAAGTACAACAAGTGATGATTGATGGGGGCACTAGCATTAATATTATTTCATCCCATGCATTTACGGTCAAATTCTCATACCTGATAATTGCATGCATAAACATCCTGTCATGTTGCATTCATTCAATGACACTATTACCTCTAAACTAGGCAATGTCATCCGCCACATTCACGTAGGCCCCCGCACTTTTCCAGAATTAGTCTACGTCTTGGAGGGGGAGTTTAAATATAACTTGTTACTTGGCAGACCCTAGATTTGTGTCATGGGGTGCATTCCTTCCACTTTGCATCATTGTTTAAATTTTGAACATGAAGAACACACCTATACCATTCCAGCTGACCCATCACCTTTCAAAACCTACAACATGCTTTACCAACCCAATGATGTGCTCATACCTGTTAAAGTGTCTACCTCCGCGACCACCACCATTTCACCTACACCTCAATTTACCAGTATAACTACTACTTCTACCACACATGCATCCTCCATTCCAACTGCATGTACCACAACCTCCATGGCTGACCCATTAGCCTCCCGATCTGCCAGCTCTACCTCTGCATCTAGCTCTGACACATCGTCTATTCTAGCTACCTACATACCAACCACTGAACCATTGGAAGGCATTTTTAATGCCTCACTCTGGGGGAGTACTACCTATATAGAGTAAACACATTCCTTACACCACAAGATTACAGAAGTCTTCACCAACACCCTTGTTATGATCACCACATAGGAGAATGCCTCATTAATGGTCCTCCTCATATTCTTACTAGTCTCACCTATGGGGGACTTGACACTACCACATACACACCCGAAACACCGCCATAAATTCACCCCATTTTCCACTGACTTCAAATCACTTACCAATCACTGTTTTTCCCACACCTTCCTACACTGATGTGCGTGGAAGGGTTTTGGTTTTGGATTTTACGAGTAAGGCTGCCATACCATTATTCCATGTACTACCCACAAACATAACAACCGTAGTGGTATCGGCTTTCCTGAACCACCTACCAAACAGGCCTACATTGAACTCATCAAGGACACTATCCCTTCTCCACCTTCTTCACTCGTTCCACCTTCATCACAACCCTCACCGAAAGAGTCGATGGATCCTTAATCAATCCCTCCTAACTTTTTTTCTTTTTCATAAACACCATTTCCTTGGGGTATCTGACTTATCAACATGAGAGCAATACCCCTTCCACTCTCCTCTTCCTGTATCCTAAAATGATCGATGATGATACACCTTCAATTAATATCGTTCAATGTTAGATGATGAATCTATACTCACCTACCTTGGTGCAGAAGACACATATATTCATCAGTCGTTACCTTTTGAGATGAAAACCATGTTGAATGAATCAACTAACAAGATCAACATTCATTCTCAAGACAACCCACACATCCTAAAGATCGGTTAATCTTTAGATGCTGCAGAATAGGAAGCCATCACTTCTTTTCTCAGAGATCATAACCATGCTTTTGCTTGGTCTTATGCAAACATGCCTAGTATTGACCTTACCATAGTGGTCCGTAATATCGTAACTGTTCCCGATGACAAACCCATTAAACAAAAGCCAAGGAAAATACACCCTCGCATTACCCTTCTCGTCAAAGAAGAACTTTAGATCCTTCTTTCTGTTTCCTTCATCTTACCCATTGATTATCCTTGATGGATTTATAACATTTTCCCTATCACTAAGGCAACAGGGTGACTGTATTTACACGAACTTCTGTGACCTCAACCTAGTATGTCTGAAAGATGACTTTCCCTTACTCGTTATTGATTAGTTGGTTGACCTTACCGCTGGTCATGATATGTTATCACTCATGGATGGCTTCTCAGGTTACAACCAAATCTTGCTTGCCCTAGAGGATCAACACAAAATGTCGTTCATCACCCCTTGGGGGACCTTCTGCTATCGAGTCATGACTTTCAGCCTTAAAAATGTTGGTGCCACATATCAGCAGGCTATGACTTACATCTTCCATGACATCATGCATCGCATATTGGAAGATTATGTGGATGACATCTTGGCAAAATATAAACGCTACTCTGAGCACCTTTCTGTCCTCGAAAACATCTTTGACCATCTCATTAAATATTGCGTCCGCCTTCAGCCTAAAAAGTGTGTCTCTACTGTCCTTTCACGTAAGCTCCTGGGCTTTATTGTTTCCCTATGTGGTATAGAAGTTGACCCTACTAAATTCAAGGCCATTCTCGAAATTCCTCCACCCACTAACCTTAGACAACTCCATAGCCTACAAGGTAAGTTGTAGTCTATTCACCATTTCATTTCACAATTATCAGATCAGTGTCAACCATTTCATCATCTACTCAAGAAGGATGTCTCCTTTAGATGGGATGTTGACTGCCACAAAGTTTTTGAGGCCTTAAAATAATACCTTATCTAACCACCCGTACTCATTCCACCTAAAGATGATCAACCTTTCTACCTATACATCTCAACTACCGATCATTCCTTGGGAGCCATGCTCATTCATCGTGATGAACAACACAGGGAGTGGGTGGTTTATTACATAAGCCACACTCTTTTACATTACGAAACCTGATACACCCATCCTAAAAAACTTTTCTTAGCCTTATTTTTCATTGCCGCCAAACTCCTCCATTACCTACTTAACCACAAAACCTATGTTGTGACCAACACCAACCCCTTACACTTCATGTACACCAAACCTTATCAAAATCAGTATGCTGCACAATGGCTTATGCTTTTAGCTGATCTTGACCTTGAATTCATTCATCAAAATTCTATCAATGGCCAAGCTGTCATCGACCAGTTGGCCAATGCACCTATTTCCAGGGATCAACCCTCTAATTTTGATTTTCCAAATGAGTCAATTGTTACCCTTTCCTTGGATGAACCCCCTTACCAAATGACACTCTTCTTCAATGGTTTAAAGTGTCAGCGCAGGGGTGGGGATGGTTTCATCCTCATTCCACTTGATGGTGAACCCATGCCTTTGTCTTTTAAATTAGACTTCGATTATACAAACAACATTTCCGAATACGAAGCGCTTGTACTAGGTCTTCAAGCCGCCTATGACCTAGATGTCAAATCAATCAACATCTTTGGTGATTCTCAATTGGTCGTAAACCAAATCAATGGTATATACCAATTTCGTAACGAGTTGCTTTAGAAGTATAAACATCATGTAGATATAATTTTGACCACCTTTGACGGTTACACCCTTCAAACCATCCCACATTCAACCAACAAATTTGTAGATACCATGGCCTGCTTAGCTTCCCAAATACCCGCTTTTACCACCAATTCTACAATCTTTGTCACCGTACAACGAATCTAATCACCTTCTTATCTACCTCACGATGTTTAATCCATTGGAACCGTCACCTCTGACTTGAGTGACCTTTGGTACAAACAATAATCTAACTAACTTACTCTCTCCATCTTACCTCCTGATCTCACCCGTAATGGACAACGTGCCTTCCTTAAAAATGTCTCTCATTATGTCATCCTAGGGGGACTCCTCTATAAGCGTGGCTTTGATGTTATTCTCTTACGATGCCTCATGAGTTTTGGAATTCCTTATACCATTAAGGAAGTTCATGACAGCATATGTGGAGGTCACTTCAGTGGCCTTGTTGTTGCTAAGCATATTCTTTACCTTGGCTATTAATGGCCGACCCTTAACCATGATTGTTATGACTATGTCAAACATTGTGTAAAATTCCAACAACATTCCAATCTTCATCATACACCCAGTCATGCCTTATAAGTTTCCCATGACCTTTGGCCCTTCTCTCAATGGGGTTTGGATCTTAATAGAGAGATCAACCCCCATTCTTCCCAATGACATCAATGGATCATCATTGCTACCGAATACTATCCAAAATGGGTGGAAGCCATACCACTCATCTCCATGAAAGATGAGAAAATATGTGATTTTTATTAATCACCACATCATTATTCACTTCGGTGTTCCTCATCGCCTCATCACTGATTATGGAAAACAATTCAAAAAAAATAAAATTTTAAAAGCTATGTGACGCCTTCAACATTCAGCTTAGTTTCTCATCACCTTATTACACACAAACCAACGGCCAAGCCAAATCCACTAATAAAACCTTAAACAAAATTCTTATGAAATTGGTTAATGATACTGGGAAGGATTGGCATACACACATTCCTTTTTCCCTGTGGGCATACTGCATTGGTATTCACACTTCCACTGCTGCCACACCATTTTCTCTAGTCTACGGTATATAGGAAGTTCTACCTCTCAAATTCCAGATCCGCTCACTCCACATTTCTCTCCATGACATGCTTAATGATGATGAATTTTGTTAGGACCATTTAACATAGCCAGAGTTATTATATGAACGTCATCTTAATGCTCTAGATCACCTTCAATTTTACCAAAAACATATCAAATGTGCCTATGATAAATGTGTCCATGCATGAACCTTCCAAGTCAGTGACCTTGTCCTGAAAGAAAATCATGTAACTAAAGCAAAAAAAGCAAATGGGGAAAATTTTCTCCTAATTGGCTTGGACCATACATCATGACTCATACTTATGGATCGGGTGCTTATTGTTTATCTTCACTTGATGGTAAACCCGAACCTGAGACCCTTAATGCCTTACATCTTCGACCATTCTATTTTTGACTTGTAAGTCCTACCTCACCCTTTGTCTCTTTCCATGCTCGTACCTTGAGCACTATCCACTCCATATACTTCACCAACGATTAAACAAGAATCATGTGAGTACCCGTCACTTGTCATCTTCTCTTGAATATGTGCACCATGATGTTGCACATAACATGATTCTCATGGATAATTTTCGTCTACCTTTAGATGAGATCCCATGGTCGTTTCACCTTACCTTTTTCATGAGAGTCTTATCCTCACCTTGGTCTTGTCCATGAATTCAAAGCCATCACATGGGACCAAACTCCTTGAGTCAAACTTCTAATAAAAATATGACTCCCTCAAAAGGACATCTTCCCCTCAGCAATCGCTGTTGTAAATAGACTACTCCCTTGAAGGACAGCTATGTAAAGCTCTTAAAAAAATGAGAGTAAATGAAGCTTGCCACATCAATCAGCTTCACGAAGACCTCAAGGAGTTAAATATTCTTCATCCCATATAGAATTCCCGCAATAATCAGTTCATCTCAAATACAAGTCAAAACAACAAACCTTTTAGTCATCGACTTACCCATCGTGACCTAGGTTCTCTTGCCCGAAGCACATGCTACCTACACCATATAAAATTTAAGTACCTTTCACCCTTCTTACCATTCCCATTCCTATTTCCTACCACCTCAAGGGACCTCTCAAAAACCACCATATTTGGTGATCATGTGACTAATTTTCACCATAGAACAATCACTCATGTAATGTCTTTAGGGTCTTACATTCATCACCTCTTCCAAGGTATGATCTACTCAATATAATCCTAACCAATTAGGTGGCTTTATTTCCCCCTCTTATCTTTTCACTGTCTTTGTTTACATTTTGATTACCTTATATAGGACTTGGTCCTCGATGCTTACCTTTGGGGTAATCTTCTTCTTTCACCACAATCGACCCCACCTACATCACTTTACCTATAATCCACCCACACCTAACAAACCTAAACCCACACCATGCCTAAAACCTACAAACTCAATTTCATACCTCCACATATTCTTACCTAGCTCATGGGAGAACTACATCGGCTTGAGATCCCTTTTTCATCGGGACTATGTAAGTAGTACTCCAAGGGCATGGGGCCCTTGGAGGTTAGCTTGGCCATTCTCTACCCTAAACAATTCATCTTCCATGTTCCTCACATTACATCACACCTCACTTAGTTTCCCTTTTTATACCCAAAATTGGAAATTACACCACATACATTTATTACACCTACCATTTCTTTATCATCACTATGCATAGATTATACCACATCTCACATATGACCCATATGATCATTCATTGTATAAAATAATGAATCTCAACCATGCCTATGACCTGACTCAATCCATGCCTAATAAACCTAACACAACCATGCCTAAGACCTGACTCGATCCATGCCTAATAAACCTAACTCAACCATGCCTATGACCTAACTCGATCCATGCCTAAACCAACCTGACACGATCCATGCCTAACAAACTTGACTCGATCCATGCCTAAAAAACCTAACTTGATCTCGGCCTATACAAACCTGACTCGATCCATGCCTATACTAGCTTGACTCCATCATGCCTAACTCACCTAATTTCCATCCATATCAAAACAACAAATGAAAATATCATCGACACATCAACAAATCTAGAAATAACATGTATCTCAATACAATATACATGGTTATCTCCTCATGTCCATCATCTCAAAATCGTCAGCACGTAGCCTGATACACAATCCAAAATGTCATCAGCATGTAGGCTAGTCTCATATATACAATAAAATAATGAATCAATATAAAATATCTTCGGTACGCAGGCTGGTATATGCTCAAAATATACAAAAATATCTCATACATCCTCCCTATCTTTGGCATGCAGGCCAGTATGTGATAAAAAATATACAACTATCTCTTGGCACGCAAGCTATATATATCACAAAAAAAACTATCATACATCAAATATCAGGCAGCACATATTAGACATCTTAGTGGATTTCCTCCATCTCTATATCACCTGTACCCTCGACCTCCTAGATCCTTGTTAGGGCCTCAACTTAATTTGGTCTCCATGCGCTAGTATCCTCTGCTTGATATGGCCTCGAAGCTTGTTGACCCTTGTGCTCTCCACACTATGAGTACAGGATCTCGCCCTCTCACTGGATGTCTGTTATGCCCTGTACTCATCATAAGATATGAATTCTATCTTAGCCGTCATCAGCTAGTCCTAGTAATATCTAGCCTCACCTAGGGCATACATAACCTAGATACAGACATGGTCTGTGGTGGTCCCATAGGTCTCAGCCCCTGTACCTGTCCTGTGGGATCCTACCCCACTCCTTCATATGAACTGGGACCCGGTCTCGGTGCCTGTGGTGGTGCCCCCCTACCCCTGTGCCTATATCTAGGCTTGGAAGACCCCAATCTATGCCTAGGTTATGACCAACTGGCCCTATAAACCTGCCACCTAGGCTTGTAAGGCTGCCACCTGACCATCACCCTCCTCTATATCTCCATCTCCTCACTAGCCGTCTGGGCCTACAGGCTAGCCACCTGTACATGTAGCTTTGCTACCTCTACCTCAAATCTCTTTAGCTGTGTCTGTAATATACCCAACTAGGTAATGAGAGTAGCCACCTACCCCTGTAGGGCATATGTTTGCATCATGATGGTGGCTAGAATTGGTTGCCCCAGTCTAGGTGGTATGGATCGTAAGTGAGCCGCCCACCATTTTCTGTACCTATCTGTGTACCTAGCGTCATCTATCTGCCAGTCCACTACCTACTCCTCCTACCTTGCGGGCACTGTCAGCTGTGGTAGAGGTAAGGGCCTCTCCACATCATCTCTCCGGTACTGTGGGAAAGGAGGAGATACTGTCCTGTACTAGCCCAAATTATCGTTGGACTCTTTCCACTGGGATCATCTCGTACTCCCTGGCACTATGACCCTATATCCATCTCTCTAGTTGGAGCTCAGCTAGCTCCTCATGTGCATATGCCTATATGAGGGGAATCCCACATATGGCCTCTAGATAATGTCCACTCCAGACAAACTCTCCAGTAACTACCAGATAATAGGCCACATCATGTGTGGGACTCTCAAATCTCCGCTCTCCAATATCCAGGACCCAAATCCTATACCCCACCCACACAAATCTTGGTGCGAATGCATCTACTTGGGGCATCCCTATAGGCCGCACAAAAATTATATGCCCATACGCCTAGCAGTGCAATAAAAATGTATAGCACATGCTGAACCTGCGCAGCCGCCCATATGCCCACAACTCCCTTGTACCTGCACCAAGAATGTCGGTTCCCAGGAAAAGTGGGTCTCTTCTATCATCATATCATGGAGTACCCTCATTAGTGATTGGGGAAAATGTCCACCCTCTACATCTAGCAGTGCAAAGCAACACACTACCTCCATCAACAGAACCACTAGCCTCGTCTCCTCTGGATGGGCTAGGTACATCTCTCCATAGCTCAAACTGGCACTATAGAAAGTTAGCTTGGCCATCTCCTCTCTAAAATCAGTCACAATCAACTTCTCTGAGGCCTAAGAGGAGACAGAGTAGACTTGTGCACCCAATATGGGTAACCGTAGTATCCTGAGCATGTCCTCTAGGGTGATAGTAATCTCACCCATCAGTAGGTGGAACGTGTTGGTCATGGAATCCCATCTATCGATGAGCACGACCATCAAACTGGGCTGCCAGACTACATGCTGATAGTGACAAACCCCACTCAAGCCAGCTACCTACACATGTTACAGCTCCTTCAGGGTTGCTTGTGCCTTGTATTGTCACCAGTAAAGGCGGAACCCTATCCTGCATATGTAGTTTTGCTCTCCCGTGTATCCAATACAAAAAAAACATTAAACTATATTTATCATATCCATATTTACCAATTATCATTTTCCCACACCCTATTTTCACCCTACCCATCTCAACCACCTATCCCACATCACTTTTGGACCCCTGTTCCCAATAACCTGATCGGTACTGGTTCATCTTTACTGACCTCGGTCACCCCTTAACCGACATCGGTCACCTATTTGGTGACCAATACTGGTTCACCCTTACCAACCCCAATCACCCCTTAACCAACATTAGTCACCTATTTGGTGACTGATACCAATTCACCCTTACCGACGCCGGTCACTGTCGTGGTAAAACCCGCGATTTCCCAAAACCCCCCTTTTCTAAAAAAACCTTCCCCTTGCCCCTTTTACCCACCTACAATGACCTAAACTACCCTTGGACCTCCACCCCCCCCCTATCCTATTTATTACCCTCCCCATTCATCCTTTTACCCACTATTCCCCCATTCCCAAATTTAATCCATCCCCACCCATAAAAACAAAAAAAAACAAAACAAACCACCACTACCATAAACGCTAATCTCCTACTCTATCTACTCAAATACACGTAGAGTAGGGTGCTTACCTCATCACGCTAATTTTTTCATGGTGGCACGTCTGGACCATTACACCAGTGGCTTACTTGATCCCTCTCTAGCGTCCGCCATCACCAAATCGTTACCCGTAACCTCTACCCAATTAAATCCCTCGCACTGATCCTGTGGACCCACTTCTCACTAGCTCGATGTAACATCCTGACTTTTGGAACTCAATATCAATGATAATCTGTTTGGTTGTTTCTTCTTGGTTTATGTTTGTGTTTTCGTTAGTCATTCATCAAAGGTATGAGTATACAACACAAATAGAATGGACATTCTATCCATATACCCATATGGGTATGATCATAGGTATGCGAACATATATACTTATTTATATAAGCTACCCATAGTTGTGTGCATACACATGTGAGTATATGCACAAGTGCCCACTCTTTCGTGAGTTAGCACACCCTTTTTGATGCGGTGACCGCATTTTGGTAGCTTTCAGGTGTGATATTATTTAATATCATTTTGCTAGATCTAACTAACCTAAGATATAGGTTACGTGATCTAGCCTAAGCCTAGTTTATGATGGTATGTTAGCAACATAATCTGAGTGTTAAAAGATTATCTAGATGTTTTTGACTTAACCGTAATAAATGCATGACATTTTAATTTGCTTGGTTAATGAGCTCGACATTTAAATGATGCTTGATTAAAATGATATTTTTTTATGGAATTCGACTTATGAGTTATTTTGGCATTAACTTATGTGTTAATTATTCCTTTTGGAATGTGGCACATAGTTTCATTTAAAATAAATAAATAAAATTAAACTTAGCCTAAAAGCTAAGTGGAGGCATTTTTGAAGTTTAATTATGTTTAAATGGATTTTGGAATCCATGGAATAAAGGAGAGTTAGGTTTTGATTTTTACCATTTAGCATGGCGTGAAGAGAGGAGGAAGTAGAGGAGAGACCATGTCAAAAAAAAATCTGGAGGATTTCATGGAAGTTTTACGGCCATCTGGAGCTGATTTTGGGCCTGTATTTTGGGGATCTTTCCATTCTTTATTGCAGCAATGTTGGGGAGAAATTTTCTATAAAAATAAATAAGGTTTTGGAGTTTTATTTTGTGTGGTGTGGAGCTAAGAAGCTAGAGGAAGAAAAATAGAGAAGGAAAGAGGAAATCACAAAGGGTTTTTGGTCTTCTTCATCTCGAATATTTCAGGCAAGGGTTTCTTGTTTTTGTCTATGCAATATTTTACAAATAAATGCATATTCAGTTTATTCCTCTTCTGGGTAATGAGAAATTTGGATTATCTTTTGTGGGTATTAATAATTTCAAATCAATCCTTTATGGGTATTTGGAAAATGTGTTTATTTTATTATGGATAATATAGATTTCAGATCTCTCAAGTATGAGAGCCAGTGATTTCATTTTTAATCCTTACTTGATAAATGAAATTAAATAAGGTTATTTACTTGGGTGTTGAGAGAAGATTTCTTGACATTTTTCTATGGGTTTTGGACTGGTCTGCTAGGCTGGAATGCATTTTTGCTGATTCGTTGATTTGCTTCAGCTGTTATAAGTTGGGTTATTTGCTGCTGTAATAGCTGTTGGAAGTGTTGCTATTGATTTATTTGCTACTGTGATTGTTTTTTTTTAATTAAATTATTGTTGCATTTCTTGCTGCAGCGTTGGTTGTTATAATGTCGAGTTTTGGGTAATTCCTTAATATGTGTAGTTAATATTTGATGTGTTATTTAGCTATAACACTAGCTGTCAAAACACAGTTCTTTGGGGTGATTTCTATGCTCCAGGTTACTGCCAGATTGTTGTTTTCTTTACTGCAGTGTTTGCTGCTAGTACGCTGCATTTTGTCAAATGGTTAATGTGTAATTATTTGCATAGAATTTGAAAGAATGTTTTTCTATGACATTTTGTCAAATGATTAGTGTCTAATCATTTGAATAGAATATTTAAAGAATCATGTGTTGTGGCATTACGTCAAACAGTTGATATGCAATCTTTTGATTGTTGTTTTATTTGCTACAGTGTTTGCTGTTAATACGCTGCATTTTGTCAAATGATTAGTGTGCAATCATTTGGCTAGAATATTTAAAGAATCATGTGTTGTGGCATTACGTCAAACAATTGATATGCAATCTTTTGATTGTTGTTTTATTTGCTGTAGTGTTTGCTATTGATACATTGCATTTTGTCAAATGATTAGTGTGTAATCATTTGGCTAGAATATTTAAAGAATCATGTGTTGTGGCATTACGTCAAACAGTTGTTATGTAATCTTTTGATTGTTGTTCTATTTGCTGCAGTGTTTGCTGCTAAAATGAATTTGTTGGAATTGAAGTGAATATCTTTATGGCATTTTATTATACTGCTGGAACAAATTCATTTGAATTTATGTGAAGTTATTTTATGGCATTTTATTATGCTGCTGGATTGGATTCATTGGAATTTATGTGAAATTATTTTATGACACTTTGTCATGCTGCTGAAATGCATTCTTGGATTATATTGGAAGTTTATATTATGACATTTGGTCATACGGATCTCATGCATTCTTTGAGTATAAAAGGATTTGTTGTGCTTGTTGAAAATGCATTATGTTGCTGATCTGATTTGGCATATTGTTCATTCTGAGCTTGTGAAGTGAAGTTCATGACATGAAATTTTGTCATACAATTGGTATGCATTCCTTGGATATATGTGAAGTTCATTATATGACATTTTGTCATATGGTTGGCATGCATTCTTGGGTATAAAGGATCTTTTGTTCCTCTTGGAAATTATGTTATGTTGCTGATCTGATTTGGCATAAAGTTCATTGTAAGAATTGTAAAGTGAAGTTCATGTTGAAGCTTTGACAATTGCTTATCATGCCTTCTCCTTTTTACATGGAGCCTATATGTGACATTTCTTCAAACAGTTGGTATGCTGATTTGATTTGGCATGAAATAATATTATGAAATGCATTATGTAATCAGCCTTACGTGAGGTAAGTTTTATGCATTTTCATGTAAGATGGTTAAAGACACCACTCTTGAAAGATATTCTGAACTTGGTTAGTTCGTGCATGTATACATGCTTTTTGAAATCATTATTATAATAATGAATGAATTAGTATGCTGATGCATGACTGTATATTCTAAATACGTTTTCATTTGTAGAATACTACATATATGAAAATGGAAATCCTTTCCAGTTCAGTTTGAGCTGACCCCTTTGTGGAAAATACAGGCCACACTGGAGATAAGGGAAAGGAAAGAATCTGAAGGGATTCAAGCTGATTTCAGATCTTGATTAGTTACTTTTATATTTCAGTTATGGAATAAATTGTACTTGATGTACTACTGGAATAATCAGTATATTATATAAGCTTATGAGGCTCTTTGCCATTGCATGTAACTTATAAGATTGTACTGAGATATTGAAAATAATGAAATGTCCTTTGGACTCAACACTGATTTTTAGCAATATGTTTAGCACATATGATTTGTTTGTATAATTTTATGATTTGATTATGTGAGAAATCAACATATCAATTTAATAACGGGAATAATGGGAGTTAGAAAAAAAATTGGACCTTGGTTCTCGAGGTCCTTACACTTGGTATTAGAGCTGAGGTTGTATAACACTTAGGCGTCTGGGAACATTATCTAATACTTCTCTTTGTACTTACCAGGAACAATGGTAAGAACTCGGAGCAGTGGTGGTGTGAATAATCCAAACCAAGGTCGTGGTGGCCGAAGGGGAGGATCTTGAAGAGGTACAGGTAGAGGAGTTGGTGGAAACATCAACCCTGTCCTCAACCCCACTGAAGAAGTCCTAAATGAAATTCTCAGGACTGTCAACACTTTGCAAGATAGATTGATAGCTCACGAGAGGAACCTAGAGCAAAATAATGGCCTAGGGGGTAATCATGTAAGAGCATGACCAACATGAGGTAAACCTGGGAGACTTGAATAACCAGCTGCATGCTCATGAAGATTTACCCATAGGGAATAGAGTAATAGATCCCTTCCTCAAGGAATTGAAGAAAGTTCCTATTCCTAGATTCAAAGGGTTATCCACTGACTCGGGTGATAAAGCTGAGGCTTGGTTGTTTAACTTACAACAATACTTTAGGCTACATGATTGCAACTCCAATACTAAGGCCCGTATTGCAGTTTACCACCTTGAAGAGCATGTTGTCCTGTGGTGGGCTCATTTGAAGCAAGTTAAGGGTTATGTGGATTCTACCATTACTTGGGAAAAATTTGAGAAGAAATTCCGAACTAGATATGTCTCAGCTAATCACCGAGAAAGGAAGCAAACTGAGTTTCATAGTTTGAAACAAAATAACATGACTGTAGCTGAGTATGAAGCTCAGTTTTTAGATCTGATCCGTCATGTGGACTATATGAAGGATGAAGAGTCTAAGGTAACCAAGTTCAAACTGGGTTTAAGAGAGGTTATCTGACAAGATGTAAATATGGTCAACCCTAAGAGTCTTGCACAAGTAGTTAGTGCATCCTACAGGGTGGAATAAAAAGAGCAGTATCGATTAAAATAATGCTAGGAAATGAAAGAGAAGGCAACAAATAGTAAGAAAACTATTATTTCCTCTTTTGGACCTTAGTAGAAACCTAATTTTAAAAGGACTACTTTTAATGGCAAGCAGAACAATGGAAAGTTTCATGGAAATAATAAGAGGGGAGGGCCAAGGCCTCCCATTAAACAACAACAAAATAATCAACAGGCTGGTGGTAATAGATACACACCTACTATAGGAGCCAACAAGGTTCCAGTGGAAAACAAAGAACCTCAACAAGGTTGTTGGACATGTGGTAAGAACCATTACCAAAGAGATTGCATAGAATTCCTTACAAGCAAGACAACAAACCACCAGGTCTACGGAGCGATAGATAACCGTAAGGCTGAGCACCAAGCAACCCCTATTGAGACTAGAGGTAAAATCTTTGATGCTGATTTTTCTGTTCTATTTGATTCTAGAGCATCTGATTGCTTTGTGTCTCCTAGATTAGTGCAAAAGCTAAATCTGAAAACTATTCCTATAAAAGAAAAATGGCAAGTAGAATTTGGGACAGGTAAACAAGTCCAGATTTCTGAATATTTAGATCAAATAGAAGTTGATCTAGGGGTGTTTAAAACTAGATTAAATCTACATGTTGTTCCTTTGGGATCTTATGATTTGATTATCAGCATGGATTGGCTGCAAAACCATAAAGCTTAGATTGATTGTGTTGACAAAAGAATACATTGTATTGATGATTTTGGCTTTGAACAAGTTCTGTTTGGTATAAAAAATAGCAAGTTTTTACCCACTCTTTCTGCCTTATAGTTGAAAAGAGCAGTCCATAAGGGATGTCTTTTTTAGTATAAAATCACAGCACCCCTGGACGCACATTAGGCTTCTAGGTTGATGTTTCAGGCATCTAGTGTGATTGCACAACATGGAAACCTCTCTCCAAGTTTGGGACTTGTGAAACTGAGAGAGGAATCTCCAGGTTAGAGGATGGTTCCTCAAACTCCTCTGATTTAGATCTATATTTGCACAACTACAGAGGTTTAGATCCTAATCCTACTCTAAGTTTCAAGGAGACAGGGATAGAAGTGCAATTTTTTTTTTGAAACTAACTAAAGATTGTGATGCACCAAAAGGAGTGGTGAATTTTTTTGTCATGCAAATAGACACAAACCAAAGATTGCAGCATAAAACATACACAGGATGATAAGATATAATTTATGATCTGAAATGAAGCAAATAATACAAACAAAGGACTGAAACTCATTCACAAAGCTTGCATTATCATTTCCAATGTCAAAATCACTGCATTACAACCTCAGAAAGGTAGAAAGAAAATGTTACAGTCTTTGAAGAGGTCTGATTCTTGCAAAAATCACTTGCTGGAGGTGAAAGAAGAAGATTCTATGCCAAAAAGTATTCCCCCTTTTGAAATGAGCCAAATCTGGCTTTTACATTACATGGGTCAAGCCCAGGAGATAGAAAACGTACAAAATGTGGGAGCCCATTCCTCATTGACTGAAAATGCATTAAAATGGCATGGGGGACCTTAGAAACCCATACCCTGTCATTTTTGACCAAATTGGAGGATAATGCGACCCATTCTGCATTAAATTTGGTCGTTGAAATGTCATTTCTGGCCATGGACACGCGTCAGAGCCGTTTCTTAACTTTCTCTCTCCAGGATAAACCAAAATTCAAGATTGACCTTAGAATCATGTACAAAATTTTATAATCTTTCCAATGATATAAAGAATGTGCAAATCTGAGCTCTGGATCGAAAGATATGGCGATCTGAAGATTTAGGGCACAAAACAGGAAAAAATGATTTTTTTAAATTTTTTCCCATGCTCTGCCACCTGGACGACACATGTCGGGTGCTGATTGGATGAGAAATTCTCTCTCCTTCCCTTTCCCATGGGTTTTCCTTGAAATTTTTGACCTTTCTGAACTTTTGGAAAATTTCCCATTTTTTCCCCGCATCCCCGCCACTTGGGACACATGGCATGATCTGGTTGGAGGACAGGGGCACGGGGTCATCCTTCACCTTTTAGTTTTTGGCCAAAACTTTTGCAAAATTCTCTAATTCCTCCCCGAGCTCCACACTCCCATTCTCTTTAGGACACGTGTCCTCTTTTTATTGGCTCAGGCCAACGCTTCAAACCTTGCCCTTTGAAAAAATTTAGACATTTTCCCTTGTGACACGTGGCGTTTCCTGATTCGTCTGTGGGCCAGCCCGCTTTTCACGTCCACCGCATCCTTTTGTCCTAGATGTCCCAAACTGTCTGGGCCAAAAACTTCCAATCTGCCCGATTCGGGCTTCTCTGTCCCTCTGTGAGGTGAAGACACGTGGCATGATTTAATTGGCTCTCGGCTCCTTCGGCTATCCGTGTCTTCCGCGTCCCTATGTCCCAGTTGTCCCAGTGTGAAAGTTCTCTGTTTCAGCCGATCCGGGCGGTTCACGTCCTTCACGTCCTCATGGTCCAAATGTCCCAGCCTATTCAACACAGCAGTTAGTTAATTTTGCTTTTACCTTCGGCCGGTTCACCCTTTCGCATCTCGTGCGTCCCCATGGCCTGGATGTCCCTTTGCCCTGCGGACTGCCTGGCGGCCTTTCAGCCAATTCGCGCCCCGACGTCCCAACTGTCCCAAGGGCCGCCTAGACTAGGACTTAGCCAATTTTCATGATTTTTCCTGCCCCAAGCTTGTTTTTTGCAATTTTTTCACCCTTTTTTAGAATTTGCTCCTTTCTTCTTGGACAAGAGAGTTAGAAAAAATCTGAGGGGACCCTAGAAACATGATTTTTTGCCTTGAATCGATCTATCTGCCTGGGACTAGAGTATTCTGATGCATTTTATCAAATTTACCCTGGGGGTGAAAATTGGATAACAATTTGGTGACTTAGCGGGGTCACCTTCCTGCTAGGTAGAAGATACCAGTTGCCTGAAGCAGTCCATTGGACATGGAGTCATCAAATATTCTGTTTAGAACCCCTAACATACTCAAAATGTGCAAAGAGGAAGATGGAATATCACCTAATGGAAGCAAGGACTGCAAAACATCTCCATGGACATCAAGTTGTGCCAAAGCACTTAGGGAAAACAAAACTAACCTACAGCAAACAATGTGCACAAGCACTTGGAGGAATGGAAATCTAACCTAATATTTACAAGGTAGTGAATTACCCGCTAGAATCAATGCTTGAGATAGATTCCATTTGCTGGAATCTGCAGTTCTTCACTATCCAACGGGGCCAATTGGAAAGCATTATTGTCCTTGCACTTCGTGACCATGTATGGGCCACTCCAAATGGCATCAAATTTCATATGCCTTCCCGGTTTTGCTCTATCCACATCCCATTTCAACACTAGATCTCCAACTTGAAAAGATCTATCCTTGGCCTTCTTATCAAAGGTCTTTTTGATCAAACCTTGATCCTTTTCCATTGCTTGGGATGCCTGATTTCTGATCTCTTGCAGCTCCATCAATTCTGCATACCTCATTTCCATGGGCTCAAACTCTAGCAACTCCAGTTGCTTCATGAGTTCCAATGTTGGCAACTCAAGTGACATGGGCAAGATTGCCTCTCTTCCATAGACAAGTTTGAATGGAGAGTTACCTGTGGATCTCTTAGGAGTTATCCTATCATCCCACAAGGCTGATTTCAGTTTGGTATGCCAAGACCTCTGATTCTCATCAAGAGTCCTCCTAATGATCCTCAACAAGTTCTTATTTGTAGACTCGGCCTGGCCATTACCTTGAGGGTAATAGTTTGATGAAGTGCTTAGGTAGATACCGTTCTTGACAGCCCACTCAGTCACCTTAGATCCAATGAATGCCAATGCATTATCAGAGATTATTGCAACAGGTACACCAAATCTGGTTGTTATCCCCTCATAAAAGTCTAAGATGCTAGACTCATTTGCCTCTTTGAGTGCTACTACTTCTGTCCATTTGGAGAAGTAGTCTATGGCTGTCAAAATCCATTTGTGCCCTTAGCTTGAATTGGGATTAATGACTCCAATGAAGTCCAAACCCCATTGCATGAATGGCTGGTCAACTGAGATTGGATGTAATGGGAGGGTAGCAAGTCTCTCTTTTCCTGTGAAGAATGCACAATTCTTACACCTCTTGATCCATGCATAGCAATCAATGAAGATTTTAGGCTAGTAATAACCAGCCTTCATGATTTTTAGAGCTGTCACTTTGGTGCAAAATGACCACCAGCTGCTCCACCATGAAACTCTTCCAACACCCTTTGAATCTGATTTGTGCTAATGCATCTCAGCAGCACTCCATTCACATCTTTCTTGAACAAAACTCCATCAACAATGGCATACGGGACAACCTGCAATCTGAAATGTCTCCTTTAGGTCTTGTTCATCTCCAGAGGGCATAGGCCTGTGCCTAGGAAGTGTATAATGCCTTGGGTCTAGCAAGGAGTGGGGGCAGCATTGTCTTCTTCTTGATTGCCACTTGGCTCATGACTGTCCTGGATTGTCAAAATAGCCTCTTCTTCATTACATACTTCCTTTTGCTTCCCCAAAACCAGCTGCTCACACAATCCTTTCCGTCTTACCAGCTTGGTGATCTTGATCTCAATGTCATACTCCATGACACGAGTGATCCAACCTGCCCTTTTCTCATTCAAATCCTTGTTGAGGAGGAAGTCCTTGACTCCAGCATGTGAGACCAGCAACTGGACCTTGTTGTTTGAGACTAAATGCTTGAATTTCTTCAAGCTTCTGATTACTGCAAGTACATGCTTCTCAATAAAAGAGTATCTCACCTCATAGTCATCTAGGCTCTAGCTGAAGAAGGAAATTGGCTGCTCATCATTATCCTTGTTCTGTTGTACCAGAATGGCAGAAATATTGTCATTACCTCCAAATGCATAGAGGATGAAATCCTTGGAGACGTCTGGGTTGATGAGAGTTGGTGCTTGAGAGATGGCTTCTTTGATTGCTTCAAAACTCTCCTTGCCTTCTGCTGTCCACTTGAAAGCCATGCTCTTCTTTAACATTTTGGTGATGGGCTTGACAAGGGCTGCAAAATCTGGGACAAACCTCCAAACAAAGTTTATCCTTCCCAAGAAACCCTGAAGGGCTTTCTTGTGGCTTGGCAATGGTAGTGCTCTTATGGCTTCAACCCTCTCTGGATCAATTGCTAATCCTTCCTTGGAGACAATATGGCCAAGGAGCTTTCCTTCATGTGCAAGAAAGATGCACTTCTTAGGATTCAAAGACACTCCAAATCTCCTGCACCTTGTGAAGACTTGCCTCAAATGAGAGAGGTGGTCTGCTGCATTTTTTGAAAAAACAATGATATCGTCAAGGTAAATCAGCACCACATTGTTAATCAAACCTTTAAATGCCATGTCCATTGCCCTTTGGAAGGTAGCACCAGCGTTGGACAACCCAAATGGCATTTTCCTATATGCAAAAGTTCCCCATTTGGTTGTGAAGGCTATCTTGAACTGGTCCCCTTCCTTCACCATAATCTGATTGTAGCCTGAGTAGCCATCAAGTAGTGAAAACCTCTCGGAGCCAGCCACAACTTGCAAGATTTTCTCCATGGAAGGGAGTGGGTAATGGTCCTTGAGAGAGGTTCTATTCAAGTCTCTAAAGTCAACATATAGTCTGATATCTCCACTCTTCTTTCTGACTGGAACTAAGTTGGCAACCCAACTAGAATGCTTGATTGGGAATATGATCCTTGACTCAATCATCTTGTCCAATTCTTTCCTCATGAGAGGCTCCATGTGTGGATTGACTGGTCTTTGTTTCTGCCTGACAGGCTTAGTATTTGGATCCAATTCGATGGTATGCTGAGCTAAGTTGGGATTGAAACCTTTCAAGTCTTCATAGCTCCAAGAAAACACGTCAGGGAACTCTTGACATGGCTATATGAACTCATACCTTTCTTGTTCAGTTGTCATCCTCCCAATTTGCAATGGTTTTTTCTCTTCTACCAAGATGGATATTAAATCCTCTCTCTTGACCTGAATGTTTTCTTTCTCCTTTCTAAACTAGTCATTGGCATTAAAAATTGACTCCAAAGTGATAAGTCCCTTGGGCAGCTTGTTAGTTCTCAACTGTACTACCTGGTCACCATACTATTGTTCCAATCTTTCTTGATTCTTGGCTGAGAATGCAGCTTCTTCTTGCAAGAAATGGATGATTTGCTAGTCATTCTCAAACACTTTCCAACTGACATTGTTATCTGGCACTGAAGGCCTCACAATCACATGGATGTTTGGCTGTACCTTGTCTTGTTAAATGCTTTCCACAATGTCAAAGGCTGCCCCTACTCCTGCAAGCCTATCAGCAGCTTGATTCTCTTTCCTAGGAATGAATTTGATGCCAAAACCCTAAAAATCTTCCATGATGTCCCACACTCTGTTCTTGTAGCACTTGAGAAGATCATTTTTGGTAGCATGTTGTCCGTTGACTTGATTTACAATCAATTCATTGTCACCAAAGACTTGCAAGTTCTTTATTCCTCTCTTGATTGCCCAATGCATCCCTTGCACCAAGGCTTCATATTCAGTACTAAATAGTAATTTATTCCTTGAGGTGAAACAAGCATAGCTCCACCTCCTGCACCTTATCTACTCCTTGATCCATCAAAAAACAGTTGCCATACCTCATTGTCATCCTTGTGGTTTGGCTTGGTGATGCTAGGAATAGGCTGATTTTCTTCGTGTATGCAATAGACTCCTAACTCAGATTCTTCCACTTCTTGATAAGGATCAAATGCATGTATCTTGTTTGCCCATTCATTAAGAGTTAGATCTGGGATGTTTCCAACCTTAGTGTTGACATCATCAGTGCTTGGGTGATCTTCTTGATCAAATGTTGAGCAATTGGCACTAATCTTACTTGGAGTGTAAGGCTCAATGTGGAAGTTTGCAATAGGTTCAGACCTAATTGTAGCCTTAGTTCCATACCTTGTTCTGAACAGCATGTGTGACCAATAAGCAGACAAATATCCCCCAATCTTGGCTATGAAGTCCCTTGACAAGCACAGGGAAAAGAGTGGTGGAAGGTCTATGACTGATACATCTTGTAAAACAACAACGTTTGGACATGCATGCAAGGTAAGACTCAAGTTTCTAATCACTCCAACTGTTGCTACTGCTGTCCCATCCAGCTGCACTACCCCTTTGTATGTTGTTTCATACTGGATCCCTAGCTGATCAGCTATTTGTTTAGGCATTACTGAGCTATTTGCCCCAGAGTCTATCATGCAATTATGTACTAGCTAATTTCCAATGATTAATGAAACATAGAAAGGAGGGGGCTTCAACATTTTACCTTGCTGTCCTCCATGATTTCCCTCAGGCTGGGCAGCATTTTTGAGCACTTTGTCTTGCATCTGAACTTGCTGATTCGAAGTTGGCCAGTCCTTCATGGCAGCTTGCAGCAGATCTCTTTGGCCTGGGATAGATAGGGATTCCCACATTGATATATTAACATTTGTCTTCTTCATCTGATCAATGATACTGAATGGTGATGAAGGATCTCTTTGTTGTCCCTTGGTTTGCACATTCACTCCTTGCACGTGGGGAGCAACAGCTAGCATTTGAGTTGGCCTAGGGGCTGTTCTTGGCTGCCCATGTGCATTTACAACCAGATTTTGTTTGCCAACCATTTGTGGAACCATGGAAGGTTGTGGATTGGTTGGGGATAATGGCTGTTCTTCACCCAAATTCCTCCTTTTTGACCTTGTGTTGGCCGCAACACCTTGAGAAACCGCCTGGTTCATACCACAAAAATCCTCTACTTGCCAATTTACTAATGTGGTGTCATTTGGGGCTGATTGCTGTTGGAATGTTTCTTGTTGTTGGTTGTTTCCTTGACTGCCCCCACCCTCCACACCAGTATGTGTCACCATTAGTGCTTGATTCAAAGCACCATTGAAGCACATGGATTGGTTATGAGGCTCATTGCATGGAAAACACCAATCATACTCCTGGGCAATGTTGTTTTGTGTTGGCACCAATGCCTTAGAGACAAATATGGCATTTGGATTATAGGGCTGGAATGGTCTATTGGTAGGAGGCCTTGTTTGATTTATATTTGTAGCTGGATTAGGAGGCCTTTGTGGTTAGTATGGCTGCCTATTAGGCTTAGCTTGGGGTTGATAAGAAGGTCTAAAACCTTGAGCTTGCTGCCTTTTGAGAGTAACCGGCTCATTGCCTAGGTTTTGCAATTGCTTCATGACTTCTTGAAGCTCATTTGGGGCACTTGGAGATGAAGTGGAAGCTTCATTTGAACTCTAATTTCTAGGAGTGGGAGAACGAGCCAAATTAGGTGCTTGATTGGTGTTTGGACTCTCTAAACTTGGAAACAGTGGCATGGGAGGTCTAGGGGCAAGTTTTCCAGCTTGGATCAAACAATTTTGAGCCCTAATGGCAATGCTATAAGCCATAGGGATAGTTATGCCTCCCATGGACTGAATCAACATATAAATATAAGAATTTAGAGCTTTGAGATAGTAGAGAAAAGAACCTTCTGCGGTTGGCTTGACTGCCACTAGAATTCTCTCCCAAGTCTTTTGAAATCTGAAGTTGAAATCGGTCAGCTACTCATTGGGAGCTCTCTTGATGGTTGTCAGCTACTCCAAAAGAGACAAGTTGTCTCCCTTTTCTCCAAATTGATCATGAAGTGCTATACACAGCTGATTCCAATTTGTGATAGAACCAGCTCCAAGGCTCCTAAACCATTGCAATGCTTTACCCTTGAATGAAGATGTCAGTAACTTGACAGTCACTTGCATCTCATTGATTTTATGAATTGCACAAAGGTTAGCAATATCTTTAACATGATCACCTGGAGTAGTCTAATTTTCTCCAGTGAAGTACGGAATGTTCTTCAAGGCTGCAATAGGAATTGGATGTTGTGCATTGAGGGCAAGTGGGCTGCTGCCTGTGAAGTTGATGTAGGGGTTGTTTTGTGCCATTCTAATTGGTCTTAAAACCCTTGTTGACTGAATGAAAGGCCTACCAGGTGGAGGATTTGAGAGAGTTTTGTTTGGTGGAGATGGAGACCTTTGAATCCTTCTTCCTCTTTGCCTTCTTCTTGGAGATAATTGAAGGTATTCAAATAGCACTTCTTCTTCTCCAACTCTTGACCTTGTGGTGACTCTTCTCATGAGTTTTCAAGCCTGCACTGCTGAAACCAGTTGATTCTTCCCCCTGGAGTCGCCAGATATGCAAATAATAGCTCTTTCCAAGTAAGAAAATTGTAGCAGATGCACATCAACTTTGCACTGCAATAAAAATGAGACCTCTAGGTCCCACCAGGTGTGCCAAAACTGTTAGTGCAAAATCATAGCACCCCTGGATGCACATCAGGCTTCTAGGTTGATGTTTCAGGCATCCAGTGTGATTGCACAACATGGAAACCTCTCTCCAACTGTGGGACTTGTGAAACTGAGAGAGGAATCTCCAAGTTAGAGGATGGTTCCTCAAACTCCTCTGATTTAGATCTATATTTACACAACTACAGAGGTTCAGATCCTAATCCTACTCTAAGTTGCAAGGAGACAAGGATAGAAGTGCAAAAAAAAATTGAAACTAACTAAAGATTGTGATGCACCAAAAGGAGTGGTGAATATTTTTGTCATGCAAATAGACACAAACCAAATATTGCAGCATAAAACATACACAGGCTGATAAGATATAATTTAGGATCTAAAATGAAGCAAATAATACAAACAAAGGACTGAAACTCATTCACAAAGATTGCATTATCATTTCCAATGTCAAAATCACTGCATTACAACCTCAGAGAGGTAGAAAAAAACTGTTACAGTCTTTGAAGAGGTTTGATTCTTGCAACAATCACTTTCTGGAGGTGAAAGAAGAAGATTCTATGCTAAAAAGTATTTCCCCTTTTGAAATGAGCCAAATCTGGCTTTTACATTGCATGGGTCGAGCCCAGGAGAGAGAAAACGTACAAAACATGGGAGCCCATTCCTCATTGACTACAAATGCATTAAAATAGCATGGGGGACCTTACAAACCCATACCCTGTCATTTTTGACCAAATTGGAGGATAATGCGACCCATTTTGCATTAAATTTGGTCGTTGAAATGTCATTTCTGGCCATGGACATGCGTCAGATTTGTTTCTTAACTTTCTCTCTCTAGGCTGAACCAAAATTCAAGATTGACCCTAGAATCGTGTAGATAATTTTATAAGATTTTCAATGATATAAAGAACATGCAAATCTGAGCTCTGGATCGAAAGATATGGCGATCTGAAGATTTAGGGCACAAAACAAGAAAAAATGGTTTTTTTTAATTTTTTCCCGCGCTCTGCCACCTAGACAACACGTGTCGGGTGCTGATTGGATGAGAAATTCTCTCTCCTTCCCTTGCCCATGGGTTTTCCTTGAAATTTTTGACCTTTTTGAACTTTTAAAAAATTTCCCATTTTTTCCCCGCGTCCCCACCACTTGGGACACGTGGCATGATCTGGTTGGAGGACAGGGTGCGGGGTCATCCTTCACCTTTTAGTTTTTGGCCAAAACTTTTGCCAAATTCTCTAATTCCTCCCCAAGCTCCACACTCCCCTTCTCCTTAGGACACGTGTCCTCTTTTTATTGGCTCGGGCCAACGCTTCAAACCTTGCCCTTTGAAAAATTTTAGACATTTTCCCTTGTGACACGTGGCGTTTCCTGATTCGTCCGCGGGCCAGCCGGCTTTTCACGTCCACCACGTCCTTTTGTCCCGAATGTACCAAACTGTCTGGGACAGAAACTTCGGATCCACCCGATTCGGGCTTCTCTATCCCTCTTTGAGGTGAAGACACATGGTGTGATTTGATTGGCTCTCGGCTCCTTCGGCTATCCGCGTCTTCTACGTCCCTATGTCCCAGCTGTCCCAGTGTGAAAGTTATCTATCTTGGACGATCTGGGCGGTTCGCGTCCTTCACGTCCTCATGGCCCAAATGTCCCAGCCTGTTTAGCATAGCAGTTAGTCATTTTTGCTTTTACCTTCGGCCGGTTCGCCCTTTCGCGTCCCCACGGCCCAGATGTCCCTTTGCCCTACGGACTGCCTGGCGACCTTTCGGCTGATTCATGCCCCGACGTCCCAACTATCCCAAGGGCCGCCTGGACTAGGACTTAGCCAATTTTCATGATTTTTCCTGCCCCAAGCTTGTTTTTTGCAATTTTTTCACCCTTTTTAGAACTTGCTCCTTTCTTCTTGGACAGGAGAGTTAGAAAAAATCCGAGGGGACCCTAGAAACATGATTTTTTGCCTTGAATTGATCTATCTACCTGGGACTAGAGTATTCTGATGCATGTTATCAAATTTACCCTGGGGGGTGAAAATTGGATAACAGTCTCTTATTTTCCTTATACATGGTAGAGTCTTCTGAGGTGAAGGAACCTAATTTTCATGATTATCTAGTATTAAATGATTTTAGAGATGTTTTTCCCAAGGAATTGTTAGGTCTGCCCCCAAAAAGAAAGTTTGATTTTTCAATAGATATCATGCCAGGTTCAACCCTTACCTCTAAAGCACCTTACCAAATGAATACTATGGACTTACAAGAGCTAAAAGTCCAACTGCAAGAACTTTTTGAGCAAGGAATGATTAGGCCAAGTCTGTCCCCTTGGGGAGCACCACTGGTCTTTGTTAAAAAGAAAGATGGTACATTAAGGTTGTGTATTGACTACTGCATGCTCAACAAGGTTACCATTAAGAATAAATATCCGCTTCCCAGGATAGATGATTTATTTGATCAAATGAAAGGGGCAGCTATATTTTCTAAGATTGACCTAAGGTCTTCTTATCATCAACTTAGAATCAAAGAGGAAGATTTGCATAAAACAACTTTTTGTACAAGATATGGACACTATGAATTCATGGTTATAATGATTGCAACTCTAATACCAAGGCCCGTATTGTAGTTTACCACCTTGAAGAGCATGCTATCCTGTGGTGGGATCATTTGAAGCAAGTTAAGGGTTATGTGGATTCCACCATTACTTGGGAAAAAATTGAGAAGAAATTCCGCACTAGATATGTCTTGGCTAATCACCGAGAAAGGAAGAAAACTGAGTTTCATAGTTTGAAACAAAATAACATGACTGTAACTGAGTATGAAACTTAGTTTTTAGATCTGATCCGTCATGTGGACTATATGAAGGATGAAGAGTCTAAGGTAACCAAGTTCAAACTGGGTTTAAGAGAGGTTATCCAAAAAGATGTAAATATGGTCAACCCTAAGAGTCTTGCACAAGTAGTTAGTGCATCCTATAAGGTTGGAATGAAAAAGAATAGTCTCGATTAAAATAACGCTACTAGGAAATGAAAGAGAAGGCAACAAATAGTAAGAAGACTATTATTTCCTCTTTTGGACCTTAGTACAAACCTAATTTTAAAAGGACTACTTTTAATGGCAAGAAGAACAATGGAAAGTTTCATGGAAATAATAAGTGGGGAGGGCCAAGGCCTCCCATTAAACAACAACAAAATAATCAACAAGCTAGTGGTAATAGATACACACCTGCTATAGGATCCAACAAGGTTCCAGTGGCAAACAAAGAACCTCAACAAGGTTGTTGGACATGTGGTAAGAACCATTACCAAAGTGATTGCACATCATTCCTTACAAGCAAGACAACAAGCCACTAGGTCTACGCAGCGATAGATAACCGCAAGGCTAAGCACCAAGCAACCCCTATTGAGACTAGAGGTAAAATCTTTGATGGCACTGAATTTTCTGTTCTATTTGATTCTGGAGCATCTGATTGCTTTATGTCTCCTAAAATTAGTGCAAAAGCTTAATCTGAAAACTGTTCCTATGAAAGAAAAATGGCAAGTAGAATTTGGGACGGGTAAAAAAGTCCATATTTCTAAATATTTAGATCAAATAGAAGTTGATCTAGGGATGTTTAAAACTAGATTAAATCTGCATGTTGTTCCTTTGGGATCTTATGATCTGATTATCGGCATGGATTGGTTACAAGACCTTAAAACTTAGATTGATTTTTTTGACAAAAGAATACATTGTATTGATGATTTTGGCTTTGAACAAGTTCTGTTTGGTATTAAAAATAGCAAGTTTTTACCCACTCTTTCTGCCTTACAGTTGAAAAGAGTAGTCCATAAGGGATGTCTCTTATTTTCCTTATACATGGTAGAGTCATTCTGAGCCTGAAGGAACCTATTTTTCATGATTATCTAGTATTAAATGATTTTAGAGATGTTTTTCCCAAGGAATTGTCAGGTCTGCCCCCCAAAAAGAGAGTTTGATTTTTCAATAGATATCATGTTTAGGTTCAGCCCTTACCTCTAAAGCACCTTACCAAATGAATACTAGTGGACTTACAAGAGCTAAAAGTCCAACTGAAAGAACTTCTTGAGCAAGGAATGATTAGGCCAAGTGTGTCCCCTTGGGGAGCACTAGATGGTCTTTGTTAAAAAGAAAGATGGTACATTAAGGTTGTGTATTGACTATTGCATGCTCAACAAGGTTACCATTAAGAATAAATATCCGCTTCCCAAGATAGATGATTTATTTGATCAAATGAAAGGGGCAGCTATATTTTCTAAGATTGACTTAAGGTCTGATTACCATCAACTTAGAATCAAAGAGGAAGATTTGCATAAAACAACTTTTCGTACAAGATATGGACACTATGAATTCACAGTTATGCCTTTTGGTTTGACCAATGCACCGGCTACTTTTATGAACCCAATGAATAGTGTTTTCAGATATTTTCTAGATAAGTTTGTATTGGTATTCCTGAGATGAAATTTTAATTTATTCTATAGATGAGAAAGAACATGAGAAACATTTAAGAATGGTTCTATAAAGACTCAGGGACCACAAATTATATGCAAAATTGTCTAAGTGTGAATTTTATAAAGATAAAGTGCAATACTTAGGACATATCAGCTTCTATGGATGGGATTTTTGTGGATCCATGAAAAGATTAAAGTTATTGAAGAATGGCTAGCTTCTAAAAATGTGACAGAAGTCCAAAGTTTCATGGGTTTGGCTGGGTACTATAGAAGGTTCATGAATGAATTTTCACGAATAGCCCATCCTATCACATTGCTACAACGAAAGGGTAAATGTTTTGAATGGACTGCTAGGTGTGAGGAATCCTTTTTAAAGTTGAAACATGCTCTCACTACAACACCTATCTTGCTGGTTCCAGATCCAAACAACCCTTTTGAGGTCTAGACTGATGCATCCCTAGATGGTTTAAGGGGTGTAATAACTCAAGAAGGAAAGGTAGTGGCTTATGACTCACAAAAATTAAAGCCTAATGAAATGAACTATCCCCCACATGACTTAGAGTTGGCTGCATTAGTTCATGCTCTTAAGAAATGGATACATTTCTTGTTGGGTAAGCCATTCAGACTTAGAACAGATCATAAAAGTCTGGAGCATCTGTTTACTCAAGATAACTTGAATGCCCGACAAAGGAGATGGCTGGAATTGATTAGTGACTATGATATGGACATAAAGTATGTCAAAGGTAAAGAGAATCGAGTAGCTGATGCACTCAGCCATGGAGTCCACTTTGCTATTGTTTCTAGAATTAAATTTTTGCTAAAGGATCAGCTATTACAATAGCAGAAAATAGATATTTTCTGTCAGGAAATGACTAATTTTTTTTGCAAGAAGTGGTGGATAACAAGTATGCTGGGTACTCCTTGGACTTAGATGGTCTTCTAAGGTTCCAAGGTAGAATTTACATACCTTTTGAAGGAAATTTCAAAACTATTCTGATGCAAGAAGTGCATCAAGCTCCTCATTTTGCACATCCCGGGGTCACTAAAATGACTCATGAATTGAAACAATTTTATTTTTGGCCTAGTATGAAAAAGGATGTGGCTATATTTGTTTCTAAATGTTTAGAATGTCAAAAGGTGAAAGTTGAACATTGCCATCCTGGTGGTAAGATTTTTCCCCATGACGTTCCAAAAGACAAATGGGCAACTATAACTATGGATTTTATTTCTGGTTTGCCAAAATCTAAAAAGAGGCATGATACTATCTTAGTTGTTTTTGACAAGCTAACAAAGGTTGCTCATTTTATTCCTGGTAATCTAACAGATGATGCATCTGTACTTGCTGATAGATTTGTGAAGGAAGTTGTAAGATTACATGGAGTTCCTGAACTGATTATTACTGATAGAGATACTTTGTTTACATCTTGGTTTTGGCAAACTCTTGCAGCTGATTTTGGCACGAAGCTACATTTTAGTTCTTTTTATCATCCTAAAACAGATGGTCAAACTGAAAGAGTAAATCAGGTATTAGAAGACATGCTAAGAATGTATGTTATGGACCAACAAAACAAGTGGGAATATTTTCTGCACTTAGTTGAATTTACTTATAATAATACTTATCATACTTCTTTGCAAATGGATCCTTTTGAAGCTTTATATGGCAGGAAATGTAGAACACCCTTGGGGTGGGAAGGCCTTGAAAATTGGGTAACCATAGGTCTTGATGTTTTAAAAGAATATGATCAATAGATGATTGTTATAAGACAAAAATTAAAGGCTACAAGTGATAGAAAAAAGAGTTATGCTGATAAGAAAAGGACTGAAAAATAATTTCAGGTGGGTGAAAAAGTGTTTTTGAGGGTGAAACCTCATAAAAGTTCAATTAAGTTTGGAAAGGCATCTAAACTTGCACCCAGATTTGTTGGTCCATTTGAAATTTTAGAGAAAATTAGTGTTGTAGCCTATAAGATTAGCATTGCCTCCTTCACTTTCTAAAATTCATGATGTATTTCATGTCTCACTTTTGAGAAAATATGTGCATGATCTGTCACATGTGCTAATGTGGTAGAACTTGCAAGTAGATGATAAGATAAATTTTCAGCTTGAGCCAGTAAGGATATTATCGCAGCGAAGCATTAAGTTGTGAAATAGAGATATCCAACAAGTTTTGGTCCAATGGGACAACCTAAGTGAATGAAGTGCCACTTGGGAAGATGCAGAGTATGTAAGAAAGAACTTTCCATTTCTTTTTAAGTCTCGGTAATCGGAACATTACCCTTGTTAAGGGGGGGAGGATGTACCATCCTAACTTTTGGAACTCAATATCAATAATAATCTGTTTGGTTGTTTCTTCTTGGTTTCTGTTTCTGTTTTCGTTAGTCATTCATCAAAGGTATGAGTATACAGCACAAAAGAATGGACATTCATCCATATACCCATATGGGTATGATCATAGGTATGTGAGCATATATAATTATGTATATAAGCTAGCATATTTGTGTGCATACACATGTGAGTATACGCACAAGTGCCCACTCTTCCGTGAGTTAACACTCACCCTTTTGATTCGGTGACAGTTTTGGTGGCTTCTGGTGTGATATTATTTAATATTATTTGCTAGCCTAACTAACCTAAGATATAGGTTACGTGATCTAGCCTAAGCCTAATTTATGATGGTATGTTAGCAACATAACTGAGTGTCAAAAGATTATCTAGATGTTTTTGACTCAACCGTAATAAATGCATGACATTTTAATTTGCTTGGTTAATGAGCTCGACATTTAAATGATATTTTTTTATGGAATTCGATTTATGAGTTATTTTGGCATTAACTTATGTGTTAATTATTCCTTTTGGGATGTGGCACATAGTTTCATTCAAAATAAATAAATAAACTAAACTTAGCCTAAAAGCTAAGTGGAGGCAGTTTTGAAGTTTAATTATGTTTAAATGGATTTTGGAATCCATGGAATAAAGGAGAGTTAGGTTTTGATTTTTACCATTTAGCATGGCGTGAAGAGAGGACGAAGTAGAGGAGAGACCATGTCAAAAAAAATCTGGAGGATTTCATGGAATTTCTACGGCCATCTGGAGCTGATTTTGGGCCTGTATTTTGGGATCTTGCCATTCTTTATTGCAGCCATGTTGGGGAGAAATTTTCTATAAAAACAAATAAGGTTTTGGAGTTTTATTTTGTGCGGTGTGGAGCTAAGAAGATGGAGGAAGAAAAATAGAGAAGGAAAGAGGAAATCACAAAGTGTTTTTGGTCTTCTTCATCTCAAATATTTCAGGAAAGGGTTTCTTGATTTTGTCTATGCAATATTTTACAAATAAATGTATATTTAGTTTATTCCTCTTCTGGGTAATGAGAAATCTAGATTATCTTTTGTGGGTATTAATAATTTCAAATCAATCCTTTATGGGTATTTGGAAAATGTGTTTAATTTATTATGGATAATATAGATTTCAGATCTCTCAAGTATGAGAGCTAGTGATTTCGTTTTTAATCCTTACTTGATATCTAATATTAAATAAGGTTATTTACTTGGCTATTGAGAGAAGATTTATTGACATTTTTCTATGGGTTTTGGACTGGTCTCTTGGCTTCATTTTTGCTGATTCGTTGATTTGCTTCAGATGTTATAAGTTGTGTTATTTGCTGCTGTAACACCTGTTGGAAGTGTTGTTTTCTTTATTGATTTATTTGCTTCTATAACAACTACCAGAAGTGTTATTTTTTTATTAAGTTATTGTTGCACTTCTTGCTACAGCGTTGGCTGTTATAACGTCGAGTTTTGGGTAATTCCTTAATACGTGTAGTTAATATTTGATGTGTTATTTAGCTATAACACTAGTTGTCAAAACACAGTGCTTTGGGGTGATTTCTATGCCTCAGGTTGCTGTCAGATTGTTGTTTTCTTTACTGCAGTGTTTGCTGCCAGTACACTGCATTTTGTCAAATGGTTAATGTGCAATCATTTGCATAGCATTTGAAAGAACGTTTTGCTATGACATTTTGTCAAATGATTAGTGTGCAATCATTTGGATAGAATATTTAAAGAATCATGTGTTGTGGCACTACGTCAAACAGTTGATATGCAATCTTTTGATTGTTGTTTCATTTGCTACAGTGTTTGCTATTAATACATTACATTTTTTTAAATGATTAGTGTGAAATCATTTGGCTAGAATATTTAAAGAATCATGTGTTGTGGCATTACGTCAAATAGTTGATATGCAATCTTTTGATTGTTGTTTTATTTGTTGCAGTGTTTGTTGTTAATACATTGCATTTTGTCAAATGATTAGTGTGCAATCATTTGGATAGAATATTTAAAGAATCATGTGTTGTGGCATTACGTCAAACAGTTGTTATGTAATCTTTTGATTGTTGTTTTATTTGCTGCAGTGTTTGCTGCTAAAATGAATTCATTGGAATTGAAGTGAATATGTTTATGGCATTTTATTATACTACTGGAACAAATCCATTTGAATTTATGTGAAGTTATTTTATGGCATTTTATTATGTTTCTGGATTGGAGTCATTGGAACTTATGTGAAATTCGCTTATGACACTTTGTCATGATGCTGAAATGCATTCTTGGATTATATTGGAAGTTTATATTATGACATTTGGTCATACGGATCTCATGCATTCTTTGAGTATAAAAGGATTTTTCGTGCTTGTTGAAAATGCATTATGTTGCTGATCTGATTTGGCATATTGTTCATTCTGAGCTTGTGAAGTGAAGTTCATAACATGAAATTTTGTCATACAATTGGTATGCATTCCTTGGATATATGTGAAGTTCATTATATGACATTTTGTCATATGGTTGGCATGCATTCTTGGGTATAAAGGATCTTTTGTTCCTCTTGGAAATTATGTTATGTTGCTGATCTGATTTGGCATAAAGTTCATTGTAAGAATTGTAAAGTGAAGTTCATGTTGAAGCTTTGACAATTGCTTATCATGCCTTCTCCTTTTTACATGGAGCCTATATGTGACATTTCTTCAAACAATTGGTATGCTGATTTGATTTGGCATGAAATAATTTTATGAAATGCATTATGTAATCAGCCTTATGTGAGGTAAGTTTTATGCATTTTCATGTAAGATGGTTAAAGACACCAATCTTGAAAGATATTCTAAACTTGGTTAGTTCATGCATGTATACATGCTTTTTGAAATCATTATTATAATAATGAATGAATTAGTATGCTGATGCATGACTGTATATTCTGAATATGTTTTCATTTGTAGAATACTACATATATGAAAATGGAAATCCTTGCCAGTTTAGTTTGAGTTGACCCCTTTGTGGAAAATACAAGCCACACCGGAGATAAGGGAAAGGAAAGAATCTTAAGGGATACAAGCTGATTTCTTTTACACAGCCATCCAACACTCACTCCAACACTGATTTGATATAACGAAGTAAAAGGAATGCCCTTGTATCCCATGCAGAAGCTATCCTATGATTGGTGATCACCTACATCCTTAAACCTCTCACCAGTACATCCATTCATCACTCACAGGCATCTAAGACCAGAATCCAAGTAAGTAAAATGTTAAAATTCTCTGGTTAATTTCATTTTGTTATTATAGTATCACCTATTGTTTACTGAGCCACCCATTGACCTCATTTAACACTCCTCATCCATATACCTATTAAAACCTTGCTAAATCCCACCCAAGCTACCAAATACCTCATTCTAACCAACAAAAATCCTTTGTGTAATCAGAACAGTGACCCTAAATCCATTATGTGGCATTCCCAGTCTTCCACAGTAACTGACACCGGTTTTCCCCATCCGGCGTTAGTCACCCTTAACCAAAATTAGTCTCTATATTGGCCCATATAACCCAGAAAAGTGACCTATCGACCTAATTCCACATCACCCTTATTCACCTGTGACTTACCTAAGACCTCTGTCAGACCATAGAGACCCAAAACCAGTTACTTGACCTTCAGATCCTATTCTAACCTATCTTGTTAGATTATATATTTCTTATTGTGTTTTAAGTGAGCTACCTAAATCATTTTGAATTACAATAGGATTTAATTCATTTCCCACATTAAATTGTTTAAAACAGTGGACTAATTGCCATCTAGGAAGTATCACACTTCCTAGTTCTAGCACACTCTAGGTAGTTCACTGCACATGTTGTTTAACTCTTTCTAGTGGTCTTGCTTTTCATTATAGGTAGTTATTCCTAGCCAAAAGGAAGCTCTCACGATTAGCTATGGATTTAGAAGTCATTCACGCGCAATAACCCATCAACCAACATTTGAACAGGTATTCCTCCTACGCCTGTTACCCTATCTATTTCGTCAATACTTCGAAGAAAAGTCTAAGAATCAGGTGAAACAACAGGGTCAAAAACCCTAAGCACAAGTTAAAGATCAACGATTAGAAATCCAACAGTAAAGAAATCGACGATCTGCATCAAATACCTAACTCAACCTAAGTTATACAAGCCACTGAAAAAACATGACAAGGGTTGAGTCATCGTCGCGAGGGGGCCGGCCATATTATTTTAAAATTATTTTCAATTTTGACTTACTCACTATAGTCCAAACTTCAAATAATGTGAAGCCAACCAAACATAACAAGTATGATCACCGAAAAGGTGAAATTTAAACCAAGTGTTATTCAAATTCTGAAATTTGACAAGTGATTACATGGTCATGTTTAATAAAAAGGTGGCAGACGTTATCATAGCATGTGTTACAAAGGTGGCTGACTATGACATGGTGGTCTTTTACAAAGTGACCCCCATATACATCTAAAACACAGCATGTGCTAAGTCTATAAAGGTGGCCAAACCGAATGGCGATCACTGATCAAGTGCAAGGGTGGCCCCACAAACTGTAGAGTAAAAGTTGAGCATGTACACATGGAGGTGGTCCCCATCAGATGGATGTGTGGATGCATTTTTTTGCAAACATTGCAAGTATTGTAATTGTTTTTCTCACAAATAGGGAGTTAATTTTTTGCATTCCTTCACAAGAGGACGGAATAGACAAGAAGATGAATCCACATGCACAAGGAAAGAGACTTTCCCAGCAAGCAAGCTTATTGTTAGAAAATTATTCACCATTATTTTCTTAAAAATAGAATAGTCAACTTCAGTTTGACTGAGATGTAATCAAAGGCTATTAATGCCTATTTGTAATTGCATGTTCTATTTTTATTCCTTTATTTATTAATAGATGAAGGATAAAAATAGGATGCATGGGCGAGTACAAGCCTTAGTCTATTTTTAGGAAGGGGGAAAATAAAATTTGCTATATATTATGTGCTTTGGCAAAGCATGAGGAGGACTTTTTGGATACAGGAGTGCTGAAGTAATTTTTGCCATTTTTTCCCTCTGAATGTGAAGTATTTTATGCCTTTACAATTATTTACAGTCTTGTG
The DNA here is from genome assembly GCA_019776745.2 of Taxus chinensis. Lineage (NCBI taxonomy): Eukaryota > Viridiplantae > Streptophyta > Pinopsida > Cupressales > Taxaceae > Taxus > Taxus chinensis. The sequence goes on from CM034150.1 coordinate 212,278,775, forward strand.
TATGTTTCCATTAATCTTTTGAATGCAAATTCCTTGGTTAATTATCTTACCCTGTTGCAAATTTATTAATTTATGCATGATATTAATGTGCATGTTTAGCTTAGCAGTATTATTATGATACTTTCCCTTAATACCTCGAAGTGTTTTGCCCTTAACATTCTACAGAAAACTATTGGTTCGTGTATCAAGAATCCTTTCACATATCAATTTTGCATATACTCAGTCAAATCCCTCATATAAATTTGATGTATCACCTTAGTTTTTATTTATTTTATAGCCATCTTCTACCCTTAACCTCAGAAAAATCAGTCTCAAATACATCAATAAGGAACCGACCTTGATACCGGAGACTCACCTCAAAATAGGTATACCCATAGAACTAGGGTGTTTCCATTGTATCTATGAAAGAGAGATAAGATTTGAAAGCTTAGAACACGTACATCCATCTCTTTATATGGTGCATTTTTGAAAGATAACATAGGTACCATGACATGAAGGACTATCGAGCTATCAAAAAAATCACTAAAAGAGTTATGGTAAGCATATATAGGAGAAACATCTATAGAGAAACAATGCACACATAAAGAAGAGAAGCTAATTATGGATGTAGATCCATATACCACCATTTTCATGCCATAAATAATATATTCACCAAAATATTATATGTAATTTTTATTCCACTCGTAAATGTGGGAAAATGGTATAACTCTTTATCTTATTATTGATAGTGACAGTTAGAAGAATTTGATATTTATAGAGATAGTAAAGAGGATAAATTTGGTAACTCCTCATATATAACCATATTTGTTTTAGTTGGGTTAGACAAGGAAAATATATTCATGTGAATTGATATTGTCACGTTCAATATTCAATCAAAACATTCAATGATGTGGTGATATGTGATGTCGCTCCACTAGATGTGTATGATATAAATTCTTAGACAACCATACATGTGGGATCATCATGGTGTTTATGAGGTGAGGCCAAGGAGTTCCATTATTACTTTAGGCCGTAAGAGATACCACATCCTAGAGGTAACCCCTACCAAATGGGTGGTCATGAATTATACAAAGTGGTACCATAGGTTAATTTTTTCCTACTCATGACCTAGATTGAGGAGAAGAAAAGGTTTGCAGTGACCATAATATGGTCTCATGATTCCAAACCATGGAGCAGAAGTATATGTATTATATGATATTTGAAAATGTAAATATATTCATACCACTGATAAGTGTGCCTCAACATTGTCTAGTGAAGCATACAATTGACTTAGTCCCTTGAATGCTACTCCCAAATGGGACTCTTTACAAGAAGTCATCATATGAGAATAAAGAGATCAAGTGTCAGATTCATGTGCTACTTAAGAAGGAGATCATTAAACAAATAGCATCATCTTATAGAAATCTAATTATTCTTTCTGGAAGTAAATGTGGGACATTGCGGCTTTTTATTAACTATCAATCCTTGAACAAAATCACAATGAATAATCAATAAATTCTTCCACTAATTGATGACATCCTAGACTATCTAAGAGGATCTAATTTCTTCACAATGATTAATCTATGAAATCAAGGTAACACAAGCTTCCATCGATCCTACAAATGTTTGGAAAATTACATTCAAATATGATGAGAGCTTCATCAAATATTTGGTCATGCCTTTTGGGATCACAATACACTTGTAATATTAATGAGGACGGTGAATAACATCATGTGAACATTTAGTAATTATTTTTTTGTCATGTATCTGGATGAAATTAAGGTCTTCAGTAAGACATGGGATAATTATGTTTAACATGTACAACATGTTCCTAAAATCTAGGATTAGGACAAGATATATTGACACATACATAATCTTTATTTTGGAATGGAGAGTATTGAGTATATTTGGGATACATCATTAACAAGGACAATGTACATATAAACCTAAAAAAATACTATCTCTTCATAGACTAGCTAGCACTAAATACAACCACTAAAATTTAAAGTTTATTAGGACTAGCTAACTTATATTATATGTTTGTCCTTTTTGTTTCTTGCATTGTATGGAATTTGAATTAGGTGACACATGGAGGAGTGAAGGAAAATTTCAAATGGAAAAAGGCATGACATAAGGATTTTACATAAATGAAGTAGAGCCTATATTGTACACAAGTTTTGGTCTTTCCAAATCTACAACATTCATTTGAGATAGAAAGAGATGGTTTTGAATATACACTTGAAGTATTCCTCACCAAACCATGTGACCTTCTCTGACACAGTGCACATATACCTAACATATGAAAAGGATTTTTATACCATTTTTTAATCTTGCAAACAATTGAAGAACTACATTATTGTAAAAGAAAGTATTGTGCACATAAATCATAATCATTTGCAATTTATGCAAGCGTAAGCTAATATGAAAAATGATTATCATCAAAGGTGGTCCAATTATCTACAATAGTTCAATCTCAACATCCTACATAAAAAGGGGAGTGCTAATTTATTTTTTGATTGTTTGATTTGGCCCCTGATCACATCCTTTACAACAATCCTTAACTCATGTGGGCATGATACATTATACTAGCCTCAAATGTATGCACATGATCCTACTTTTTCTAACGTCTATCTAAGGATGATGGATAGAAAAATTATTATAGCCTATCATTTACATGAAGGGGTTCTATGCCACATGGGAAACCTATTTGGTCCTAAAGGGGAGAATCAAAAAATATTTTGGGAGACACATTATAGTCATCTTGTTCATCACTTTTGAGCACAGAAAACCATGGCAGTATTGCAAAAGTATTTATTCTAGAAAAAGATCCATCATGATATTACCAGATACATTAGTTCCTTCATATATTGTGTGATTTACAATATTATTAGTTAAAATAAGGGTGTTTATACCCATTTTTAAACTCTAGGAACACTATAGGAGTATTTCTCAATGGATTTCACGTTAATTATTCCTTCCACCAGACATGGCCATGACTATTTTTTCCTAGTGGTTGAAAGGTTCTAAAAAATGGTAATATTAACACCTTGCACTTCAAGATAAGGTTACTAGAGGATATTACAAAGCTATTCTTTGAGAAAATTTGAGTTCCTTTTGGACATCCTAAATTTATTGATTCAGATTAATAGTATATGCTTCTAGGGGTATTCTAGTATGTACTACGGTTTATGATGGACACAATACTAAAAAATTCCACTACATTCTAAACTCAGATTGATGGGAAAATAGAGGTAGTAAAATTTATGATTATGTATCCTACTTAGACTTATTAATGCAAACATCCATGCACATGGGATGAAATTATTGTGTATGTTTAACATAGATACAACTGATATTTTCATATCTCCATGGGATATAGTTGATTTTAGGTATGTCGTGTATTCCAGCCATTGGCTCTCATTGATGTAGCATTTACCTTCATGTTTGAAGAATAATTTGTTTATAAATTTAAAAAGAAGTGGATAAGGTAACCAAAATTTTGGAATGAATTCAATACATTCAACATCAAGTTCATGATATCTTGGAATAAACTATCCAAAACTATGAGAAGCATCATGACACCCATTGGGTTCCTCAATTCCAAGTGTAGGATAATTTTGTGTTATCTATCTAGAAGGATTGACTCAAGGTTTCATATAAGAATGCCATACCTAGATATGATATGGGCCATACATTACAACCAATTTTTTTTGTTGGAATACATCTTAGACCAGTCTTCCATCCTACATCATGTTGCATCTAGATTTCAATTTTGATTTTCTCCACCAATACTTTCCTGCACTCTTGGATACATTAGAAATTGGTGAATAATTACATATTAAAGAGATGGACCCTAACTATGTGAAACTAGTGAAAACTTATAAAATTATTGATAGAGTGGTCAAGCGCATGAAACATCAACAAATCACACTCTTAGATGTAGTGAAAGAAAGACAAATGACACACCAAGGGAAATGGCTCACCAAGAGTACGATTGAGAAAGAATTCCCACAGCTAGTCAAAACTCTAGGAGAAATGTGCCTTATTACTTCTTAAGGAGGTAAAAATTATCTAGAAGAGGATAAATATTAAAATCTATTTCCTCAAAGCCCTGAAATCGTTTTTAGCATATATAAATAGTTTTTTAGTATTTTCCATTTTTGGAGGTCTTCGGAGCATTTTTTGACTTCAGATAGTAATGACATTTCTTGTAATACTAGTTATGTCATTTAATATTCCCCCACATGCTAGAAACTATTCAAGAGTAGCAATGTCCTTAATACTATCATTACTTCTATCATCAACCTGATAAATATTAATCAACTTCCTATTGATAACCCTAGCCTATTTTTTAGCAAGGATTAAATCCCACACTAAATCTCCTTCCCCAATATCATACTCATTAATCAAAACCTTTTTTCCAAATCTTGGGCCCCTCTCACTTAAAATTCAGGGTTAGGATTACCCAGATTGAAAAGTAATAGAATGAGGGATTGGCTAACTGGAGCTTAGGCCTTTTTAATTTGAAAGTATTGAATCGAGGAATTTATAGACTGATATAAGTAACAACATACTTAGATGCTTACTAGTGATTGAGGATATAGTAGTGATAACTATGGATAATTGATCCAGAACATCCGCTATGAAAATATATTTTTGGAAAGACCTCAAATAGATTATTAGTAGTTTTCAGTAGATTTTAGTATTTTACATATTTATAGGTGTTCATATATTTTCTGGATTTCCGAATATATGATGATGGCCAAATTTCAGTTATTTTTAGTGATTTTTTACTTTTAAAAAAAAAATTAAATAGATGCTACAGTTCGTAAAACATTTTAATGGGTAGTAGATATGATCTCAACAAGTAACAACAAATAAAATAATAGTAATAATAGGATAGATTTTGAGTTCTTTGCGTTTTTAATTTTCCAATCCATCCCTAAAGTGGATACTCATGATATCCATGAATAATGTCATTTTGGATCCCCTCTAGAGCCCTTCATATTCTATTTTTTGTAGTTTTCATATTCTCCAGTGTATAGCTATAAAGCAGTTTGTTTTAAATAAAGAGATAGATCTCCAAGCATACATCTCACTTATGGAGTTTTCCAATGTGTAGTCATTTGGAATTAATGTTTTTATGTTTACAAATATTTAATTGTGAATCTCATTGTTACAACACATTAAACACCATTGTTAATGTGGTGTCCACAAACAGGTTACACCCCAATCTAGATCAATAATGTGGAATTTTCCATTTAGAGTGATATATTTCCTTATCTACAAGAATAATTCTTCCCATTGAAAAGGAAGATATTTATGTGAAATTCCATCTTCCATTTCATTTATTCTCTCCTCCATATTGAAATTTTTTATTTTTCCTCCTTTATCTTGGCCTTAAAAATATTCATTCCATTTGTTGACATTCTAGTGACCTTAATATCCATCTCCTCCGTGACATCCATTTTGATACCTCTCATAATAACCTTCCCATATTCCCAGGCCTTAGAAAAATCCATAGTTGGTCAAAGAATTTAAGTTTGTCCCACTTGGTGGACAAGTTTTTTTCAAAATTTGACTAGTAAAACATGTTTTAAACTCATATATAGACTTAAAAAATCAGATAAATTATAGATGCACAAAACCTTGGTTTTTTTTTAAGCTCTTAAAAAAACATGTTTAGTAATTTTATACATTTTTTGTCATGTTTCGACTGTGGGACATATATGCTTTAAAATTGGGTCATTGCCTCTAATTTGGTCAATGTAACTTATGAGGCCTATTTTCAGTAGAAAAACTAGATTTTTGCATTCTATTTAAGATCATGGAATCACTATATTTCAACTCACATCCTCTCAGTGCCAATTATAGTCATCTGTTTACACACAAAACAAGATTATCCCAAAAAAATCTTTTCTTATCTCTTAATTTACTTTTAACACCATCGTACTCTTATTCATTTGTAATCTAGGCTTATATAATGGTTCACATGAATTACAATATCAAATCTCTCCTTGTCAAAGATATGATAGGGCATATACTTCACTTGCCCTCGACATGACTTAAAAATGCCTTTTAGTGCAAGTAAATAAATTATTTTTCTTTGATATTAATGATAAAAAAATTCTTCAATGATTTTACCATTGACATCATCACATATTTCTTTACTAGTTATCTATTTAGAAAATCTTTCCCTACCAACCCCAATATTGGCTAAAATATCTACAAAAGAATTACCTTCCCTATAGGTATGTTTAATAATGAATTCATCAAATTCATTTATCAACTTAAAGAATTCCTCCATAATATTTATTATTGTCTAAATGAATTTAGATATATGTGGATTTTACACTTCATAAAGAATATTAGGAAGATTTTTTGACTAATAAGTAAAAGTGGTGGTTTGATAGGGTCCCTGTACATACTCAAAATTCTAGGGTGTTGCACCACCAGAAAAATGTTACACATGCCCTAATGATGATTCAAGTCTCCTCGTAAGGTGTTCGGGATCAAGAAAATCTCTCCAAGTATGTGTTAACATTCCACATGCCCTGCTTAGCCCCTGCATGCTTTTTTTTCTCTTCTCCCCTCCTTTTCTTTACATTTTGGTCTTCAGTGACGAAACTGCCACCTTGACTAGGCGGCGGTCTCATGACTGACACTCAGGCAGGGCGGCCATCCTGTAACTGTCGCCCTGCTCAGGGTGGCGGTCCTTCACGTGTTTTCCATAATGTTCTTTTAATGTGACTCACGTAAAAATTTAACGTTTACCAGATTTTTTTCACCGCCTTTGCATGTATTTATGATTCTAGTTCTATAGAATAGTGTTTTGGCATTGTTTATGGTAAAAGAGTTCAATTTGGTTTTCACCTTTGGGTAAATGGGAATTTTATAAATAGCTAGCTTATGCTCAAGCAAATGGCCCCTCAAATTTGCCTCTCAATTTCTCATTTCAATAGATTAGCCTTTCAATTTTGCTTAAGATTCATCGTTTCATTTGTTGTATGCATGGTTAGTGTTGTTTAGCTGTTAGGAAGCCACATAATCTTCTTGTGCTAGTGTAGTTACTATTTCTTGCAATTCATTAGAATAGGATAGTTTGATATTTAATAGGAAGCCATTAAAGTTACACGTCTTGTTCGTCAAGCAGGATAGTTTCAAGTTTTGGACATTTTATGTTATATGACTCGCAATAAATCCCACTAGGAATTACATAAGCCAAGCTCTGTTCTCTTGCGCTATCCCTCTTCTACTTGCATTGTATTCAATCTGCATCCATAAGCTGCCATTATTTCAATACCAACTTCTATTGATGCTAACATCACACACTTTTATGGATTCACGTGAGCACGAAGGAACAAGGAGATCATACTGAGGGGACAAAGCCACACACAACCAAGATTCTCCACTGTTCTACAAAATCTAGGTTCAAGATTTCAAATTTCTAGTTAAAACATATCAAATAGAGTAGTCAATCATTTCATTTCAGTTAATCTCACTTTTGATATTGCAAGGGAAGTTGTGGGAATTGATAGTTTCTGAGAAACTATGATTCGCTCCTCACTTCTGAGGTAAGATCGAGAGTCTTTCAAATAGATTAGATTAGTTACTTAGTTATTTAGAATAGATTTACAACTACACAAACAAGTAGTTATACTCGGCTGCTTTGTTTGTTTTAATTTCATTATTAGTTTAGTTGTTAATTTCTAGATTTTGTAAATAATTGCTCTTTCAATTATGTTCAATAGTTCATCGAAAATACAAAAATAGAGAAGTTATATATGCCGTAGATATACTTTACATAGTTATTTTTACTCTGCTACAGTTAGATTTACATTGTTTCTTTTACATGACAATCACGGGACCTAGAGAGCCCAGAGAATACGTATTCGAGCCAATTGTACCTTAACCCAATCTTATTACCGCAATAGATGATATAGATAAGAATATTAGAATCCAAGTCTTCCGAACAACAACAGACCTACAACAAATCAGCTCACAGTTAAGAGGGTTAAACATAGAAGACGACCAAGCACACACATTTTGGTCAAACTAGCCAAACTACAGATTACCCTAGATAAAAATCCACATGACTGTATAAGGGCTTAAAGAGAGCAAACATTTAGTTGTGACTCTTTGGTCCAACAGCCAGACGCAGGAGACATTCTCACTGATATGGACACTAGCTTAAGAATTTAGGTTGCCAGAACGCCTGTAAGGTACTCTGAGAAGATTGCACAACTTGTAGTTCTAAACATAGAGGCAGAAAAGGCAAACGACTATTGGATACTAGGGATCAAGGAATGATTGCACACATGACCATAGCAGGTCCACAACAACCATGAATCTATGGTTGTGATCCACAAATCCCACAACCCAACGAATCCACAGGTCAATTCGATGTTGACACTGGCTTACGCACATTAGTATTTAGATCCACTCCACTTCCACCTATCATCATCACATAGTTATCCTTGTCGGATATAGCAGCTAACGAAGCTAAGGATTTCTAGACTAGACCAGAGAATCACCTGTAGAGTCTACTATATCCATCATCCATCCTATGACCCTATCTAGAGATATACACAAAACAAACCCTATCTAGAGATATACACGAAACAATCCCAGGTCATTTTCCCCGTATCCCACAACCTATAGACCGGATTACGCCAGAGCTCGATATTGATTGGATCCTTCGAGCATTCATCCTTGCTGACCGATCTATCACACCAGTTCAGATTAGGAGGGCCTTCTTTACCTTTGATTCACAGATTCCACTAGTGCGCTTTGAAGACATAAGATTGCCTAACTAGCTTGTCTACATCCCACACATAGTCCATCCCCACCGGCTGTCTCGGTGCAACCTCGGGAGGTCAGGTGCAAGGAAGAGTTACTTGTAGATTCCCATGCTCACTTGTCACTTTTACATCATACAAAATTGGTGAACCTGACGTGAACAAACAACATTTTCATCTTTTCCACCTCATTAGCCTTCACATCAGCTTCAGCAACAAAATTGGTGTACCCGATGTGAACCTGGCGTGAAAGGAACAGTTGTTTCACTCTCACCTTTCCCCTTTTAGTGTTTTGTTTTCTTCCATCCACCTGCGCTCTTTCCCATTATTCTGTGGGTATTCATATACCCCCCGAATATGTCATGATTCAATGCATATGGTAGACCTCTCCTATGTCTTGAAGCATATTACAATCAACTGAATAGACAACCATCACCCTCGCTCTCAACATGGGGTGAAAATAATTCAACTAACCAATTTTCAACACAAACTTTGCCCCCAAGGACTAGATATAGTTCTTCTTTCCAAATAGATGAGTTTGATCAGCTCGATCAAACGCAACACCTAGAGCCTTCAGGCTCGAACACCATGATGTTTACAGGAGAATCTGGTTTGTCTCTTTAGGTATTTCTTAGACTGCAAATTATTAGATAATCGGATCCGTATCCATTTTTAGATAATGAACATTCAGTGTGTTATGCCAGGAATGAACAATGCTCTCGGAGTATGTACCCACCTATAGGAAGTTTATAAACACAACCTGGGGTCTCGTTTCAAGAAAACACCTCCATGCTGCTACCTATAGGAAATACCCTCGGGGAAACATGGCAGGGAAATGATCAATTCATAGTGGGGTACCACATGCCTATACAACCTCAGGATATACAAAAAATGCCACTAAGGAAAAATACTATAACTTTTCCAGATGAAGTCATCTCAACTTTAGTAGAAAAGGTTAGAGGGTTAGAGCTTGCTCAAGAAAGTCAAAATTCTCAATTCATGTAGGTAGGAAATTCCAATCCTCCACATCATCCTAGCCAAGTAGACCTCCTCACAGGAATAGGCATGTTGGGCATGCCTCCTCAGTATTCACAACAAATGCCAACTAGAACCGCCATTTCTAACACTATTCCGGTGGTGAATATGTTACCTCTCGATCTAGTACAAAATAATCCATTCCTAGGCAATACCCCTTCATACATAAACATGTATTCCAAATCACCACAGGGAGATGTGTTCTCCTCTCCTGGCATGTTTTCTCAACCACAGGTATTTCCTTATACCCCTGCAAATGCATACGCTATGCCATATCAATAACCCATTCCACCTCCACCCCCTCAGCAGGCACCATCGATGGTCGAAACCTATGCGATAGGGACTTATTCAGAATATTTGAAAGAACCCTTAGACTTCACTATACGAAGTGTCATGCTTCCAAGACCTCTTCCTGATTTTCCCAAATACAAAGGGGAAGGAGACCCGAATGCACATATCAAGGCCTACACCATAGCTATTCGAGAACTGCTCCCTTGGGATGGGGTTGTTGCTAAAATATTTCCCAAAATGTTAGAGGGCATTGCCCTCGATTGGTATTACAAAATACCTGAAGCTTCCATACATTCATTTAAACAACTCGTTTCAGAGTTCATCAAGGCATTTGACATGAACAAACTATTGAGAATAGGAATCAGGGAGTTCTTGCACATTAAACAAGAACACAATGAATATGTTGCTCACTTTATCCAAAGATGGCATACAGTCCTTTATTCTTCGGTAAGTGCTCCAAATATGGACCAAATGGAACTATGCGATTTATTCCTTCATTCTCTCAGCAGAGAGGTAAAGGAAGAAGTCCAAAAGTTCCCACTAAGGACTTATGATGAAGTACTTGAGAGCGCTCTCTGAATAGATCAAGCGGCAATAGATAGCGGTCGCAAGACGTATGGAACAAATGGGAGGCTAATCACCCCCAGCCAGAATACTACGACTTATCCTACTACCAAAAACGTCAATCAAGGACCTAAGATCCTTAACATAAAATCATGGGGTAACCACAGATGGAGTAACTGACCAAGCTAAAAAGGCCAATGTTGTAAATACTCCACCGCTAATTAATAATCAACGAAACAAATTTACCCCGTATAATCAATTCGGTGGATTTTAGTCATCCACAACAACAACAATAAAGGTGGATCCAGACACAGGGTCCAAACCAAAATTCAACTGGATATCAGAACCAAAACCAAAACCAAAGACAACAAATGCAAAATCCTAATAGCAACGATTTGAGCAGAGTTTTAGACCACAATATTTACCAAACTAACAACCTAGGAATTACAATCCCAATTCATATTGTGGTTTCCACAAAATTCAAGGCCACGAAACTAAGAATTTCCATGATTACAATAAGTTCATGCAACACTTGCCAGAGGAACAAAGACAACTTTTCATAGATATGTTCTTAGCAGACCCCACATCACCAGCACCAAATACTTTTACAGGGGCAGTTTCCCCTCAAAATGCACCCCTCAAGATCTTCAACGATCCACTCCCAAATCACAATAACAACAAATTAAATCCAAATGGGACGAATAAGAGTGTAATGGCAGGAAAAAATGATCATGAAGCCTCGACTTCACTAAACCCACCAGTTGCACCACAATTAGGGAGTCAGCCACGACCCAAGATAGTCGGTTTAGTGGAGTTAGACACCGAACTACACGTAGAAGCTGTAACAAGGACATGAGAGTATTCCTCTCAGCCAAATCCAAGTTACCCGCTAGAGGTAGATAACATCCAACAAATATTAGTAAAACCTGTAGGTGCCTATGATTTAATTAATGACCTAACAAAGACCTTCTCTCATATCTCCTTTTTGGATTTATTGAAGAACTCTCCTACCCACAGGGCTACTCTCTTAGAAGCATTAGGTTTAGGTCATTTAATTAACATCACTCCACCTCCCGAAACACAGGTAAACCATATAGACTTTGATATCCACCCTTTGGGGCAGCCGGATAGGGATACCGAGGTTATGTTCGAAATAAACAAAATGCCAACAGACGCTGAGATTGCACACAGAGGTGATCCAACATTACATTTGCAAGTGTTGGTTTATAAAAATTAAGTTAAATAGGAAATGGTTGATGATGGGGCAGCAGTTAACATAGTCCCCTTCTCTTTCCTTCAAAAGCTAGGGTATGGAGAAACAAATTGTTCCACGACTTGGAATACGCTAAGAGGCTATGATAGCCTTAAAGCCATGTCAATTGGGACTATAATACTACCAGTCACCTTAGGACCCAAAAAAATCCTAACTGAGTTTTATATTATAGATCGGGAAACCAACTATAATATGATCCTCGGCCGACCGTGGATACACCGTATGAAGGCAATCCCTTCTACATTATTCCAAGAAGTAAGATTCTTGCACTTAGGAAAGGTATTTGTAGCCAAAGGTGATCCAAAACCATTTGATATACACCTAGCTGACTTAAAGAGAAGGCCAGGCGTTCACTCTAAGTTTGAACTCCCAACAAACCAACTTAATAAACCAACCGACGCGAAACCAGAAGAAAAGCTGGTACCTACAACAGAACTAGAAACTATGAGCCTAGTCAAGAATATCCCAGCCCTCAAGGATGAGGCTAACATTGTCGAAATAGTATCATTAGGAACTACTACGAAGATTGTTGAATTACTAGAACATGATCTACCAATTTTCTTACCATTTGATTCTATAGGCATGGGATATACCCTAGGTGTTGGTTCTCTCTTAGTAGAGGATCTCTGCATGGTAGAAGTAACTGAAACTGAAGAAGTTTACATAGTAAATGTCCCAACGTCCATCTTCCCAACTAAGTATTGGAATCTCCATTTTGATGGAGCTAGATGTCATTATGGGGCTGGGGTAGGTGTGATCCTTACTTCACCCGAAGGAAATATCTTACCATTCTCCTTTAAATTAAACTTTGAATGTACAAACAATGGCACTGAATATGAAGCCCTCCTCCTTGGCCTCATCCTAGCTAAAAGGCTTGGTGTTAATGACATCAGGGTGTTAGGAGATTCTCAATTAGTAACAAACCAAGTCTCTAAAGTGTATGAGACCAGAGCTGAACACTTACAGCTCTACAAAATAGCAATATTAGATTTGAAAAAAGATTTTGACTTCATATCAATTGAAGCAATCCCGCGAAAAAAAAAAAATATTCTCGCAGATTCGATAGCAACCTCAGCTTCTTGTTTCACTCCAAGAAGTGAGTTGGAGGACACCCATTTCATAGTATCCCTTCACACTGAACCATTAGTGAAGAAAGTGTCAAACCCACTTTTAACGAACATAGCTGAGAACAAATCTACTAGCGTGGATCATGTTGATAGTGATAGAGCTACTCTTGATTACTTAAATGCCTATGCAACATTACATCTCACCCATCATGTGGTAGATTTGTCCTTAATCCCACATTCATCTTCCTACTTCGGGAATCCCATGCTAGAGCTTCCCCCATAAAAAGAACTCGGCATATACACGGTAGAGAATGGAGAAGATATGGAACTACCTCTAGCCCCGCCTGAGTTTGAAGAAGGTAATGCTTCTTTAATCAAAGAAACGATTGATTTAACATCGGAATGGAGGATGAACCAAATATCTTAAAACTAGGATCTTCGTTAACTCCAAAAGAAATAGAAATACACACTTGAATCCTCAAAGAACATTAGAAGGCTTTTGCATTTAATTATAAAGAAATGACAGGGGTTGCACCACACATCGTGGTACATAACCTTGTCACCAAATCAGATGCAAAGCCAGTTAAACAAAAATTGAGGCCAATGAAACCCAAGGTGGGTCTCATGGTGAAAGAATAAGTAATGAAACTCCTAGGAGTAGGATTCATCAATCCAGTTGATTATTCTCGGTGGATATCTAATATCATTCCCATTCTCAAAAAAAATGGGAAGATGCATATTTGCATAGATTTCTGAGACATTAACAAAGTGTGCCCTAAGGATGACTTCCCATTACCATCCATTGACATCATCATTGATGCAACAGTTGGGTTTGAGCTTTTCTCTCTCATGGATGGATTCTTGGGATATAATCAAATCAGAATATCCTAACAAGACCAAGCCAAAACCACATTTATAACTCCTTGGGTAACCTATTGCTATGTTGTTATGCCATTCGGTCTCAAGAACGTTGGCGCTACATATTAGCGGGAAATGACATATATATATATATATATATATCATGATCTTATTCAAAAAATCATGGAATCCTACGTAGATGACTTGTTGGCCAAAGCCAAGAAGTGTTGTGATCACCTGGAAGTGCTCTGCATCATTCTTTCACGTTTAATAGAATATGGAGTCACACTAAACCCAGAAAAATGTGTATTTGGTGTGACAGGAGGGAAGCTCCTAGGTTACATTATATCATCATGAGGGATCGATGTAGACCCAGCTAAAATCTGGGTTGTTCTTGAAATGATCCCACCATCGGATGAATCTAGAATCAGGTCGTTTCTTGGGAAACTCGGTGCAATCTCGAAGATTCATCCTAGATTTAAGCTTTGCCATTCATCCAATCAACAACCTACTCAAGAAAGAGTACAGTATCAATTGGACCGAAGATTGCAATGAGGCTTTCGAAGCAGTTAAGCATTTCTTGTTGTCACCACCTACGCTAATGCCTCCTAAGCTAGAACGCCCTTTAATCTTATATTCACGAGATACCAATGTCTCGCTAGCCTACATATTGGCTCAAGAAGATGATAACAAGAGATAACGTGTGATCTATTTTATTACCCGAACATTACTTGATTATGAGACACATTATACGTAAGAAGAGCGAGAATTCCTTGCCATAGTCTTCACAACCAAATGCTTAAGACATTACATGTTAAATCAAGAAACAAGGATCATTGTAAAAATAGACCATTTACGAACCTTCCTCACGTAAGGGTCCTTGTCTAAAAATGCTGGACACTTTATAACCTTAATGGGTAAATTCGAATTAACATTTGTAAATCATAAGTCTGTTAAGGGACAAATCATTGCGGATTGGTTAGTTGATAACCCATTAGACGGAGGCGATCTAGTAGATCTTGACTTTCCCAATGAATGCATATACTACATCAAACTAGACCTCCCATATCTGAATGTCTATGGTATACTGATATTATTAATTATATCATGGGCCATGCATATACAGAAAGTGCTACACTACAACAAATAAGGTGGTTATGCATTATCGTGGCTAAATATGTTATTATAGAACAAGTGCTCTATCGTAAGGCTTTCGATGGAATGCTTCTAAGGTGTGTTGACACAGAAGAATCCAAGAAGATCCTCCACGAATCTCACATTGGAATATGTGGAGGTGACTTCCGTGGTCATGCCACCGCTCATAAAATACATCGAAAGGGCTATTTCTAGCCCACTCTAGAGCACGATGCAGTAGATTTTGTACGTAAATGTCATAAATGCCAAGAATTTTCCCACGAGATTCACATGCCGGCACAAGCTCTAAAACCAATCGTAACTCCATGGCCCTTTTCTACATGGGGCCTAGACTTGATAGGGAAATTCTCTCCCTCATCTACAAATGGCCACAACTTCATAATCATGGCCACTGAGTATTTTACCAAATGAGTAGAGGCTATGCCTCTTACCACTGTACCAGGTGCCATGATCGCCAAGTACATTTTGAGCCAGATCATTTACAGGTACGGTGTCCCACAAATCATTATCTCAAATAATGGCACTTATTTTAAGAATGACGAGGTTCATGAATTATGCAATAAATTTAAAATAAGCCATCATACATCCTCCCTGTATTACCCTCAAACCAACGGACAGGCTGAAGCAACAAACAAGACATTAAAAGCTATTCTCCTTAAAACGGTAAAAGAAAATAAATGAGATTGGCATTTAAAGTTATACCCGGCCTTGTGGGCCCACCGAACCTCAATAAGGACACCCATAGGAGCAACTCATTTCTCATTGGTATTCGGAGTAGAAGCAGTTCTCCCACTTGAGGTTGAAATACCCAATCTTTGTATCTCACTACAAGGGATTCTGGATGAAGAAGCTTATGGAGAAGCATGTCTCTCTCAACTAAAAAGCCTAGATGAAGCCAGGATAGATGTTGAACAATGACATAAAATCTATGCTGACCGGATGTGCCGGTAGTTTAATAAAAAGGTCTATGAACGAGATATATATGAAGGAGATCTAGTTATAAGACTAGATAGCCCGATTGATAAAAAGACCGGCGAAAGAAGGAAATTCTGGCCCAAATGGTTGGGCCCATACCGAGTCACAAAAGACTATAGAAATGGTGCATATATCTTATGTACACTAGAAGGTGAGGAATTTGGTGAAACTATCAATTCCCTACACCTTAAACGATTCTATGCATAAGCGATCAACACTATTTGTATAATTAAATCTACATTGCATCTTTATGTAGTTAGGTTCATTTTGTCCACTTGTTTCATACAATTTTGTGATCAAGGAACTTACTCTCAAAGTAATTCATTACAAACTTCTTATGGTATTGGCATTAGCATTCCAATCATACTTCTTCATTTTCACAAACATCATCACCATTTCAGAATCATTTCATCCATACAAAGCTAGATATGACAAAGTATTAATAGTAACCATACCAAGGTCTGCATGCTTGTTCTCACTTTCAGTTTCTCCCTAGGGTAGGTGTCTTGCCTATGGTCTGTTCTAGAAGCTTCATAGTGTCACATCTATCCCGTACGCATATCTATTTGGAAATAAGAACATGCTGACATTTTGCTCAAATATATAATTCAAACATAGATCAAACAGAAAATTTTATTTTACACATTTCCTTGCCCTACCAACCTTCAGTGATGAGCTTGCATCTCTTACTAGTGATGTAGGGTTGGGAAAGGATGGGAATGCCCTTACTCACATGTACCTTGTCCATGGTGATAAACCCATGCTTATTACTAGTAGCATGGGGCAAGGTGTAGGGGGTCCTCTTGACAAATAAATGTTGAAGGTCATAAGAAAACAATTCAAATAAACCTTTGAAATCTTGAGTCAAAAACAAATGAATCAGATGTCCAAAATTCCAAGAGAGCTCAAAACCCCAACAAACCAGATTTTGTCTATCATGTGGCCATCTACGGATCTAAGTCTAGATAAACCGCAAAGCAAGTAGCATTCTAAAACTATGGAGTCACTTGAGTAGAGTAGTTTTGTAACATCCTAATTTGGTTCTACCAAATCTTTGTCTATCTCTCATCACTATCATTCAACAAATTTCATAGCTTGTGCCCTTTCTAGCTCTAAGTGATGAGCCCTCGCATCTTACTAGTTGCGTGGAGTTAGGAATGGGGCAATTTCATCTTCTCATCATACCGGTTTATCATCTCATTTTGTCAAAACAAATATGAAGTACTAAACAATTGCTTATAGAAACTAAAGTTCAAAATCACATTATGTCTACATTATCATATATCAACATCACGAAATATGAAAAGAAAGTAAGCACTTGTATCATTTGTTCTCCACTGCATACATTATGAAAAGCATATAAAAATAACATTGTAGTTTACATGCAGAAATGAAGCATAAAAACATAGATACCAAGAGTCTGATCCAAAAAGAACATCTATATATATACTCAATGTTTCCTATATAATGCCATCATGCGCTAAGCATGGTCAAAATGCTCAAAGAGCCTGGGAAATACAAAATACATCACAAAAATAATCTAAGAGAGCCAAGTGGCTTCTTAACCCCTATGAGATCCCTCTGAAGGTGTACGCCCACGTCTAGGGCTTCGGCTACGTCGGTACTCTAAGTGCACAGAGGGCTCATGATCCTGAGGAGCAGCTGCAGCCTCGCCATGAGAGTGACTCCTCATCAGGCGCTCTACTGTCCTATATCTTGCCAACTCGGTATAGAGGGTAGACACCATCTTGGTCACATGCCAGACAAGGGAAAAATTTTTAGTATGCCTACCAGCTGCTGAGGGCTCCCCTGCAGCCACGGATAGCTCTGCATGGGTCTTCTCCATGGGGATCATCAGGGTATCGGTGCATACTCGGTGAATCAGGTCTCACCACTCGTCAGTAGTCTCTGCAAGCAAAGGAGAAAACAAATTAGAAATACTCAAAATATAAAAACAAGAGTAAACAAAAGGAGAGATAGAAACTAAGATAATAATAGATAAAAACAAACATTAAAAGGAAGGATGATAACTCACTCGGATCTCCAGGCCTCCAAGATGGATCTCTAGGGTCAGCGCCTGCCACAGATGCCACCGCTGACTGGTGTGCTCCTCCTATGCCTGGGGCCACATAACATCCTTCTATAGACTCATCCTCTCAACCTAAGCCCTGAGAAAGCAGCTCCTCTAAAGTTAGGGTCACCCTCTCCACACTCTTCTCTGCCCTCTTCGCCTGTAAGATATCCTGAGTGTCATGCCACTCAGGATCGTTGTCCTCATCTCCACTCGACTCACTGACCTCATCCTTGGTCTCCTCCTCCATCTCTCCCCTTGTGAACTCCTCGCACTCAGGGTCTATCTCAATGGGTTCATCACTGCTATGGGCGGGACTGACGAAAATCTGAAGTAAGGGTGCCTGAGGAGCACCAGATCTCCCTCGAGTGTGTACTACCCTCCTAGCTGTAATGGGGACACTAGGAGTAACAACTGTCCAACCCCAGCCTCTAGTACCTCCTCTAGCCTCTAGGACCTCCTCTAGCCTCCTGGACTAATCTGTATACTGGCACCAATGGGGGAAGCATACCCATGTAAGGAAGGCCAAACTGTTGAGGCACTCGACCAAAAGGATGTATCTCCACCTTCCCCATCATGTCCATAAGCTACCATGTGGTGGAGCAAGAGATCAAAGTAAGAGCCTCCTCGCCCCATAACCCTGCCATGGCCTGATAGGGTGTGGCCTCCATATCATCAGTGGTCAAGGAAGCGACTGGCTGGTGGGGTGCTCTGAGCACCGACATATCTTTCCATCTGGCTTCCCTCATGGCTCTGGGATCTGCCACCTCCACACCTCTCCCATAGGGGATGAAACGCTCATAAACCCAGCTCATAACCAGGGTCGGATGGCATAATGACTATCCCTGTAAACAAACCACCCGGTATAGATGATGATAAGTGGTCCCCAGAATGTCGGCTCCCTAGGCATAAATCCGGCCATGTCCCTCAATTTGTGCATTGATGGGGGACCAACAATAAAATAAAGTGTCTCCTCCCTTGTCCCCAATCAATCTCGAGGCAAGGATCCCCATTATGGCCTAATGAATCAAGGGGATAGGTAGGCTAGGAATAGATCCGACCCTCACCCCCTTCTTCAAACCAGTGGAGATAACTACGTCTCCCATATATGAAGCCCACTGTGCTATTTGAGCCCATGAAACTACTATCTCAAGTGTGAGTTGTCTCCCAATGATCGGGACCCCCAAGATGTGGTAAACATCCTCCAAAGTAATGGTCCACTCACCTCTGACTCCTGGAAATCAAAAAGTGTTCTGATCAGCATCCCAATATGAAAACAAGTCACAGAGTATGTGACTAAAATGTGCAACATGTGGGACCCATGATATGCGCAATATACCGGCGCTTTGAAGAATGTCCTTCTCATCCTGAGAAAGGGCATCCAATATTGCTGGAAGCCAATCATACTCTCTCTCTCTCTCGGCTCCATCAGATATACTCCTCCTTCGCTTGCATACACCCAAAAACACAAAAAATGGAGTAAGTTAGTATTCAAACGACATTATAAAAATCATGAAAACATATAAGAATGCTAGAAACGTAAAAATGAATTCAAATAAGTGTTGTTTATGCATTCTGTGAAGGACCGCCACCCTGAGAAGGGCGGAAGTTCTGTAATCACTGCCTTAAAGGTGGTGGTCATGAAACTGCCACCCTGATTAGGGCAGTGCTTGTGTAACCACCGCCCTGCTCAAGGTAGCGGTCATGTCCCAAATTTACATGCGGGTCACGTGCCCTAAAAATGCCTAAAAATACAAAATAAAGACTATTTTGACCAAAACAAAGCCTACCCATTAGGCACCCCCCCTAAGTGACCCTATTAAAACTGACATTTTCAAAAATAATCCCCCCATGACAAAGATTTCACCATTTTGACATTTTGGGGATAAAAATGGTCAAATGAGAAAAACTTACCTGTGATCTCATGGGTCATTGTTCCACTTGTGGAGGCATGATCACAATCTTGTCCCGAACATTTTGACTATACTCATGTCAGAAACTGTCACCGTGGGTCCCAGAGCTCAAAATCAATCAAATCGACATGCGCAAAGGAATAGAAAAATGGGCCCACTTTTACATATATAGCATCCTGACTTGTTTTGAATGCCCATTTTTCGCAGGTTTGGAGCGCCGATGGAGGTAAGTTCTTATCCCCATACAAATGGTATGTCCTCATTTCATATTATTTTAGTATTTATTTTCCGATCTATTTTGTTTATCTGTACTTGATTCCTCTTTTTATTTTGTAGGTAGCGGGAATCTCAGAGGGCGTCATTTCGACACACGGGTGTATCAGGTATAATTTCTTACTTCCCATTTCGGGACCACCATACTCGGACCCACCATTTTACACCTCTTCATGGCTAAAACACTTCTCTGAGGGGGCAATATGTATGTACCCAAAATTATAGGGTGCTACACCGCCAGAACACTGTTACACGTGCCCCAATGATGACATAGGTCTCCTCACAATGTGTTCAGGATCCGGAAAATCTCTCCAAGTATGCGTTAACATGCCGCATGCCTCACTTAGCCCCTACATGCTTTGCTTTTTCCTTCCCCCTCTTTTCCTTTACTTTTCGATCTTCATTGACGAAACCGCCACCCTACCTAGGCGATAGTCCTATAACCACCGTCCTGCTCAGGGCAGCGGTCCTTCACGCATTTTCCAGAAGTCTCTTTTTAACACGATTCATGTAAAATTTCAATGTTTACCATCTTTTTTCACCACCTTTGCTTGTATTTATGATTCTGGTTCCCTGGAATAGTGTTTTTGCATTGTTTATGGTTTAAGAGATCAATTTGGTTTTCACCTTTGGGTAAATGGGAATTCTATAAATAGTTGGTTTGTGCTCAAGAAGATGGCCCCTCAAATTCACCTCTCAATTTCTCATTTCAATAGCTTAGCCTTTCAATTTTTCTTAGGATTCATAGTTTCATTTTTTGTATGCATGGTTAGTATTGTTTAGCTGTTAGGAAGCCACATAATATTCTTGTGCTAGTGTAGTTACTATTTCATACAATTCATTGGAATAGGATAGTTTGATTTTCAGTAGGAAGCCATTAAAGTTGCAGGTCTTGTTCATCAAGCAGGAAAGTTTCAGGTTCTAGACGTTTTATGTTGTATGACTCACAATAAATCCTGCTAGGAATTACATAAGCCAAGCTCTGTTCTCTTGCTGTATCCCTCTCCTACTCGCATTGTAGTCAGTCTGCATCCTAAGATTCCGTTATTTCGATACCAACTTCTATTGATGCTAACTTAGATTCACATGAGCATGAAAGAACGAGGCGATCATACTGAGGGGACAAAGCCACACACAACCAGGATTCGCCACTATTCTAAAAAATCCAGGTTCAAGCTTTCAAAGTTCTAGTTAAAACATATCAAATAGAGTAGTTAATCATTTCATTTCAGTTAATCTCACTTTCAATATTACCAGGGAAGCTGTGGGGATTGATAGTTTCTGAGAAACTATGATTCACTCCTCACTTCTGAGGTAGGATCGAGAGTCCTTCAAATAGATTAGATCAATTATCTGGTTATTTAGAATAGATTTACAACTGCACATGCAAGTAGCTATACTCGGCTGCTTTGTTTGTTTTAATTTCATTATTAGTTTATTTTTTAAATTCTATATATTTTAAATAATTTTTCTTTCAATTATGTTTAATAGTTCATCAAAAATACAAAAATAAAGAAGTTATATATGCAGTAGATATACTTTACATAGTCAATTCTACTCTGTTATAGTTAGATTTACATTGTTTCTTTTGCATGACAATCATGGGACCTAGAGAGCCCAGAGAATACCTATTCGAGCCAATCATGCCTCAACCCAATATTGTTACAGCAATAGCTAATATAGATCAGAATCTTAGAATCCAAGTCTTCCGAACAACAATAGACTTACAACAGATCAGCTCACAGTTAAGAGGGTTAAACATAGAAGACGACCAAGCACACACATTCCGGTCAAACCAGCCAAACTACAGATTACCCTAGATAAAAATCCACATGACTGTAGAAGGGCTTGAAAGAGAGAAAACATTCGATTGTGACCCTTTGGTCCCATAACCAGATGCAGGAGACATTCTCACTGATATAGACACTAGCTTAAGAATTCAGGTTGCCATAATGCCTGTAAGGTACTTTGAGAAGATTACACAACTTGTAGTTCTAAACATAGAGGCCGAAAGGGCATATGACTATTAGATACTAGGGATTAGGGACTAATTCCACATATGACCATAACAGGTCCACAACAACCATGAATCTATGGTTGTGATCCACAAATCCCACAACCCAGCGAGTCCACAGGTCAATCCAACGTTGACGCTAGTTTGTGCACATTAGCATTCATATCCACTCCACTTCCACCTATCATCATCACATAGTTATCCTTGTTGGATATAGTAGCTAACAAAGCTAAGGATTTCTAGACTAGACTGAAGAATTACCCGTAGAGTCCACTATATCCATCATCCATCTTATGACCCTATCTGGAGATATACACAAAAAAATCCCAGGTCATCTTCCCCGTATCCCACAACCTATAAATTGGATTACGCCAGAGCTCAATATTGATTGGAGCCTTCAAGCAGTCATCCTTGCTAACCGATCTATCATGCCAGTTCAGGTTAGGAGGGCCTTCTTTTCCTTAGATTCACAGATTCTATTAGTGCGTGTTGAAGACATAAGATTGCCTAACTAGCTTGTCTGCATCCCACATATAGTCCATCCCCATTGGCTGTCTCGGCACGACCTCGGGAGGTCAGGCGCAAGGAAGATTTACTTGTAGATTCCCATGCTCGCTTGTCACTTTTCCATCGTACAATCCCCTCCCTTACAATGCAAAATAGAGTAATAGAAAAAATAGTAGAAATATGCAAGAAAAAAGAAAATAATGAATAATTAAATAACACAGCCTTTACAGAGGCATCCATAGGTCTGTAAAAAGCCAACAAAAGGTCTACTTCCCATAAAGGTTGTTTAGACTAAGAGTTTCCTCCCACTCCTCCTTTATGGATTTATGTTGGTTCTTTAGGGTGTTGATAATGTTTTAATTTTCATTCTCAGATCTTGTAATCATCTTGGGTCTCACACTTTTACATTTACTAGTAGTCTCTTCGCTCAATTCAACAAACTTTGTTTTAAAGAAATATTTTGTAATATTTATGTTCTTAATGTAGAACTCATTCATTTCAATATTATTAAAATTAATAATTGTATCAATATTTCTTTGAGGATAACATGCTCCTCCATTTCCAACTATTTTACTTCACATCTTTAATTTTATCATTGGTTTAGAAATTGTTGTCATGAGTTTTTGCAAGGGCTAAATTTACACCTGAAAGCATGACAACCATACCCTAATGTGAAATTTTTGGCTTAATCGACATCCTAAACCCTCCTCCTGATCACCCTAACCCCCATTTCAGTCCTATATTGTCTTTCTAAGTTGTCTAATGTGTCATTTTATCATGTCCATAGGTGATTTATGGATGTCGAGTCTATTGAAGAACTTCCAAGAAAAGATCTTTCAAGACATGCTCTTTGAGGAGCTTAAGGAAAGGCCATTCTCTAGTGTTCCTGAGGCTGGTACACACCCTGCGGAGTGGAAAAAATTTTCAAAATCATCATGAAGGTGTATAAGAAAAATAAGAATATTTTTCAACTATTTTTGGAATAATCTAGGAAGTTTCATAGGCTTTCAAGTAATTTCAACAAAAGTGGGTCCTAGAGGGTGAAGGAGTGCATAGTGCAAAAACATCCTGTGAGCTTCACAAAGCGATTTCGAGAGCTCTGGAAGGAACTAAAATCCAAAAAAATATATTCAGAAATATAATTTAGAGATCTAAAGGATGGTCATCTCACATTTTTTAGTGGACTCAGGTGACTTTATCCACAACCTATTTTCATCATGCATAACCTTTACACCCGAAGAAAAATCCTATATTTCAAGTGGTTTCAGGAAGAAAAAAATAATTTTACCATCACCATTGGGTTAAAAATTACTTTTAAAATCAATTTCATATAAATAAGTGTGTGAAAATACGTCTGGGATCTCAAGTTACACGTCTGACAAGTTGCTCTCCCATGTATGGTTCGAATGTTAATCAATTTTAAAGCTTGAAATTTCGACCAATCAGAGAGTGACACACTTTTTTGAACCAAGAATCCAAAAGGTTTGGTAAAATCAATGCAAAAAATGTGTACCCTCCCATTTAATCCCTTTTACCATGATGCAATGGTTTTGGAGCTCTTTTTGTCAAGTTAATCACCCTCACACCGATTTTAAGCCCCCGGCCTAATCAAGTCCCAACGTGCCAAGTTTCCCAATCAAATAGGGGTGCACTTTTTTACACCAACCATCCAAAATGTTTGGGATGGTTGGGATAAAACATGCACCCCCTCCCATTTAAGCCCCTAATCAACCATGTGATCTAAGTAGTGGCTTAGTGCTTTATTTCCAACCCCCTCTCTTCCGCCTTGATGAATCACAATGAAAAAAATGCTCCAATGGGAAGGGGCACAACTTTTTGCACCAACCATCCCAAACATTCGGGACAAAAAATTATGACATGCTCAATAGGTGAAAAATTTCAACTTTAATAATTTAAGTGTTGTTTCTTGTTGCTTCTGCTACTACCCGCATGCACACACAAGAAAACCTCTGCTATCATATTTTCTCTTTTCCTCCATTTCTTCCACTTCCGTTCCTTTTTTATTGAATATATCTTCCATTTTCCACCCTCCCTCACTTTTGAAATGTGAAAAAACATCACTTTTGAGCCAAAACCATGTCCATTTGCTGCCAAAAACCCTTCTAGTAAAAAACGAAGAATCCTTCATACGAAAAAACTTGGAGCATCTATTCCTCTCCCATGTGACTTGATGCTATAAGAAACCAAATTTAAAGAAGCATATTATAGTTTTTTATGGCACCTATTTGAATATTTTTCCCCTAACCTCTTCTTTCGTCAGTTACCATTGATTTAGGAAGCGGGTAGACACAAAAGTTTACACAGAGCCTCAAGAATAAAAACCCAGAAGGAAAACTGAATTTTTTCATCAAACTGAAGAGAAAAATATTTTATTATAAAAATATTAAGTTCCATTGGTTTGCACTTTCAATTTTTAGTAACTTTCCTAAAACAATAAAAACTATAGAAGAGAAAAAACTGAAAATCACATTAAACTAGGGTACACAAGATGACAAATCAAAAAATAAAAAACAAAAAAGCAAAAAAACAAGTTTATAAAAATAGAAATTGCTTAAACTTGGCCCTAAAACATATGTGAACATTCTCCAAACTTGAAGAAAAACTCTCAGTTCTGACACCTAAACAAAAAAGCAACCCTGCCCAAAATAGCAGCTCCTGAAGCTGAGGGTTTAAAAGTAGCAAGTTTCAGTTTCAATCGTATAAATTTGTAGATGGTTCCATTTTAACTCATATTTTCTCTTTTTGGACTCTTTTTTGGATTTTAAGATGATTTCAAGGCAAAAAGAAAATTAAAGCTTATTTTTTGTTTTTGTAAAATCATCATGAGTTCAAGTGTGCTAAGAAGAAAAGGAGTGCATCACAAGGCGCAATAGAGGAATCCATATTCATCACTAAGGGAGTTGGTTGATTTAAAATGAGTTGGTTGGAGAGAATTAAATGAGTTGAAGTGGTTTATCAATCAAGTATCAAGGAGGATCATCATGAGCAGTACCTATGTTCATCTTGACATAACATTAGGTAGTCCTGAAATAGTGTTTCTCATCACTCATTTCATGACCCAATATGTCCGAACATCATGAAAAATGAGTTATATTTTCATCATTACTAGATGGGACAAAGTGTTCAAAATTTACTTCATCAAATATTTCCGATGAATACAATAGTGTGGCTATGTAGAAGAAGTCATCAGAGATCGGTTCTCATCCTCAAACTTCTTCGGAGTGGACCTTAGTGAGCGATGCCTACAATCAGCAAGGTGATCATTCATAAGTATTCCTAAAAACTTGTATCAATGTATTTGTGCATCATACGAAGGAATTTTATCATGGTGTAAAAATTTCTGAGATCTATAGTTCAATACAGTGGGACATATCATCAGATTAGTCAAGCAACGAGGCGAAGGTGACAATGTATCATCTTCATCAACATTACTTCTTCCTTATCTTCTTTCATTATTCCTCCTCTTCTCTACCCCCTTTTCTAATTATTCATTGTGATAAATCATAATGATCATCCTATTACTTAATGTGACTATAGTTCAAAATGTAATAAGTCACCCTTAATTAATAAAATGGGCTTAATTTTATTTTTAGGAATGTCAAAGGTCACAAGTGGAAAGGACAAGTGAAAGGTCATGTGGGGATAGATGACGGCTATTTTATTTGACTATATAATGAAATGGCATAATCTTTCTTAAGGGTTGTCAATTGTGTGCACTCAAGAGAGAGATCTATTTGAGCAAGGAAAAAGAGATAACATTATTCCACTTTCCTTATCTATTTTCTAGCATTGTACAATTTTCGAAGATGCCAATAAAGAAAGGAGTTTCTTCTTTGTATGATACATGAATATGTGTAACTTTGTGTGCATCGTCTCCTCTCATCATTGATGTTATAAACAATTTTGTTTCTTTCCAATAAGTTGTGAATGTGAAACTTTTGGTTAAATTTTCCAAGAATATGATTTTTTACTTGCAAAGTTAATTTCTCCTTCCTAATTTCTCACTCCCATTCCCCATCTTTAAGAAAAATCCTCCATTGCAATTCATTGCAAGAATTTTCTCCTGGTACAATGGAGTGTGCATGTTGGATCCCTAACCTCTTGACAAAAAACATATTTTCCTTTTTGTTCATTCACAATAAAGTGGAGGTGCACCACACAAGTAGAAGGACCTATAGTCCCAGAGTGTTGGCAAGATATCAACCAATTTATATACCCAAATTTTTTTCTCACCAATAGTTTTTGGCACCTACCATAGGGTAGACTTGGCAGTAAATCAACACCCAAATTATGATTAAAAAAAAAATCCAAAAAAAATGATGATGAAAATTGGATTCCGTTGTTGAAATACCCTCTGTATTCCCAGAGTTTTCTTTCATTTTCCCACTACAAATATTTACCAAAATTGGCCGAAAGAAGATACACTAGGTTAAATAAATTTAGAGGATTTGCTGATCTAACTTTTGAGGCTCTACAAAATCCACAAGGAAATATTAGAGATAACACCTACTATTTCTCTCAAGATTCATCCCCATCTGATTTAAGGGGTTCACATTGTAACCCAATGTAAACTCCTATTAATACTTCTCCTACAAATTATCCCATTTTACGAACACCATTGAAAATTAAATTTCATAATCTAGAGGAACAAGGATTAGAAGATGAATTGGGAAAAGAACTTTCTAAAGAAGATGTCGAAGATGAAGAAATATAAAAAATGGCAGAAGAATCATAAATACATCGATCGATTTTTCCATGGGGAAGGAATACGGGTATATTATCTCTTGCACCTCCTCTTCGCAATCTACCAATCGGTTTCTGTAATAACTTTCAAAATTTCAAAGATGATGGTACACAAATTTTTGAAAAACATATCTTTGCCTTTATCACATCATACAAAATCCTTGGAATTGAACAAGAAGATGTTGTTCTGATATTGTTCATGGAGTCCCTACAAGAAAAGGTAGTTGTGTGGTTCTATCTCCTGTGAGTTAGATCCATCACTAGTTCAAAGGACATCAAGGCCACGTTCGAAGAAATATTCAAATCTATCGAAGACTCTCAAGATCTCCCAGTGCAGATGGATCAAATGAAGAAGGGGCCTAATGGGACTATGAGATACTTCGTAGCTCATTGCAAAAAGTTACTCCAAAGGACACCTCTTGAAGATGTTCCCTTTGATAACAACATAAAAAGGTTCTTAATTAGTGCTCAAATGCTAGAGGTAGGATTATTTCTCAGGTGGGTCGAAACAAGGGATCTTGCACAAACACAAAGATTGAAAATTGAAGTAGAAGATGATATCATCCTATCAGGAAAGATCAAGAACCCTTCAAATGGTAAATCTCAACATCCTAATGATGAGAGAACAAATCCATTGTTGTAGAAAATGGTAAACTAAATGACATTGTTGAAGAGGTATGTTACTCAACGATCATCTCCTCAAATCCATAATAGGAATCAGATTACAAGAGCACCCTAAAGGCCTTCCTTAGAGGGCTCACCTATCAATGAAATATGCAGGGCTAGGGAAGACAAAAAATGACTGAAACAAGAAAGTGAAGATAATAATTTTATAGAGATTGAGGAATTAGAGAATGATGCCCAAATTAGATTCTATGAGTAGTCTTTAGGTGATGAAGATGATGACATGGATGGACCTAGTTTTTCATGTGCGTTGTTCATCTGATCTCAGTCTCAAAAGGGATATTATTCCTCCACTTTGGCTACAAAGAAGAAGATTGAAGATCCTCCAGTGGTGACTCTACTAAAGAAAATTATCAATCAAGGATCTCCACTTCCACCCTCCATAGATTCTGCATTGGAAAAAATTGATCCCATAGTAATCAAGAAGTCATCCCCTATCCCAAGTAAGTCTTCCAATTATAATTCTAATTCTAAATCCACTTCTACGAAGTATAGTCCTTCAACATTTTCTAGTATACCTTTCAAAATAGCCTCCCTTCCCTAAGCGTATAACCCTTCTTGCAAGCATGTCCTAACTTCCAAAGTAGTGTCTCATCTCTCCTATCCACATCTGATCCTTTTGATATAATGGAACATAGGAACAATACTAAAGTACAGATTTCTGAATCTGTATATCTGCGGACTCATCTCGAATAATTGGAGAATATTTTCCATCATATCAAGGTTGGTAGTTCAAATCCAAATACCCTGACTCCTAGTTCTAAAGGAATATTACAAACTCCCCCTACACCTCTATCATAGAACATGCTTTCTTTAAGTTCATTGAATAATGATAAGGTGGAACCTTTCTTTGTATCCCTTCTCATAAGGATACCAATGGAACAATTGCGTAATATATTCAGGATCCTCTGATAATGTAATGCCTACGAAGGTTGCCAATTCCCTAAAAATCACTGTGAATCTGGATGGTAGATCTTGTTACTCCATGGATTCAAAGGAAGTACCAATTTTAGGGAAGGTAAAATATTAACAAGTTTATCTTACGGAATTTCTAGATAAGAAGGTGTGAATGATTATCATGGTAAAAAAGATATCGACTACATTTGGAATGCTATTAGTTAGTAGCTTTTGATGAGATTTGGGAGGGAAAATCTAGATGCATTGGTCTTCCACAGCTATATCAGCTAAAAGAGATATGTAGAAGTTTCTTCCTATGAAAAAGATAAGATATAGAATACAAATGTCAGGAATCCTTGGAGATAACATCCTATATCAAGATAGCAGGAGGATGGATCACTTTGTGAAAACTAAGGATGAAGATGAGATTCCCATTTTGATAGGGCCAATTATCTTTTCCTAAGGGGGTATGGATATTGAGGATGTGTTGAGAAAATTTGATTTGCAAGAGGATGGGAATCACAAAATAATGTGTGCCATGGAGAAGAAGAAGTGGTTCTCAATGATTTTCTAGTGGAGCAACCAGCTTATGTGCTTACTGATGATGAGGAGACGTTCTCATTTCCTTTTGAAGATGAATTTTCTCTTAGTCATTTCATTTATGAAGAAGAGAAAAATCCAACTTTTGATGAGCTCTTGAAAGCTTTGAAAGAAAATTCTATGCAAGAACTGTTAAGAGTTGTAGAAGAAACAAAAGTCCCTAAGCTAAGTCTCAAACTCCCGATGCAAGCTATTGACTTGGAAGACAAATGTGAATATATTTATGGTTTCTCAACTAATTAAAAAAAAATCATGATGAAGAAAAGCAAAGAAAATAATCTAATCTCCCTCTTGAGCCAATGGGTGCCAGATGTAATAAAGGAATTGAACTTTCTCCTTTCTATTTGAAGAATAAGATTCTTTATATGATGAAAAGGTTGAAACAAAATTTTTTGAGGTTCCCAAGGATGAAGTTCCTCTAGAAAAGGGTGTAAGGGAAGGAAATGAGTTTAGAGATGATGAGCAAATCCTTCAAAAAAATTCCTTGAACTTCAAAAAGAGGATTCTCTAAATTAATGTAAGGGTGATATTTTTATATTGCCAAAGGAAGACTCTATGTAATAACTCCTAAGAACTGTGGAAGAAACGAAATTTCCTCAACTTGGTCTTAAAATATTGATGAGATCTATGGATTTGCAAGATGAGTTCCACTATAAATTTTGAATCTTCAACCAATTTTAATTTTGGTCATGGTGAAATAAAACTGAGTGAAACATCTCATGTAGCTCTTGCAACAACGATTGATGGATATGATGATAGGATTGAATTTTTATCTTTCCAATCCATAGAAGAGGAGTCTTTCTCTATGGGAAATATTAGAACAAAATTCCTTGATCCCTCCTAAGATGAGACTTCCCACAAAACTGAAGTGGTAGAATGTAAAAAACTTTGGGATGATTTAGCAATTTCTCTAAATGGCTCCCTTGAAATTTAAAATGAAGATTTTTTGAATGAGGATAAAACTGAGATTTTGGTAATTTTAAAGAAGGGGTATTGCAAGAAATCATAGAAGTTGCAAAAGGTATGGACCATCCTGAGATGAGTCTTACCCTCTTGACTCATGCCATGGCCATGCAAGATAGGTATGAGGTTATGCCTAATCCCTCATTCTATTTCCAAATACCTCATAATAAGATAGATAAATTTGACACCTTTGGAGAAAAGGTTTTCAATATGCATGAATAGGGTAAATAAGAAAAATCAATATATTCAAGTAATTCAAGAAAAAATAAGCCATGGGGTAGTGATGATATGATCAATGAAAACTCAGTATTGTGGGTAAACACAAATTGTGGTTGGCATTATAATACTGATTTCAAAGAGAGTAAAGGAAACATAATTTTTGAGTGAAGCTCTGAACATCAAATAGATAATGTAGGATCACTCCTCACAAGTATATAGTTAGTCATGAAATAACCTGGCTTTCATAATTAGTTGAGGAGAGGAGACTACTTCCTTGAAAAATTCAACAGATTCATAGAACATCATCACTCAATTTTACCCACTCAGGGGTAACCTCTAAGAAGAGAATAAATATTCAATGAAAGCAGGTTTTCCCTTGCATTTTACTATAGGTGATTTAGGTTTTTTTCCCTTTCACTATTGTGTGTGTTTTTCCATTTTTCAGTGTCGTGTATTTCCCTTTAGTTGTGTGTATTGTGTGTTTTGTGTGTGTGTCCCTCCTTTATGTCCATCTCTTGGAAGTGGAGTGTTCTTAAAGCCCAATGGATAAAGCACTAATATGTAAATAGAAATTGATATTTTGGAGTTCTCATGTCACGTATTTGTTGTGCTCTATCAAAAACATGTCCCCAAGTCAGAGCTAGTTATTGTCGTGATTTTTTACAAGGGAAAAAATCACACCGGAAAGCATGACAACCATACCCTACAGTGAAATTTTTTTCTTAAAGGAAATCCCGAACCCTCTAGATCACCTTAACACCCGTATCATCCCTATCCCATTCTTTTGAGTTTTCCAATGTGTCATGTTATCATTTTTGTAGGTGATTTAGGGATTTCAAGTCTGCTCAAGCATTTCCAATACAAGATATTTCAAGATGAGATCTTTGAGGAGCTTAAGGAAAGTCCTTTCTCTAGTCTTCCTAAGGTTGATACACACTCCCTGGAGTATAAAAATATTAAAACTCATCATGGATATGTATCAAATATATAATAATGTTTTGCAGCTAGTTTTCAAAGAATATGGGAAATTTTTAATTTTTTGGAGCAATTTCAACAAAAAGTGGGTCCTGGAGGGTGAAGCATTACACAGTGAAAATATAGCCCCCTGAGCTTCAAGAATCGATTCTAGGATTTAGAAGTGAAATGAAACATCGTCTAAATTCTAATTCAGAGATATAGAGGATGGTGCTCTCACATTTTTCACAAGACTCGGGCGGCTCTATCCATAACCTATTTTCTATATGCATAACCTTTGAGCCTAAAGCAAAAGCCTATTTTCAGGGGGTTTCAGGCATTAAAAAGGTAAGGTACCATACCCATTTTGTTATAAATTACTTTTCCAATCAATTTCATATAAATAAGTGTGTGTAAAGATGTATGGCATCTCAAGTTATGTGTGCAACAAGTTGCTCTTCAAAGTATGGTTCAAGAGTTAGTCAATTTTCAAGCTTGAAATTTGGACCAATAAAAGAGTGTAATAATTTTTTACACCAACTGTCCAAAATTTTTAGGAATTTTGGTGCATAAAATATGAACCCCTTCCTGTTTTATCCCTTGGACCATGGCGTGGTCGTTTTGGAACTCCTTTTGTAAAGTTAAGCCCCCACGTACTGATTTTAAGCCCACATCCTCATCTAGTCACAAGGCGCAAGGTGGATGAATCATAGATGGGCGTAATTTTTTACAGAAAATGTCCTAAATTTTTGGGATGTTTCGGACAAAATAATGCACCCCCGTCACACTTAATCCCCTAATCAACCATGTGACCCAAAAACTAGCTTAGTGTTTTATTACGAGCCATCCTCTCTTTCACCTCGGTGAATCACAATGCAAAAAATGGTCCAATGGGCAGGGGGTAAATTTTTTTACACCAAACATCCCAAACATTTGGGATGATTCAGATAAAAAATTGCACCCATGCTCAACCCGTGAACATTTACAACTTTTCTAATTTAAGTGTTGTTTCTTGCTGCTTCTGCCACTACCTGTACACATCCACAAAAAAAACCTTTGTTTCCAGATTTTGTCTTTTCCTCAATTTATGACACTTTTTTTCCTTTTCCATTACATCTCTCCTCTATTTTCCATCTTCCCTATTTTTGGAACGTAAAAAATATCACTTTTTGATCCAAAACCAACTCTGTTTACTGTCAGAAAACCTCGTAGTAAAAAACAAAGAATCGTTCATAACTTGCAAACCAGAGAGCAGAATCTGACAAAACTTGGAGAATTTCTTCCTCTCTAAAGAACCCTTATACTAAAATAAAAATAATTCCAGAATCATCTAAATTTTTTTATGGCATCCAGTTGAATTTTTGTGCCCTAAACTCTTCTTTCATCAGTTATCATTGATCTGGGAAGCATGTTGACACTAAATTTTGTGCGAAGCCTCGAGAACAAAATCCCATAAGGAAAACTGAAATTTTTCATCAAAATAAAGAGAAGAAGACAAGATTCTAAAAATAGTAAGTTTTGTAACTTTCCTAAAACAACAAAAAATCTTCAGAAGAGCTAACATTGAAAATCACAGAATGTGTTGAAAAAACAATAAAATCAAAAGAGAAAAAATGAAACTTTATACAAATACAAAGTGATTGAAATTAGCCCAAAAAATTCTTTGAACATGTTCCAAACTTGAAGAAAACCTCTTAGTGTTTACACTAAGGCAAAAAGCAACCCTGCTCAAAATAGCATCTCCTGAAGCCTAGGTTCTAAAAATAACAAGTTTCACTTTTAAGCGTAGAAAGTTGTAGATGGTTTCATTTTTTCTTATCTTTTCACTTTTTAGACTCTTCGTAGGATTTTAAGGTGATTTAAAGGCTTAAAATGAGAATTGAGAACTTCATTTTTGTCTTGGAAACATTGTCGAGTTCAAGTATACTTAGAAGCAAAGCAATGCATTTCATGACGTAGTAAATGAATCTAACCTCATCACTTAGGGAGATGGGTGATTCAGGATGAGTTGGTTAAGGATTTCTCAATGAATTTAAGTGGTTCATCAATCAAGTATCAAGGAGAATCATCGTGAGTAGTTCCCGTGTTCATCTTAGGGTCACATTGGGAAGTGCTGAAACAATGTTTCTCAACACTCATTTCGTGACCCGAGATTTCCAAGCATCATGTAAAAGGAGTTAGATTTTGGTCATTACTGGAGGGTAAAAATTATTCAAAATGTACTTAATCAAATCTTTTTGATGAGTACAACAATGTGTCTATGTAGTATATTTCATCATATATCAGTTCCCATCCTCAAAAAAATTCAAAGTGGACCTCAATGAGAAACACCTACGGTTAGCAAGGTGATCATTCAACAATGTTCCTAAACACTCAGTTTGAGGTGTTCATGCATCATCTGAAGGAAGTTTCTCACAGTGTAAAAATTTCAAATATCCAGAGTTCACCGCATTCAAACATTTCATCAGAACAGTCAGGAAACAAGGTAAAGGTGGAAAGGAATCATCTTCATTAGCATTATTTCTCCCTTC
Organism: Taxus chinensis; assembly: GCA_019776745.2. Lineage (NCBI taxonomy): Eukaryota > Viridiplantae > Streptophyta > Pinopsida > Cupressales > Taxaceae > Taxus > Taxus chinensis. Next base: position 212,313,160 of record CM034150.1, read on the forward strand.
TCTTCTCTCATTCTTCCTCCTCTTCTCTACCCCCTTTATTAATTCTTTGTTGTGAGCAATCATAACGATCGTTTTATTCATTAATTTTACTACAAATCACAATGTAATAAGTCACCCTTAACTAATAAAAGGGGACTTAATTTTATTTCCTAGGAATGTCAAAAGTCACGATTGGAAAGGATAAGTGAAAGGTCAAGAGCGGGGTAGACAAAGGGTATTTTATTTTTCTATATAATGTAATGGCAGACTCTTTCTTAAGGGTTATCACTTTTGTGTACTCAAGAGAGAGATCTATTTGAGAAAGGAAAAAGAGATAGCATTCTTCCACTTTTGTTATCTATTTTCCTCTATTTTATAGCATTGTAAAGCTTGTGAAGATGTCAATAAAGAAAGGATTTTATTTTTTCATGATGCATGAATGTGTGTAACTTTGTGTGCATGGTTTCCTCTCCGCGTTGATGTTCTAAAAAATGTTGTTTCTTTCCTATAAGTTTTGGGTGTCAAACTTCTTGTTAACTTTAGCAAGAATCTAATTTTCTACTTGCAGAGTTAATTTATCCTTCCTAATTTCTCACTCCCTTTCCCCATCTTTCATCAAATTCCTCCCTTGCAATTCAGTGCAGGAATTTTTTGTGGGTAAAGTGGCTTTTTCCTGTTGGATCCTCAGCCTCTTGGCCAACAATTTTTTTTTTGTTCATTCAAAATAAAGTGGATTTGTACCACACAAGATGAGTGACCTAGAGTCCCAGAGCATTGGCAAGATATCCACCAATTTTTCTACCTAAATTTTTTTCTCAACAATAGAAAAATTATGCTAATAATTCCCTTTTAATATCCTTAATAGTCGGTTCCTATTTGGCATTTTTATCCATATCCTCCCGCATACTATTTACATCTCTCTTCAAGATGGTACCTCACCCACAACACTATTAAGAAAATCATTGTAGGCCACTATAACAATTGTGAGATGCACCACCATTCCCATGTAAAATCCTTATGAAACTTTTGCTTAATTGGAATGGGTTTATTATAGCCCTATGAGTCAAAAAAAATTATTGTCCTCTATAGAGAGATGAGGTCTACTATATTTTTCCTCTTTGTCAAATTTTCCACCACATTCTTGTCAATAATTTGTTTCGATTTACCCTATACACTCATATATATTCTAATATCGTTGTGGCTATATTTCTTAGTATAATTTGGCTTATAAAATTTCAATTATGGGATTTTTCAATTAGGAGATAGAATCAGACTTCGTGAATAGAGTTCCTAAAGGATCCCTTTGCTAGAAGATGGAGGTTGTTCTTAGGGTATCATGGGAATTATATTTTTATTTATGTTGTATAATATTATCCTTATAAATTTTATAATCACTAATAAAGGATTATAGGGACCTAAGAAGGAAGAAGGGTATGGTCATTTTTTTTCTATTCCAAAATGGTTTAAGAGGGAGAATTGGTAAGTGTAGAAAGTTTCCTAAATCTACCCTCAATAGTGATATAATGCATTATGATTTTGCAAACATTAAGCTAGGGTTTAGGGAGAGAGGAATGAAGGATATTGTCTTCTAAATCCATAATTTTCTCATCAAGTTCATAAAAAATTCCAATCACTTCATTTCTTATTCTTTTATATAGATATGTAAATCGAGAGCTCGATGTAGCTATCAAAATATTTTTCTTTGTAGTCTTCACTGAACTCAATCTCAAATCATCTCATGAAGACATTCCTATCCTTCTAAGCCTTTGAAACATCGATTGAAAGAGAAGATTCCAAACCTTAAATTCTTGTATTAAAGTTGTTGAGTCTTCCAAACCAAACAATGCTATATAGTTACTAGTTACTTTTGAGCACTTGGCTAAAGATTAGTTCCACTAGGAGCATGTTTTCACCTACTAAACCTACACCCCTGTTTGATTGATGAAAAATGAAATCTACTTGGGAGTCCAAACCTTCTTAAATTTCCCAAAAGAACAATTGTATTTTGAGAAACATGATAAAAAAGACTAAAAGTTAGACATTGATGCTTGAATTTTTGGATTTGAGTTAGTACTTAGAAGTAGAGGAAAATGGGGGATCTTTAGGAAAGAACCTGAGTGAAATTTTATCTTCATTATTGTCCTTATTATGATGCAACGTGTCTAATATTATCTAAATAATATTATTGATTATATCCCATACATTGAGCTCATCATTTAAGACTCTCATTTGGAATAAGAAATCAACCATTAGAAAAAAAAAAATAGAAGATCCACAAATTGAATTATTTTCCACAAATTCACCATCATATTACATGTGGTATAAATAGGTTTAGATTTATTTTTAATGTTGTTTATAATATTCAAGGAACTATACGTACCCAAAATTGTAGGGTACTGCACCGTCGGAACAATGTTACACATGCCCCAATGATGATACAGGTCTCCTCGCAAGGTGTTCGGGTTCCAAAAAATCTTTTCAAGTGTACGTTAACATCCCACATGCCCTGCTTAGCCTCCGCGTGCTCTTTTTTACTCTTTCCCCCTCTTTTCGTTTGCATTTTTCTCTTCAGTAACGAAACCTCCGCCCTACCTGGATGGAAGTCTCGTGATCGCCACCCAGGTAGGGTAGCGGTCCTGTAACCGTCACCCTGCTCAGGGTGGCAGTCTTGTAACCGCCTCCTTGCTCAGGGTGGTGGTCCTTCATGCATTTTCCAGCATGCTTCTTTTAATGCGACTCGCATAAATTTTCAACTTTTACCAACCTTTTCATTTATTTTTACTTATATTTATGATTATGGTTCCCTGTAATAGTGTTTCTCCATTGTTTATTGTAAAAGAGTTCAAATTGGATTTCACCTTTGGGTAAATGGGAATTCTATAAATAGTTGGTTTGATTACAAGAAAATGGCCCCTCAAAAGTAGCCTCTCATCCTCTCATTTCAATAGTTTAGTCTTTCAATTCTTTCTTAGGAATTCAATAGTTTTCATTTGTTGCATGCATAGTTAGTCTTATTTTACTATTTAGAAGCCACATGATCTTCTTGTTCTAGTGTTATTACCATTTCATACAATCAATTGAGATACTATAATTTCATTTTTAGTCTGAAGCCATTAGAGTTACAGGTTTTGTTTGTTAAGAAGGATAGTTTCAGGTTCTAGATGTTTTGTGTTGTATGACTCACAATAAATCCCACTAGGAATTGCATAAGCCAAGCTTTTTTATCTTGCCCTATCCCTATCCTACTCACATTGTATTCAGTTTGCATCTAAATCTTCCATTGTTCCAATACCTACTTAGCATTACACGATTTTTCTGGATTCACGTGAGAATGAAGGAACGAGGAGACTACACTGAGGGGACAAAGCCACACACAACCAGATTCACCACTATTCTACAAAATCCAGGTTCAAGCTATCAAATTTCTAGTTAAGACATATCAAATAGAGTAGTGAATCATTTCCTTTCAGTTAATCTCACTTTTGATATTGTCAGGGAAGTTGTGGGGATTGATAGTTTCTGAGAAACTATGATTCATTCCTCACTTCTGAGGTAGGATTGGAGGTCTTTCAAATAGATTAGATCAGTTATTTTGTTATTCAGAATAGATTCACAACTACACAGGCAGGTAGCTATACTCGGTTACTTTGTTTGTTTTAGATTTTGTTATTAGCTTAGTTGTTATTTTCTAGATATTAAATAATTGCTCTTTCAATTCTATTAAAAAGTTGTTGTCTTAATTCTGTTAAATATTCTGTCAAAAATACAAAATAGAGAATTTAGTTATATATGCTCTGGATATACTTTACATAGTTAGTTTTACTTTGCTTCAGTTAGATTTATATTGTTTTCTTTGTATGACAATCACGGGACCTAGGGAGCCCAAAGAATACATATTCGAGCCAATCGTGCCTCAACCCAATCTTGTTGCAACAATAACTGACATAGACTAGAATCTCAGAATTCAGGTCTTCCGAACAACAACAAACCTATAAGAAATTAGCCCACAGTTAAGAGGGTTAAACATAGAAGACGACAAATCGCATACGTTTTGGTCAAACTAGCCAAACTACAGATTGCCCTAAACAGATGTTTGCATAACTGTAGAAGGGCTTGAAAGAGAGAAAATGTTCGGTTGTGATCCTTTGGTTTGACAACCAGACACAGGAGACATTCTCATTGACATAGACACTAGCTTAAGAATTCAAGTTGGCAGAACGCTTGTAAGGTACTCTGAGAAGATTACACAACTTTTAGTTCTAAACATAGAGGCTGAAAAAGCATACGACTATTGGATATTAGAGATTAGGGATTGATTTTGCACATGACCATAGGAGGCCCGTGATGACCATGTACCTACGATTGTGATCCACAGGTCACATAACCCAATGAGCCCACAGGTCAATCAGACGTTGATGCAAGTTTACACACATTAGTGTTCAGATCATCTCCACTTCCACCAATCATTATCGCATAACTATCCTCACTAGATATAGCAGCTAATCAGGCTAAGGATTTCTAGACTAGACCAGAGAATCACCCATAGAATTTTCCATATATCCATCATCCATTTTTCATGACCCTGTCGGGAGATATCTATGAAGCACCCACAAGTTATCTTCCACATATTCCACAACCTATAGATCAGATCACACTAGAGCTCGATATTGATTGGAGCCTTCGACTAGTCATCCTCACCAAATGATCTATCACCCCAGTTCAGGTTAGGAGGGCCTTCTTTTCCTTAGATTCATAGATTCCATTAGTGCGCGTCAAAGAAATAATATTTCCTAACTAGTTTTTTTACACCCCACGTATATTCCATCCCCACCTACTGTCTCAGCATGACCTCGGGAGGTCGGGTGTGAGGAAGAGTTACTTCTATATTCTCACGCTCGGTTGTCACTTTTCCATCATACAAAATTGGTGAACCCAACGTGAACTTCCTACTTTCTGGTTTGGATTCAGATTTCTACTTGTTCTTCGAATTAGTACTTTTCATCTTTTCTGCCTCATTAGCCTTTCACATCAAATTTACCAACAAAATTGGTGAGCTTGACGTGAAAGGAATAGTTGCTTCATTTTCACCTTTCCCCTTTTAGTGTTTCATTTTCTTTCATCCATCTTCGCTTCTTCCCGTTATTCTACGGGTATTCATATACCCCCCGAATATGTTGGGATTTGATGCATATGGCAGACCTCTCCTAGGTCTTGAAGCATACTACGATCAACTGAATAGATAGCCATCACCCTCACTCTCAGCATGGGGTGACAACTATTCGATCAATTGGTTTTCAACACAAACTCTGCCTCAAAGGACTAGATATATTTCTTCTTTCCAAATAGAGGAGTTGGATCAGCTCACTCAAACGCAACAGCCAGAGCCTTCAGGCTTGAATAACATGACGCTCACTGGAGAATCTGGTTCATCTCCTCAGGTGTTTCTCATACCAAAAATTAGTAGATAATCAGATCCATATCTATTTTTAGACGATGAACATTTAGTGTGTTATGCTAGGAGTGAACAACGCTCTCAAAGTATATACCCACCTATAGGAGGTTTGTAAACACCACTCAAGGTCTCTTTTCAATAAAACACCTCCATTCCTCCACCTATGGGAAATGACCTTGATGATACTTGGTAGGGCAATGATCAGTTCATAGCAGGGTACCATATTCCTATATAACCTCAAAATGTACAATAAATGCCACTAAGGAAAAATACCACGTCTTCACCAAATGAAGTCATCTTAGCCTTAGTTGAGAAGGTTAGAGGGTTGGAACTTGCTTAAGCAAATCAAAATTCGTAATTCATATAGGCAAGAACTTCCAATCCTCCACATCATCCTAGCCAAGTAGACCTCCTCACAGGAATAGGCATGTTAGGCATGCCTCCTCGGTATTCACAACAAACACCAACCAAAACCGTGTTCTCTAACGCCACTCCAACGGAAAATATGATACCTCCCGATTTAGTACAAAACAATTCATTTCTGAACAATGTTCCTCCATATTTAAACATGTATTCCAAGTCACCACAGGGAGATATGTTCTCTTGTCCCAGCATGTTCACTCAACCACAGGGATTCCCTTATGTTCCTGCAAATGCATACAATACACCATATCAACAACCTGTCCCACCTCCACCCCCTCAGCAAGCGTCATCGATGGTCGAAACCTATGCGATAGGAACCTATTTAGAATATTTGAAAGAGCCCTTAGACTTCACTATATGAAGCGTCATGCTTCCAAGACCTCTTCCCGATTTTCCCAAGTACAAAGGGGAGCGAGACCCGAATGCACATATTAAGGCCTACGCCACAACCATTCAAGAACTGCTCCCCTAGGATGAAGTTGTTGCTCAAATATTCACCAAAACCTTAGAGGTCATTTCCCTCGATTGGTATTATAGAATACCTGAAGCCTCCATACATTCATTTAAACAACTCGTTTTAGAGTTCATCAAGGCATTCGATATGAACAAATTGTTGAGAACAAGAATCAAGGAATTCTTGCATATTAAGCAAGAACACAATGAATTTGTTACTCATTTCATCCAGAGCTGGTGTACATTCCTCTATTCTTCAGCAAGTGCTCCAAACATGGACCAGATGGAACTATGTGATTTATTCCTTCATTCTCTCAGCAGAGAGATAAAGGAAGAAGTCCAGAAGTTCCCACTAAGAACTTACGATGAAGTGCTTGAGAGCACCCTCTAAATAGATTAGGCTGTAATAGATAGTGGTCGCAAGGCATATGGAACAAATGGGAGGTTAATCATCCCCAACCAAAATACTATGACCTATCGTAGTACAGTAAATGCCAATCAAGGACCTAAAATCCTTAACAAAAATCACAAAGTGACAACAGATGGGGTAACTGACCAAGCTAAAAAGGAAAATGTTGTAAATGCTCCACCACTAGTTAATAGTCAACAAAACAACAATTTTACCCCAACAATCAATGCAGTGGATTTTAATCGTCCACAACAACAACAACGGTAGATCTAGACACAAGGTCCAAGTCAAAACTCAGCTGGATATCAAAACCAAAGGCAACAAACATAAAACTTTAATCTTAATGATCAATGGGTTAGTCAGAGTTTTGGACCACAATACGTATCAAACCAACAACCTAGGAGTTATAATCCCAACTCGTATTGTGGCTTCCACAAAATTCAAGGCCATGACACTAGGACTTACCGTGACTACAATAAATTCATGCAATGTTTTCCAGAGGAACAAAGACAACTTTTCATAGATATGTTCTTAGCTGATCCTACATCACCTACGTCAAGTACTTTCACAAGGGCAATCTCCCCTCAAAACGCGCCCCTCAAGATCTTTAATGATCCACTCCCAAATCATAATAACAACAAATTAAATTCAAATGGGATGAACAAGAGTGTAATGACAGGAAACAATGATCATGAAGCCTCAACTTCACTAAATCCATCTGTCGAACCATAATTAGGAAGTCAACCACGAACCAAGATAATCAGTTTAGTGGAATCAGACACTGAGCTACACGTGGAAGCCATAACAAGGACACGAGACTATTCCTCTCATCCAAATCCAAGTTACCCACTAGAGCCAGATAACATTCAACAAACATTAGTAAAACCTGTAGGTGCCTATGATTTAAATTAATGACCTAACAAAGACCTTCTCTCACATCTCCTTTTTAGACTTGCTGAAGAAATCTCCCGCCTATAGGGATGCTCTTCTAGAAGCATTAGGTTTAGGTAATTTAATTAGCATCACGCCTCCTCCTGAAACGCAGGTAAACCATATAGACTTTGTTATCCACCCTCCGGGGTAGCCGGATAGGGATACCCAGTTTATATTCGACATAAGCAAAATGCCAACAGACTCTGAGATTGCACGTAGAGGTGATCCAACCTTACATTTACAAGTGTGGGTTTATAACAATTACGTTAAATGTGAAATGGTTGATGATGGGCCAGCAATTAACATAGTCCCCTTCTCTTTCCTTCAAAAGCTAGGGTATGGAGAGACAAATTACTCCACGACTTGGAAAACACTAAGAGGCTATGATAGCCTTAAAGCAACTTCGATTGGAACTATAACACTACCAGTCACCTTAGGACCCAAAAAAATCCTCACTGAGTCTTATATTATAGATCCGGAAACCAATTATAATATGATCCTCGGCCGACCATGGATAAACCAAATGAAGGCAATCCCTTCTACGTTATTTCAAGAAATAAGATTCTTGCACTTAGGAAAGATATTTGTAGTGAAAGGTGATCTGAAACCATTCGATATATACCTAGCAGACATGAATAAAATGCCAGGCATTCACTCTGAGTTTGAACTCCCAACAAACCAACTTGACAAACCAACCAACGCAAAACCAGAAGAAAAATTAATACCTATAACAGAACTAGAGATTACGAACCTAGTCAATAGCATCCCAGCCCTCAAGGATGAAACCAACGTTGTAGAAACAATATCATTAGGAACTACTACAAAAATTGTTGAGTTGTTAGAACAAGATCTACCAATTTTCCTACCGTTTGATTACACAGGTATGGGATGTACCCTAGGAGTTGGTTCTTTTCCAACAGAGGAACTCTACATGGTAGAAGTAACCGAAGCAAAATAAATAGACGTAATGAACGTCCCAACATTTTTCTTCCCAAATAAACATTGGACTCTCCACTTTGATGGAGCTAGATGTCATTATGGGGATGGGGCAGGTGTGATCTTTACTTCTCTTGAGGGAAAGATCCTACCATTCGCCTTTAAATTAAATTTCCAATGTACAAACAATGGTGCTGAGTACAAAGCCCTCCTCCTTGGCCTCATCATAGCTAAAAGGCTTAGTGTTGATAACATCATAGTGTTAGGAGACTCTCAATTAGTAGCAAACCAAGTATCTGAGGTGTATAAGACTAGAGCTGAACATTTACAACTCTACAAAACAGCAGTATTAGATTTGAGTAAAGGATTTAACTTCATATCAATTGAAGCAATCCCACGAGAACAAAAGCTTCTCACACATTCGATAGCAACCTCAGCTTCACGTTTCACTCCAAACAGTGAGTTAGAAGCCACCCATTTCATGGTATCCCTTCGTGCTGAACCGTTAGTAAAGAAAACATCAACAAACCCTCTTCTAATGCACATAGCTGAGAATAAACCTACTATCTTAGGTCACGTTGAGAGTGATATAGCCACTATTGATTACCTAAATGCCTATGTAGAGTTACATCTCACCCATCACATGGTAGATTTTTCCTTAATCCCGCATTCGTTTGGAAATCCCATGGTAGAGCTTCCCCCACAAAAGGAACTCGACATATACGCAGTAGAGAATGGAGAAGATTTGGAACTATCTCCAACCCCGCCTGAGTTTGAAGAAGGTAACGCTTCTTTAATCAAAGAAATGATTGATATAAACATTGGAACGGAGGAAGAACCAAAGGTCTTGAAACTAGGATCTTCGTTAACTCCAGAATAAATAGAAGTACATACTCGAATCCTCAAAGAACATCAAAAGGATTTTGCATTTAATTATAAAGAAATGACAAGAATTACACCACACATCGAGGTACATAACCTCATCACCAAATCAGATGAAATCCAATTAAACAAAAATCAAGACCAATGAAACCCAAGGTAGCTCTCATGGTAAAGGAAGAAGTAATGAAGCTTCTCCAGGTAGGGTACATCAAACTAGTTGACTATTCTCAGTGAGTATCTAATATCGTCCCCATTCTAAAAAAGAATGGGAAGATACGCATCTGCATAGACTTCTGAGACATTAATAAGGCGTGCCCTAAGGACGACTTCCTGTTACCATCCATTGACATCATCATTGACGCAACGACTAGATTTGAGATTTTGTCCCTCATGGATGGGTTCTCAGGATATAATCAAATCAGAATATCTAAACAAGACCAAGCCAAAACCATGTTTATAACTCCTTGGGGAACTTATTGCTACATTGTTATGCCATTCGGTCTCAAGAATGCTAGTGCCACGTACCAATGGGCAATGACATACATATTTCACGATCTTATTCATAAAATCATGGAATCCTACGTAGACGACTTGTTGACCAAGGCCAGGAAGTGCTATGATCACCCAGAAGTGCTCTACATCATTCTTTCACGTTTGATCGAATACGAAGTCACACTAAACCCAGAAAAATGTGTGTTTGGTGTGACAAGAGAAAAACTCCTAGGTTACATTATATCATCATGAGGGATCAATGTAGACCCAGCCAAAATCTGAGTTGTTCTTGAGATGATCCCACCATCAGACGACTCTGGCATTAGATCATTTCTTGGAAAGCTCGGTGTAATCTGGAGATTCATTCTAGACTTAAGTTTCGTTGTACATCCAATCAACAATTTGTTGAAAAAGGATTGATGCATTATTTGGAAAAAGGAATGCCATGAGGCCTTCGAATCGGTTAAATGCTTCTTACTGTCTCCTCCTACGTTAATGCCGCCTAGACTAGATCATCCTTTGATCTTATATTCATAGGCTACGAATGTCTCGCTAGCCTACATGTTGGCTCAAGAAGATGATGATAAACGAGAACGTGCAATCTATTTTATTATCCAAACATTGCTCGATTATTAAACATGTTATACGTAGGTAGAATGAGAATGCCTCTCCATAGTCTTTGCAAACAAACGCTTATGGCATTACATGCTAAATCAAGAAACAAGGGTCATTGTAAAAACAAACCATTTACGAACTTTCCTCACACAAGGGTCTTTGTCTAAAAAGGTTCGACACTTTATAACCCTAATGGGTGAATTCGAATTAAATTTTGTAAACCAGAAGTCCGTTAAGGGACAAATAATTGCAGATTGGTTAGCCGACAACCCGTTAGACGGAGGTGATCTAATAGATCTAGATTTTCTCGATGAATGCATATATTACATCAAAACCAGACCTCCCATCTCTGAATGTCCTTGGTATACTAATATTATCAATTTTATCATGGACCATACGTATCCAGAGGGTGCTACACCACAACAAAGAAGGCAGTTACACATTATCGTAGCTAAATACATTATTATAGAACAAGTTCTCTATCATAAGGATTTCGATGGAATGCTTCTAAGGTGTGTTGACACAGAAGAATCCAAGAAGATTCTCTACGAATCTCATAGTGGAATATGTGGAGGCCATTTCGGTGGTCATGCCACTAGCTGCAAAATACATCGGATGGGCTATTTCTAGCCCACTCTAGAACACGACACAGTAGAGTTTGTACATAAGTGCCATAAATGCCAATAATTTTCCCACGAGATTCGCATGCTGGCACAAGCTCTACAACCAATCACGACTCCATGGCCCTTTTCCACATGTGCCCTATATTTGATAGGGAAGCTCTCTCCCTTGTCAATGGATGGCGATAACTTCATAATCACAGCCACCAAATATTTTACCAAATGGGTAGAGGCTATGCCTCTTACCACTGTACCAGGTGTCGTGATCACCAAGTTCATTTTGAACCAGATCATTTATAGGTATGGTGTCCCATAAATCATTATCTCAAACAATGGCACGTCGTTTAAGAATGACGAGGTTTGTGAGCTATGGAGTAAATTTAAAATAAAGCCTCATACGGCCTCCCTGTATTACCCTCAAGCCAATGGGCAGGATGAAGCAAAAAATAAGACATTGAAAGCTATTCTACTCAAAATGGTAAAAGAAAACAAATGAGATTGGCATTTAAAGTTATATCTGGCCTTTTGGGCCCACCGAACCTCAATAAGAACACCAATAGGAGCAACTCCTTTCTCATTGGTATTCGGAGTGGAATCAGTTCTCCCACTTGAGGTTGAAATACCCAGTCTCTGCATCTCACTACAAGGGATTCTGGATGAGGAAGCTTATAGAGAGGCACGCCTCTCCTAACTAGAAAGCCTAGATGAGGCCATATTAGATGCTGAACAGCGGCATAGAGTCTATGTTGACTAGATGTGCCAACAGTATAATAAAAAGGTCTATGAACGAAAAATATATGAAGGAAATCTAGTTCTAAGACTAAACAGCCTGATTGATAAGAAGACCAGGAAGGAAGGAAATTCTGGCCCAAATAGTTGGGGCCATACCGAGTCATCAAAGACTATGAAAATTGTGCGTATCGCTTAAGTAATTCATTACAAACTTCTGATGATATTGGCAGAAGCATTCAAATCATATTTCTTCATTTTCATAACATCATCAACTGTTTCAAAATCATGTCATCAATTAAAGCTAGATATGACAAAGTCTTAACGGTAGCCATACCAAGGCCTGCATGCTTTTTCCCACTTTTGTTTCTTCCTAGGATAGGTGTCTTACCTATGGTATTTTCTAGAAGCTTCATGGTGTCACATCTATCCTGTATATAGATCTCTTTGGAAATAAGAACATACTAAAATTTTTCTCAAATAAATAAGTCAAATATAGATGAAACAAAAAATTTTACTTTTACACATTTCCTTGCCCTACCAACCTTCGGTGATGAGCTTGCATCTCTTACTAGTGATGTAGGGTTGGGAAAGGATGGGAATGCCCTTACTCACCTGTACCTTGTCCATGGTGATAAGCCCATGCTTCATACTAGTAACATGGGGCAAGGTGTAGGGTGTCCTCTTAACAGTAACGCTGAAGGTCATAAGCAAATAGTTCAAATAAACCTTTGAAATCTTGAGTCAAAAACAAATGAATCAGATGTCCAAAATTCCAAAAGAGTCCAAAACCTTGAAAACCATATTTTGTCAACCAAGTGGCCATCTATGGATCTAAGTCTAGATAAACTGCAAAGCAAGTCGCATCCTAAACCATGGAGTCACTTGAGAAGGGTAGGTTGTAGCATCTTAATTTGGTTCCACCAACTCTTTGTCTATCTCCCATCATTATCATTTCAACACTCCTCATAGTTTGTGCCCTTTCTAGCTCTCGGTGGTGAGCCCTCGCATCTTACAAGTTGCGTGGAGTTAGGAGTGGGACAAGTTCATTTGCTCATCATATCAATTTAACATCACATTTTGGCAAAACAAATATGAAGTACCAGAAAATTGCTTATAGAAACTAAAGTTCAAGATCACATTGTGTCTACATTATCATACATTAGCATCACGAAATACAAAAGGAAGAAAGCATTTGTATCATTTGTTCTCCATTGCATACATTCTGAAAAGCATATAAAAACAAGAATTCTAATAAGCATCTAATATACATGTGGAAATAAATCACGAAATCCTAGACACCAAAAGTCTGATCCAAAAAGGATTATATATATATAATGAAGTTTTATGTACAACGCCATCATGCGTTGGGCATGGTCAAAACACTCAATGAGCCTAGGAAATACAAAATAAATCACATAAACAATATAAGAGTCACTACAAAAAGACCCAAGTGGCCTCTTAACCCCTATGATATCCCTCTGAAGGTGCACGACCACTTCTAGGACTCCGGCTACGCTGGCACTCTGAATGCACTAAGGGATCATGGTCCCAAGGAGCAGCTGCAGCCTCGCTATGAGAGCGACTCCTCATCAGGTGCTCCATTGTCCAATATCCAACCAACTCAGTACGGAGGGTAGTCACCATCTTGGCCACATGCCAGATAAGGGCAAAGACATCGCTATGCCTACCAGCTACTGAAGGCTCCCCCACATCCACTGACAACTCGGCGTGAGTCTTCTCCATGGGGAGCATCAGGGTATCAGTACATACCCGGTGAATCAAGTCTTGCCACTCATCAGCAGTCTCTCCAAGAAAATGAGAAGACAAGTTAGAAATAATCAAAAGATAAAAACAAAAATGAACAAAAGGAGAGATAGCAACTCAGGCAATCCTAGCTAAGAACAAATATTAAAAGAAGAGTGATAACTCACTCGGATCTCTGGGCCTCTAAGAGGGATCCCTAAGATCAGCGCCTACCACAAATGCCACTGCTGACTAATGTCCTCCTCCTGTGTCCGAGGCAACATAGCATCCTACTACGGACTCATCCTCCCCGCCTAGGTTCTGAGAGGGAAACTCCTCTGAGACTAGAGTCACCCTCTCTGTGCTCCACTCTGCCCTCTCGGCTTGTAGGATCTCCTGAGTTTCATGCCACTCAGGATCGCTATCCTCCTCTCCACCTGACTCACTGACCTCCATGTCCTCGGTCTCCTCCTCTGTCTCTCCCCCTGTAAAATCCTCAGACTCAGAGTCTATATCAATAGGGTCATCATCGCTATGGGCAGGACCAGCGGTGATCTGAAGTAAAGGTGCATGAGGAGCACCAACTCTCTCTTGGGAACGTACCACCTACCTAGCTATAATATGGACACCAAGAGTAACAATAGTCCAACCCCAGCCTCTAGGACCTCCCCTAGCCTCCCAAACTGATATGAACATTGGCACCACTGGGGGAAGCATACCAACGTAGGCAAGGCCAAACTGCTAAGGCACTCAATAAAAAAGGTGCATCTCTACCTTCCCCATCCTGTCCACAAGCTGCCCTGTAGTAGAGCAAGAAATCAAAGTGAGGGTCTCCTCACCCCATAACCCTGCCATGGCATGATAAGGTGTGGCCTCCATATCATCAATAGTCAAGGAGGTAATTGGCTGGTGGGGTGATTTAAACACCGACATCTCTGTCCATTTGGGTGCCCTCACGGCTCCGGGATCCGCCACCTCTATGCCTCTCCCATAGGGGATGATGCGCTCATAGACCCAACTGATAACCAGGGTTAGATGACTCAAGGACTGTCCCTGTAAGCAGACCACCCTGTATAGGTCGTGGTAGGTGGTCCCAAGTATATCGGCTCCCCAGGCATAAATCCGGCCATGTGCCTCAATTTGTGCAATAATAGGGGACCAGTAATAGAGTAAGGTGTCCCCTCCCTTGTCCCTAATCAATCTCGAGGCAAGGATCCCCATAATGGCCTAACGAATCAAAGGGATAGGCAAGCTAGGAATGGAACAGACCCTCACCCCCTTCTTCGAACCAGTGGAGATAAATGCATCTCCCATATGTGTAGCCCACTAAGCTATCTGAGCCTGCGACCCTGTTGTCTCAAGTGTAAGCCATCTCCTAATAATTAGGACTCCCAAAATATGGTAGACATCCTCCAGGGTGATGGTCCACTCACCCCTGACTCCTGGAAATCAGAAAGTGTTCCGATCAGCATCCCTATATGAAAAAAGGTCACACAGTATATGACTAGAAGGTGCAACATGAGGAACTCGTGATATACGTAATATGCCAGCCCTCTGAAGAATATCCTACTCAGCCTAAGAAAGTGCATCCAAAACTGTTGGAAGCCAATCACACTCTCTCACAGCTCCATCTGATGTACTCTTTCTTCTTCTGCAAAACACACAAAAACACACAAAAAAAAGTTAGTACTAAAATCACATTGGGAGAAATCATTAGAACATATGAGAATACTAAAAATGTAAAAATAAGTTCAAAACGAAGTTATTTTAGTGTTCTGTAAAGGACTGCCACCCTGAGCAAGGCAACAGTTCCATAACTGCCGCTTTGAAGGGCAGTGGTCCTATAACCACCGCCCTGCTCAGGGTGGCAGTCATGTTCCGCATTTTCAAAAGGGTCCTGTGCCCTAAAAATGTTCAAAAACACCAAAAAGGATCATTTTGACTAAAATGAGAGCCTACCCATTAGGCGTCCCCCCCTAAGGACACATTTAAAACTAAAAATTTCAAAAATTACCCCCCCATGGTGAACATTTCATCATTTTTACATTTTAGGTATAAACACAGTAAATCGAGAAGAACTAATATGGGATCTCGTGGGTCGATGTTCCACTCGTGGAGGCACGATCACTATCTCATCAAGAACGTTTCAACTATACTCTTGTCAAAAACCGTCACCGTGGGTCCCAGAGCTCAAAATCAATCAAATCAACACACGCAAATGAATAGGAAAACGGGCCCGTTTTTATATATATAAAATTTTGACTCGTCTTGGATGCCCCTTTTTGCAAGTTTGGAGCACCGATGGAGGTAAGTTCTTATCCCCGCACAAATGGTAAGTCCTCACTACATGTTATTTTAGTATTTATTTTCTGCTTATTTTATCTATATGCACTTGAGTCCCCTTTTCATTTTGTAGGTAGCGAGAATTTTGGATGGCGTCATTTCGACACACAGATGTGTCAAGTATAATTTCTAATTTCCCATTTTGGAACCACCATACTCAAACCCACCGTTTTGCGCCTCTTCATGGCTAAAATGCTTCTCCGAGGGGGTAATATGTATGTACCCAAAATTGTAGGGTACTACACTATCAGAACAATGTTACACATGCCCCAATGATGATACAGGTATCCTTGCAAGGTGTTCGGGTTCCAGAAAAGCTCTTAAAGTGTAAGTTAACATCCCGCATGCCCCGCTTAGCCTCCGTGTGCTCTATTTTACTCTTCCCCCTTCTTTTCCTTTGCATTTTGCTCTTCAGTAATGAAACTTCCACCCTGCCTGGGCGGCGGTCTCGTGACCACCGCCCAAGCAGGGCGGCGGTCCTTCACGAGCTTTCCAGCATGCTTCTTTTAACGTGACTCACATAAATTTTCAACTTTTACCAACCTTTTCATCTATTTTTGCTTGTATTCATGATTTTGGTTCCCTGTAATAGTGTTTCTCCATTGTTTATTGTAAAAGAGTTCAAATTGGATTTCACCTTTGGGTAAATGAGAATTCTATAAATAGCTGGTTTGATTACAAGCAAATGGCCCCTCAAACATTGCCTCTCATCCTCTCATTTCAATAGTTTAGTCTTTCAGTTCTTGCTTAGGAATTCAATAGTTTTCATTTATTGCATGCATAGTTAGTCTTATTTTGCTATTTAGAAGCCACATGATCTTCTTGTTCTAGTGTTATTACCGTTTCATACAATCAATTGAGATAGGATAGTTTCATTTTAGTTTGAAGCCATTAGAGTTGTAGGTTTTGTTCGTCAAGAAGGATAGTTTCAGGTTCTGGATGTTTTGTGTTGCATGACTCGCAATAAATCCCACTAGGAATTACATAAGCCAAGCTCTGTTCTCTTGCGCTATCCCTCTCCTACTCACATTGTATTCAGTTTGCATCCAAAGCTGCCATTGTTCCAATACCTACTTCTGTTGATGCTAGAATTACACGCTTTTCTAGATTCACGTGAGCATGAAGGAATGAGGAGACTACACTGAGGAGAAAAAGCCACACACAACCAGATTCGCCCCTATTCTGTAAAATCCAAGTTCAAGCTATCAAAGTTCTAGTTAAGACATATCAAATAGAGTAGTGAATCATTTCGTTTCAATCAATCTCGCTTTCAATATTGCCGGGGAAGCTGTGGGGATTGATAGTTTCTAAGAAACTATGATTCATTCCTCACTTCTGAGGTAGGATCAGAGGTCTTTCAAATAGATTAGATCAGTTATTTGGTTATTCAGAATAGATTCACAACTACACAGGCAGGTAGCTATACTCAGCTACTTTGTTTGTTTTAGATTTTGTTATTAGCTTAGTTGTTATTTTCTAGATATTAAATAATTGCTCTTTCAATTCTATTAAAAAGTTGTTGTCTTAATTATGTTAAATATTCTGTCAAAAATACAAAATAGAGAATTTAGTTATATATGTTGTGCATATACTTTACATAGTTAGTTTTACTTTTCTTCAGTTAGATTTATATTGTTTTCTTTGTATGACAATCACGGGACCTAGGGAGCCCAGAGAATATGTATTTGAGCCAATCGTGCCTCAACCCAATCTTGTTGCAGCAATAACTAACATAGACCAAAATCTCAGGATTCAGGTCTTCCGAAAAACAACAGATCTACAAGAAATCAGTTCACAGTTAAGACGGTTAAATATAGAAGACGACAAAGCGTATACATTTTGGTCAATCCATCCAAACTACAGATTTCCCTAGTAAATATATGCATGACTGTAGAAGGGCTTGAAAGAGAGAAAACGTTCAGTTGTGATCCTTTGGTCCCACAGCTAGACATAGGAGACATTCTCATTGACATAGACACTAGCTTAAGAATTCAAGTTGCCAGAACACCTATAAGGTACTCTGAGAAGATTACACAACTTTTAGTTCTAAACATAGAGGCCGAAAAAGCATACGACTATTGGATATTAGGGATTAGGGATTGATTCTGCACATGACCATAGGAGGCCCACAATGACCACGAACCTATAGTTGTGATCCACAGATCCCACAACCCAACGAGCCCAAATGTCAATCAAATGTTGATGTTGGTTTACGCACATTAGTGTTGAGATCATCTCCACTTCCACCAATCATTATCACACAACTATCCTCACTAGATATAGCAACTAATCAGGCTAAGGATTTTCGGACTAGACCAGAGAATCACCCATAGAATTCATCTTATATCCATCATCCATTTTTCATGACCCTGTCGGGAGATATCTACGAAGCACCCATAGGTTATCTTCCACGTATTCCATAACCTATAGATTGGATCATGCCGGAGCTCGATATTGATTGGAGCCTTTGAGCAGTCATCCTCGTCAAACAATCTATCACGCCAGTTCAGGTTAGGAGGGCCTTCTTTGCCTTAGATTCACAGATTCCATTAGTGCACGTCGAAGAAATAAGATTGCCTAACTAGTTTGTTTGCGCCCCACGTATATTCCATCCCCACCGGCTGTCTCGACATGACCTCGAGAGGTCAGGTGTGAGGAAGAGTTACTTGTAGATTCTCATGCTCGCTTGTCACTTTTCCATCATACATGAACCCCCCTATATAATCAAATTGATAATTAAAGCTTTGAGAGAAGCATGAGGCATAACATAATGGTTAGATTGAATGTTAATATATTGAACTATATGAAATGACGACTTTGTAGTGGATATCCATGACGATGAATCCACTCCCCAACCTACCAGATTTAGAAGGCTTTTATTATATAATATTAAAAATATAAAATAGATTTATTTCAATGTAGAATTAATGATATTACAGTTCAATCATGTGATTATTGCCATATAATTTAAATATATATTAGCCAAAAAATTATGAATATTGTGAGAGTTTTTAAATGAATTCTAAACAAATATATGGGTCGTAGGGTGACACTTTAGCTTATAAACATGATTATGTTGGAGTGTATCCAGTTCTACTATAATTTTTAGTGTATAGGTTAGATGTTTAGTTTCAAACTAGAATATATAAAAACTAAGTGCTACGATGGTAGTGGTAGAAGTTACATTAAGAATTATAGCTTCTCATTCTGATAGGCATAAATTTAGCACACTTGTAAATTTGTGTGTGGTGGGCATGATGTTAGTCAAATATTAGAGTATTCCACCAAATTAGTTGTCAATAATAGTTACACAGTCAAATTCAGAGGCCTCAAGATGACCAAATATTTTTTGAAGTATTTGACTATTAATTAATTGTTTCTTATATATTTAATTATTTTAGTATATTTGAGTTTATTTTTACACGATAAAAGCACATATAATGGATGTAATTAAGATAGGAAAAACTTTGCAGTGAATGTAGTTAGTATTAAATTTGTTAGGATATTTTAAAAAGAGAATAAAGCCATATTTTAGCTATGCATGCATTAAAATTAGATTATATTATTTCATGTGTATGACTAATTGATTTATTTTCTATTCCTAAATAAAAATCCTTAATTAGTATCAAAGCAAGGTTTGGGTTGCATTTTTTTGTTTCATACAAATCTAAGAATTGATCATGGTAAAATCTAACACTCCTACCATTTCAAAATTTAGTGGAAATTACTATGATTAATGGAGCATCAAGATGATGACTCTATTGATATGAAAAGACTAATGGGATGTTGTGGATGCTAGTTATGAAGAGCCACTTGATTGGGCCAATGTTTTAGTCAATTACTAAACAACCAAGAAGGAAGGTAAGAGGAAGAACTTCCAAGCTTTGTTTCATATTCAAACACCTATAAATAGAGTTTTTCTTCCAATAGTTTTAGGGTAAATGACAATCAAAGAATCCTAAAATACTCTATAAGAAGCTTACTAAGGTGGTGAAAATGTCCAAGTCATTAGGTTGCAAACTATGAAGAGAGAAATTGAGAATTTGAGGATGCAATAAGAAGAAATTGTGAGTGATTTGTAAGTAAGAGTAAAGGATGTGGTCAATAAAATGGATACTCTTTGAGAAACATTAAACAAAAAGATTGCAGTGAGAAAGGAGTTAAGGTCTCTAACACCAAGGTAGAATCATGTTGACATCATCATCAAAGAAAGAAAATACATTACTACTCTTGATTTTGATCATCTAGCTGGATATTTTGTGTCTTAGAAAGAAATATTAGGAGACACAGTTAGAGAAAGTGATGAGAAGGATTTCGGATAATAATCTAAGATCAGAAAGAGTGAAGCTAATAGCTCTAGTAGAAATATTAGCCAAGTATAATGAAAAGAACATTAAAAGAATACAATGGAAAGGAAAATATAGAAATCATAATTATTCAAGAAGAAGAGATTATTCAACTACAAGAGGAAGAGGTAGAGGTAGATTGGATAAGATAAATATTCCATGTTATTATTTCCACAAGTATAGTCATGTAATCTCCCTTTTTGGGTAACTTCTGAAAAATAGATAGGGATGAATGATATATGACTGAAATTAATTTTTATATGGTTGTAATAATACTTCTGAGGGATAGATATGACTAAAAAATCATATTGAAACCTTCAATTTTACCCTTCCTAGGGTAGAAACCTATTTTTAGAACCACCATTCACTTTTAGATGCCCTAAACTCGTTGAAAACGTGCCCATTAATACTCAAAATTATTGATTAATTTCAAGAATTCAAAATATAAAAGAAAAATGAGTTTTAGTGCCCCAAAAATGAAGATATTACTTTTTTATAAACTCTAAGTCTACAAAATTTATTCATTACTTTAAAAATTCATTAATTTACCTAAGAAACTCAAAAATTCATGAAACATGGGATCGAGGGGTTTAAAAATATGAAGAACGTAAATATCAAATTAGCCTACCAAAACATCCATCCAAATATGCCAACCCTGACTTACAAGAAATTCACACCTCTTGGAAATAATGAATTAATGTCTCAAACATGGAAGAAAATGATTGCTTTCACCTTTAAAAATCAGTACACGTCCATCCATGCAGGAATCATACCATAAATCCATCAAAAAACATCCAAAATGCTTCTAATGCAAGTCACTTGGGGCTAGATATAAAGATATTAGATGTAAATTCCTTGAGAAATTCAATAGTTCAAAATGTCCTTGTTTCAGGGCTTTCATCCCCGAGACAAGTTCCACTATCAAGTGTTCTCATCCTTGAAGTGGTCTCAAATAAGGTTTTACATCTTTGATGAGAAAGGAAAGATACAACCTTTACCGAAAAGAAATAATAACATTCAACCTACCACATAATGGCTAAGCATCTTCCTTTTATAACATAAGGAGTGCTACATCATAACTTATGGATAAACTTATAATAAGTAGCTTTTAATTATCTAATTTGTATTTAGAAATTTGGTACTCAAAATACTTTATTTTCTACATAAACAAATTATTCCACCGGAGTACTAGGATTCCCAATAATAATAAACATATCATCTGTTAGCATGTTTTTTATCTCCCCATTAGCGGAACAGATTTGCAGGTAGTCTTTGGGAATCTGCATGGTAGAACTAACTATCAACATGGGAGACTATTCCATTATTTTTAGCTACTTCCTTTGTTGTGTCTCCGTCCTTTGTATATATTGTGCTCCGTGGTAATAAACGAATCAAGTTATTTGCCTCAATATAGTATTAGAGAATTTCTTTCAGCGGGCTGCGTGAAGATCTGGAGGAGAGCGAAGCGTTGTAGCTCAACTAGTTGATTGGCGTCAACAACAAGGTGGTGTGGACGACAGAATCTGGACCTGCAACCTGGGCGTACAAATCAGCTCTCTGTTTGGCTGGTCGAGAAAAGAATACATGTAGATCATTGACTGCTCAAGGAGTCTAAGTTTTTTCTTGGTTATTCGAAGCTATTTTTTTTGGCTTTTTGTACTTGTTTTGGTATTGAGCAGACGTCGCAGCGCTTTGGGCGCCACCTGCAAGTAAACAGATCTGCTTGGAGTGATTAATTTTTTTTTGCACCATAGGAAGCAACCTACTGGAATGACATGCGTAGCAATCTGGTCGAGGGCATTGATAGGGACTTGTTTGGAGCGACATTGGTGTAAATTGGTGCTTTAAACCTGTGACTTTTGCCTACGTGGATCCTGTTTTTGAGGTGAAAAATAAATCTTGGACGGTGACTGGACCAACGATAAAATAGAAAAATCCTTCGTAAGAAGTTGGTGAACCGTGTACCAGCGAGCGTAACCTGTGTGCAAGCTTGCGCTGTGTAGGAAGCCCCGGACGAGCTGCAACTTGTTGAAGTTGTGTCCCATGAACCCCTGCCACGTATGTCATCCCGACTACCTACTACCTGCAAATCTTGATTGAGGGATGTCATCCCCGGATATCCCAAGACAAGTTCCACTATCAAGGGTTTTCATCCTTGAAGTGGTCTTAAATAAGGTTTTGCATCCTTGAAGTGGTCTTAAAATAAGGTTTTGCATCCTTGAAGTGGTTTTAAAAGTACAATCTTTACCTAACAGAAATAATAACATTCAACATGCCACATAATGGCTAAGCATCCTCCTTTTATAACATAAGGAGTGCTACATCATAACTTATGGATGACCTTATAATAAGTAACTTTTAAATTTCTAATTTGTATTTAGAGCCTACATTCTCAGACTACTTTATTATCTATTTAAAGAAGTTATTCCATTGGAACACTACCTGATTCCCAATAATAATAAACATATTATCTGTTGGCATGTTTTTGATCTCCTCGTTAGCACAACAAATTTATAGGTAGTCATCGGTAATCTACATGGTAGAACTAGTTGTCAACATGGGAGACTATTCCATTATTTTTAGCTACTTCTTTTGTTGTGTTTCCATCCTTTGTATATTTTGTGCTCCGTGCTAATAACAAATCAATTTATTTACCTCGTCATCTTAGATAATAATAAAAACTGTCATCCACGTATTCCCCTTTCTTCATTCCTTAAACCCGTGGGGAGGAAAATGAATTAAGGTATTCACATATGTTAGTCTTCCAAAAAGGGACATGATAGTCCCCCCTTCTCAATATTGCTTCAAGTACCAAGATCCCAAATAAATATCAGTTGATCTTTTGATGTACCTGTACATGAAGAAAAATCATTAAAAACCAATGTGCCCACTTCTTTATACACTCTTGCTTTGTGGATATGATGGCCAACTCTCCTTCTTCGTTTTCCAAGGCCTCATAAATACCATCTAAACATTGGTTGTTCCCAATTTCCATCATGTTATCCCAAACACCAAAGTAATCTTGCTTTTTCCCTTCAAATACCAAAATGAAGATGGCTTAAATTCCATGTTTACTTGCATAGAATAGTACAAGTATCTTAGTGTGTAGTAAATACAACTCCCAACTATTAAGATGTTGCTTTATGCTCCAAAACTTTGAAAAGAACATATTGAAAATGCACCAAACAATAGGCCTCCTCTTTTATACATCTATCAAATTTACCCTTCGGTCAAATTATTTTTCAACCCACATTTCATTTGGTTCATTCATGGAACCATAGATTGAAAAATTAGAATTACAATCCTTTACTTTGATGACCCGAACACTTCAATTTTATGGCATACAATGATGTAAACAATATCCTATATGAAGATGATTATCTTACTTTTATCCCCCATAACATTTATTTATTATTCCCCTAATCCTAAAACTCATAATGATAAAATCATTAATAGTACTGATCTTAAAATTAGAATTTCCTTCTTTTGCAAGCCTTAGAAAAACACCTATATCCCACATATGGAAACAAATTTGAAATTAAATCAAAGATGTGCTTCTTACCTTGCCATACTTTCTAGTATGTGATACATGACGATAACAACAAAAAATTGATATAAGATTTTGAAATGATCTTATATCGATTTCCAACAAAGCTATAAAATGAAAACTAACACTTCCCATTTCTGGGTCCACATGTATGCTTATAAATATGTCATTATGCCAGCTTCTTGTTATTATGAAAACATTGTTATGATTAACAACACAATTATTTTATCCGTGCTTACCATATTTCCATGTCAAACACCTTTTTCCCTTACGATGATTCATGAGGTTAGAAGGGACCAATCCGAATGTTTCGGCTTCTGGGAATAGAGTTGCTTCTATCCTTTCATTCCTTTTAGAAACAGATGAGGTTAGGGTTAGGAGGAATACCTGTTGAATGTCGAGATGGTGTGCGCGTACCGTAGAGAAAGATCAGGCTGACTGCGAAGAACTCCTTTTTGTCTTGGAAGGACTACCTGCAAATAAGAACACAAGACCACAAGATTTTGATTAAACAATAAATGAGGAAACTGCCTTGGGCCCAGGAAATATAAAACTTCCTTTCGAAGGTGGTCAGTTCCCCTGCTAATATGAATTAACACAAAAGACTGCAAAATATCAATTAAATTGTCTCGTTGAACTGGGTAGGGGAAAGGCTGGTTTTCTGGTTTTGATCAGAGGAACCGATGCCGGTTACTGATAACCGATGCCGGTTACTGATAACCGATACCGGTGGGTTCTAGGATCTTTTTGGTAGCTATGGTGTTTTGTAAGGCTGGTTTATGGATGATATTAGGAAATGGGATGATTAGAAGCAAAAGAATAATAGTTAGATGCAATGACACGTTGGGTAGTAGATTCAGAGACGGATTTAGGAGGACTGAGATTCAAGAAGCATAAGAAATGTTATAACAGAGGACATGCAAGATGTGACTTACTGGTTTTGGCAAAGATGCAAGTTGATCTCCTTGGTTGTAAACACTTCTGGTTTCTTTACTCGTCTCTGCTCTGTCAAGTGAAGATCTGGACTCTGTTCCTCGCTTGCAATGCTCTCTGTTGATCCAGAAATCCTTTGACTGATCTCCAAAATGAAATTCTGATCCGTTGTTTTGGTTTGGGGAGCCCATTTACAGGGAACCGATGGCGGTTGCGTAACCGACGGCGGTCGAGTAGGAACCGGCATTGGTAAGGAAAAAGTAGGCTATTTTTAGTAAAATAGCCCACCTTCCCTGCTTTTCTCCCGAGAGATCAGTTGCGGGCTTGGTCAAGTGGCTAGAAGGTCGGCTTTGGGTGCGAGTAAGGAGGCATTAGTTATGGATGTGAGTCTAGACCAAGTCATGGGTCTTAATTAGGTTAGTTTAGGGTTAGGGCTAGGTCATGATGAGGTGGCAAAGTGAGGTGGCAGGTAAGGTGATGTGGATTTATCAATTATAAGGTAATTAATAAATAATTGTGTAAGGTTTAGGTGATGAGGTTATATTGCGAGATGAGATGCGGGTCACAAGGGGTCGTAAGACACGAATTTGGTGTCTACATTAGCCCCTTATTGTCGTGTAGCTTGTTCTGTAAAGCTGCGCGGACAATAATATGAAGTGGTTTCTCCTGTTAAGGATATAGGTAATCCCCCTCAAATCTATCGCCGATTGAGTGAACGGGAAATCAGGGATAGGGTTGATAAAGGGTACATGTTGTAGAGAGGATGGTAAGGTGGTGGGGTAGGTCCAAGGAAGCAGACGCATGTTGAAATGCAATAGTACGACGAGGGTACATGATTTGACAAGCAAACCAGCAATGTGTAGGCAAAGGTCGATAGTTTATCCAAACAAGGGTGATATAATCCTGGTATCCAAGGCATAGGAAGTAGCTCCAGGGTATATAACAGGTGAGGTACAGGAACGTTTAGGCATGTTCGGCAGTACCAAATGGTTGGTTTGGTTGAGATAAACGTCACGGTCTAGGTCTAGGCAAAGTTGGTCGACAGATCAAGTCAAGGACCCTAATCATGCTAAAACACGAACAGGTGAGCTCGATTGAACAAAAAACTACCGGATGGGTGGATAAAAGTGTATGGTGTTGATTTTGGGTATGGGATGGAAGTGGTACGGCCTTGGGTCAGGCCAAGTTGTTGGGTTGTGGCCTTGGGTCAGGCCATAAGGGTAGAGTGAGGCCTTGGGTCGGGCCAATTGGTAGGTGGAGGCCTTGGGTCGGGCCAAATAGTGAGGGCGAGGCCTTGGGTCGGGCCAATTGGTAGGGAGAGGCCTTGGGTCGGGCCAAATAGTGAGGGCGAGGCCTTGGGTCGGGCCGGATTGGTAGGTTGAGGCCTTGGGTCGGGCCAAATTGGTAGGGCGAGGCCTTAGGTCGGGGTCGGGCCAATTGGTAGGTTGAGGCCTTAGGTCGGGCCGAATAGGTAGGTTGAGGCCTTGGGTCGGGCCAAATAGGTAGGGCGAGGCCTTGGGTCGGGCCAAATGGGTAGGGTGAGGCCTTGGGTCGGGCCGAATAGGTAGGTTGAGGCCTTGGGTCGGGCCGAATGGGTAGGTTGAGGCCTTGGGTCGGGCCAAATGGGTAGGGCGAGGCCTTGGGTCGGGCCGAATAGGTAGGTTGAGGCCTTGGGTCGGGCCGAATAGGTAGGTTGAGGCCTTAGGTCGGGCCGAATAGGTAGGTTGAGGACTTAGGCCTTGGGTCAGGCCGAATGGGTAGGTTGAGGCCTTGGGTCGGGCCAAATGGGTAGGGTAGGTTGGGAGGCCGAATAGGTAGGTTGAGGCCTTAGGTCGGGCCAAATAGGTAGGTTGAGGCCGTAGGTCAGGCTGGACAAGTGAACAAATGGTGTGCAGCAAAGGTGGATAGAGGCGATATTGGTGAAAAAGAGGCAAGGAGTAAATAAGGGCAAAGAATGGGGTGAAAGTTGGGTAGAGAACCGATGTCGATTCTGCAATGACCGATATCGGTTAAGGGACCGATACCGGTTCCTTAGGGCAAAATGAAACCGATATCGGTGAAAGGCGAAAAACCTATAAAAAGAAAAATACGGCTTGTCATTGTCACTTTTGTTATTTGCAAACCAAATCGACTTGTCTGACGTGGAGAGTTGGGATTAGAGGCTTGATTGAGTGAGGTGGAGCTATTGTATTGGCGGAGAGAGTTGATAGTGGGCCCGATTAAGGAGGAGGCAGCAGTTGATTGGCTGGGGACCCAGCAGATCAGGATTGGAGCCATGGCACAGGCAGGAGGAGCTGGAGGGGCTGGACCAGCTGGACCGCCACCGCCCATCCCACCACGACGACGTGTCGTCGTTCGGGTAGATTCGAAACTCTTTAATTTGGTGATTTGGTTGTATTATGCTAAATTGGGGGTTTGGGTAGGAATTAACCTTTTTTAGGAAATAATGAGAAAATGGAAATGATTTGAAAAAGGGAGAGGGTAGATAGGCTAGATAGGCTAAGGTGGGTAGGTGGGTAAGTTTTTAGGGTTTTTGGGTGGGTAGATGGGTAGAAATAGGTAAAAAAATGGGTTTTGGGGGCCGCGCGGGGGTTCGGCTCCGGGAGAGGACAGTGACCGATGTCGGTCACTAAGCGACCGACATCGGTCGCACAATTTTAGGGAAAGGAAGACTTGTTGGTGACCGGCGTCGGTCATGTATCGACCGGCGTCGGTAGCTTGTATGTTTTTTTTGGGTTTTTGGTTGAATTGGTGGGAGTGGGGGTTGGGTTGGGTTGGTTGTTTTGGGTTTTGGGTTGGGTTTGGGTTGGGGGTTGGGTTAGGGGTGGAGAAGGGTTAGGTGTGGGGTTAGGTTTTGGGTTTTTGGGTTGGGTTGGGTTTTGGGTTTTTGGGTTGGGTTGGGAAGGGTGGGTGTGGGGGTTGGGTTAGGGGTGGAGAAGGGTTTGGTGTGGGGTTAGGTTTTGGGTTTTTGGGTTGGGTTAGGGTTTTGGGTTTTTGTTGGGTTGGGTTGGGTTTTAAGGGGTTTTGGGTTTAGGTTTTGGGTTTTTGGGTTGGGTTGTTGGGTTGGTGTGGGGGGTTGGGTTAGGGGTGGAGAAGGGTTAGGTGTGTGGGGTTAGGTTTTGGGTTTTTGGGTTGGGTTAGGGTTGGTTGTTTTGGGTTTGTAGGGGTGGTAGGTTGTTAGAGGGGGGTGGTAGAGAGTCAGGGTATGGTCGGGGGGATAAAAAGGGGTGTTTAGATGATAAAGTAGATGTTGTAATAAAGAGTAGGTCTAAGGATGTGGGTTGGTTTTGCAGGCATGTCAGCAGTTGACGATGCGGGATAGGATGCCCCCGCTGTTGGTGCGGATGAGGCCACACGTATCTGCGGCTCATTGGGCCATCATGCGCGAGGTGGGACTCGGTGGAGTCCAGAGGTACAGAGCGATAGAGAGAGATCACAGCCTGATGGTTGCCCTCATCGAGAGATGGGATCCGGCGACCAATGTGTTCCATCTCCCGACTGGGGAGATGACCGTCACATTGGAGGATGTGTATCGCATCCTTCGGTTACCTATCGAGGGAGAGGCAGTCTTCCAGGTAGATTCAGAGACTGCCATGGACAGCATACTGCAGGTTTTTGGGGATGCAGCCGCGCTACTGACCTACCATAGCGCGAGTATCGGGTACGGTGACATGTACCGTGCGCATCGACACGAGACACGACTGGCTGTGTTGATGATGGTTGGGATCACCTGCTTCGCCCTCCCGGACTCAGAGGGAGGCCGCTTCCCATGAGCATTGATGGGGGTGCTGCTGGAGATGGTGGAGGAGCACACCTGTTACGCCTGGGCACCAGTATATCTGGTGTAATTATACAGGGAGCTATGGGGCTATCGCCGGAGGAGGCGATTTGGTATTTGTTCTACATTTTTGTTGCATTGTTGGGCATACGAGCACATCGTATGCATCAGGCCAGTAGGGTTACCCCAGCAGCCAGGGCCACAGGTCATATACCGATATGGCTTTCAGAGGTGGTTGGGGGTCGTGGGCCAGCCACGAGCAGTTATGGCAGGTCGGGATGTGGCATACTATAGACATTTGCTAGAGGGCCTTACAGCAGTAGACATTGTATGGAGACCCTACAGAGGTCACCATCCTGGCAGAGGAGCCCGCTTACAGTTGCGCCTAATCCAGTACACATTCTGGATAGCAGGACGGAGGCCAGGAGAGTACGAGCGGATACCCCTGGAGAGGGTACGCAGGCAGATGGGGCTGCGACAGGACGAGCCACCTCCCGTTCCTCAGTACAGGAGAGATGATGTAGAGGCCCCACTGCCTGCACCACAGCCTTTGGATCCAGATTGGGTAGCAGAGAGGCCAGCAGGTGAGGGTGTAGATGATGCTGGGTGCACGGGAGCATACAGGGTGTGGTGGGCTGGGCAGAGAGCAGCCAGGATAGTACCGCCTGCACAGCCAGACTTGGCTGCAGTGATAGGAGAGAGAGATCAGCTCAGGGGTCAGGTGCAGCTCTTACAGGGGCAGCTAGCTGCAGCACAGGCACAGATAGGTGTCTTACAGGGGCAGCTAGCCCAGGCTCAGGCACAGGCACAGGCAGCACCACCACCAGCACCACAGCCACAGGTGCAGGTACAGGTACAGGCAGCAGCACAGGTACCAGCACCACCACCGGCAGCGGTACAGCCACAGCCCCAGGCACAGGTACAGGTACAGGTACCACAGCCACAGGCACCACCAGCGGCACCAGCACAGGCACAGGGGGCACTGGTAGTAGGTGTCAGGGGACCAGCCCCAGTACCTACGGTGGCTCGAGAGCGTTACATGGAGGCTAGAGCGGAGGCCCGATACTATCAGGATATTCTTGATGGTACCGGGGCTGATTATCAGCCCTATGCGGCACATAGAGCAGAGACCTCTCGGAGCCAGAGGTCTCAGGGAGGTGCAGCCACAGCTGGTGGGTCCGTCACAGGCAGGAGGCGAGAGGCACCACAGGGACCAGCGGGGAGAGGTGCCGAGGGCGGTGGGGAGAGCTGAGAGATCCCAGACATGGTGTATTGATAGATGGGCACCGGTCTGCGAACCGGGTGTATTGATAGAGGCCTGCGTGCCTATGTATTATTCATGTATTCATTTATTCATTTATTGTATACCGGCCTGCGAGCCGAGTAGGGGTTGTATAGTGGATACCGGCCTGCGAGCCGAGTATATATCTATTTTTGATACGAGGGACCGGCCTGCGAGCCGAGTCGAGATTTTTTGACAGTTATTGCGGCCTGCGTGCCGGCTTTGGTGGATTATGAGATCACAGAGGCCCCGATGTAGGGCACATTGTATTTTTGAAAATTTGTATATATATAGAGACGATGTTTTGATCCACATGCAGTGTTCAAAATGTGTTTAAATATTTTGTTAATGGTTGGTAATATATAATGTATGATAAGTTTTAGTTGACATGTTGATAGATGGATGATGTTGATGTTTTTGTTTTTGCACGTATATATGAATGACAGGTTATGTGATGAATTGTTGGTTTTGTGACATTGTGATATATGTAACTGATGAGTTGGATCCAAATGATGTATAGATTGATAGTTTCTTGATATCCGTAGTTGATGGTTTGTGTATTTGTATAAAATAAATGATGTTAATGAAAGTGTAATGCTATATGTGGTGGATGAACAAATGTGGTAAATTGTGTTGTTTATGCAGGAAAAGAGGCGGGCGCGACAAAAATTTAGGTGAGAAATGAAGAAAAGAACGCTGTTGAGAAAAGATAGGTGTGTAACCGATATCGGTTAAGGAACCGATATCGGTAGCTGATAGACCGATATCGGTTAAGTAACCGATACCGGTTATTTAGGTATGAGCTTTTCTAAAAATAGAAAAGCTAGGGTGGCAACTTAAGTTTTAATTTTAGAGCCATGCAAGAGGTTAAATACGCGAACGCGACGCTTTTTGACGACTGAGACAGGTATTTGCATGAGAGATTTGAGTGATAAGGAGAAAAGAGACAGGAAATTGCATGAGAGATTTGGGTGATAAGAAAAGAGACTGGGAAGGTGAATGCGATCTGAGATTCAGAAAGTAGAAAGGTGAATTTGAAAAGGGTGGTGATAATGGCAAGACGAGGAGAAACATCCAGCAGGCAGGGACAAGAGGGAAGACAAGGGCCACCTCAAGCTACTGCAACCCAAGAGGTAAAATGTTTTGGTTGTGATTTGATTTTTGCATGTGTTATGAATAAGAGATTAAGTGGGTAGATATGAAGAAGAAAACATGATAGCAAGGGTTATAGGTGAGGTAAGTGTTACGTGGTAGGTAATCAAGGGTTTCGGGTATGTCTGTGTATACAGAGAGGAATAAACGAGCAATTTATTGTCGTAGGTGGTTGTTTTAGGCAAGATGTATGTAATTGACAGTGACCGGTAGCGGTTAGAGGTAACCGGTATCGGTTACTGAACCGATAACGGTTATGTATAACCGATACCGGTTACTGGAGGAATTTCCAGAATGTTTGAAAAACCCTGACGGATTGAATGGTTGTTTGTTGTTTTGGTGTATGCAGGCAGAGGCAGGGTTGAGGATGAATGATAGTGTGCCAGCGCTGTTGTCACGAATCCGAGCGGATGTAACACCAGCTGAATGGACATTGATAAATCGTTTGGGGTTAAGTGGAATCCGCTATTATTCACGAATTGCACGGAACCATGCTATGTTGCAGGCATTGATTGAGAGATGGAATCCCGAGACAAATACCTTCTATCTGCCAACAGGGGAGATGACAGTAACATTGGAAGATGTGTTTCGTATTTTGAGACTCCCCATTACAGGAAAACTAGTATATCAGGCACTACCTAGCGCGGCACGGGGAGCGATAACAGCAGTATTTGGTCCATACGCACGAGATTTGACACAGCGAGGTTTATCCTTTACGTATGGGGTAATGTATGCAGCACACCCTGAGGAGACAAGGTTAGCAGTGATATTAATGATAGCGGTAGGGTATTATGCATTACCGAGGGCAGAAGGAGGAAGATTTCCAAAGGCATTGATGTGTGTTATCTGGGAGATGGTAGAAAGGAACGTTACGTTTGCGTGGGCACCTGCATATTTGGCGGAGCTATACAGGGGTTTATGGGCTTGTAGGCGAAATCACAGGACGACGCTGGATTGTTCATACTTATTACACTGTTGGGCCTATGAGCACATTGTTTGTGTGCGACCAATAGGCCAATCCCTCCAGGCAGGAGAGACCGGAGTACAGAGGTTGGGATTCAGACGATGGGTCCAGACAGAACAAGAGGCCAGATCCCAAGCCGTGACGGGTGATATTGAGTATTACAGGCAGGTATGGGAGAGGGTGACGGTTGCGGACATCTGTTGGAGGCCTTACGGTAACTATATGGTAACAGAGAGCATAGCTGAGGAGTTAAGGGGTGTAGAGCGAATGAGGTGGATCGCGGGGCACAGGCCAGGTGAATATGAGAGGATTCCTATAGATCGCGTGCGGCGACAATTTGGATTTGTGCAGGATATACCCCTGGCTTATAGACCATATATGAGGATCGACGCCGAGGCAGCATTCTCACCTCCCCAGCCAACACCTCCAGAAGGTCCTGAAGAGGTAGCAGCCGATCGCAGGGTAATGGATGCAGGAACGACAGAGGCCTATAGATTATGGTGGGTAGCGGAGCTGCGAGGTATACGTGATTGTCCTGACATAGCTGTGATTACAGCAGAGAGGGATCGTCTGCAGCGTTTAGTTCAGCAGCTCCAAACGCAGGTGAATGAGACAAGAGGATTGTTAGCGGTTGCGGAGTCACGGGCGGAGAGACTAGAGGCTGGAGTCCTCCATGCGAGAGGGCGTATTCATATGTTACAGGAGAGATTGGCAGATCAGTGGGCGGTACCAATAGCCGTGGTACCTTTGAGGACAGAGAGGCCCGGCGAGAGGGGTCGACGATCACGATCATCACCTAGTTCGGGATGAGGCGTGAGGGTCTGAGTAAATGTTAGCAAGGTATAAGAATAAATAAGAGTACCGACCTGCGTGTCGATGATAGAGAAGATGTATTTGTTTAACATCTAAATAAAACTGAATATGTATGTTGATTTGAGTTACGATAATAATAAGAATGTTTGTGTTTTGATTTTCGGTGTTTTGAAAAAGGATAAAGAGGAATGTGATTAAATAGAAATACACAAAAATATTTATATTTACCACACATGATAGGTTATGGTAGGGGATGGTCGAGCTAACCTTGGGAGACCCCATGTCTCCGAAGTGCTGCCTACATAGCCCATTGCACAAAGCAAGGAGGGGCCTCAGACCGATGTAGTTCTCCCTTAGGATCAGGGAGAGGTGAATTCAGGCAATTGGGTACGGTTTAGGCAATTGGTTGGTTGGTAAAAATATTAAGATTAGTAAAGGTAAGGTGGATGGTGTTGGTAATGAATTGGTGATGTTGTAAAAGGTATAAGGGAAGCGAAAGTTAGCCTACCCAAGTAGAAGGGAATCATGTCCTGATTAAGATCAACACACAATCCTAGATGCGAGGCAAAGCGGAAAGAGTGCTCCGTAGATGAAGAGAGCTAAACAAACCACACCACGTAGAACGAGCTTGGAGCCCTAGGTACCGTGCATAGACGAGAAGTCAATAGGTGAAAAGAGTTGTGTGATCACAATATATCGAGCGTACATTACGTCCCTTGAGTTGAAACAAATGGTGAGGTGAGGTGGATGGTATAGCTGAGGTGCAGAGAACTTATTACAAAGTGAGTGTTCTAACGAAAGAGAACCTACCCTAAATAGACAAGTCCATGACTCAAAAGTTCTTTTGAATGAGGCTTTTATTTTATTGAATGTAGACTGATCGATGCGGGAAGTCTACAAGGGATATTGATTGTATTATTCTTGAGGTCTTCACGAAGCTGATCAATGCGAGAAGCTTCTGATAAAGGCTGACTGTGTATAGCTGTCCTTCGAGGGAGCAGTCTATTTATAGTAGCAGATATGATTTAATGCATAGCTGTCCTTCGGGGGAGCAGTCTATATATAATAGCAGCAATAGTTTGGCATATAGCTGTCCTTCGAGGGAGCAGTCTATATTTAATTTAGATGACTAGATGTTCTTTTGGCGTGAAGCATCTAGTTTGGTAGGAAGTTTGACTCAAGAAAATCCCATAAGAATACGGCTTATTTTAATACTTTGAAGTCATGGACTAGACTAAAAAGGGGAAGGCATCATCAAGGGGAGGTGAGAATCAAACTATGTGAGCTTGATTGTTATTATGAGGTGTAGGAAACAGAGTGTATGTAGTGGTAAGTGAGCTCAAGGGACGAGCGGCAGGTAGATAAGAAGTGATATAACACTAATTTCAACAGTAGAATGGTCGAAGATGCAAGGCATTAAGGGGCTCAGGCTCAGGTTTACCATTAAGCGAAGCTAAACGATAAGCGCCTGATCCATAGGTGTGAGTGATTATGTAAGGCCCAATCCAATTGGGAGCAAATTTTCCACGTTTGCTCTTTTCTAGTTTGGTTACATGTTGATTCTCTTTGAGGACAAGATCACCAACCTTAAAGGTACGCTCATGAAGTCGCTTATCATAAGCACGTTTAATGCGTTTTTGATAGATTTGAAGGTGATCAAGAGCTGTAAGACGGCGTTCGTCAAGAAGCTCCAATTGGGCTAACCGCTCTTGGCGGAAATCATCGTTGGTGAGAATATCCTGAAGAGATATTCTAAGGGAGGGTATTTGTATTTCGAGAGGCAAAACAGCCTCGGTACCGTATACCAAAGAAAAAGGTGTGGCATTAGTAGAGGTACGAATGCTAGTACGATAAGCCCAAAGGGCAAAGGGAATGTGATCGTGCCAATTTCTTCCGGATTCATTGACAACTTTCATGAGGATTTTGGTTAGTGTTTTATTAGAGGACTCGGCTTGCCCATTGGCTTGTGGATAGTAAGGTGATGAGAAACTAAGTTTGATACCAAAGTTGTCACAAAGGTCTTGCAACAACTTGTTTTTGAAAGATTTTCCATTATCTGTTATCAGGCGATGAGGAACACCAAAACGACAGATAATGTGGTGGTTAATGAACTCGACAATTTTTTCTTTTTTGATTGAAATGAGTGGAATAGCCTCCACCCATTTTGTGTAATATTTGGTCGCTGTGATTATCCAACGGTGACGTTGTGAAGAGGTCGGGTGAATCTCACCAATAAGGTCTAAACCCCATTGTGAGAAGGGCCAAAGATCTCGAGCGACCTGGAGCGGGTGGCTAGGAGTATGTTGAAGGTTGGCATGTTGCTGACACATAACACAACGCTTAACATATTCGTAGCAGTCGTTATTGAGAGTAGGCCAATAATAACCAAGGCGAAGGATTCGTTTGGCCACGGCAAGGCCGCTAAAATGTCCACCACAAATACCGTCATGGACCTGTTGGATGGTATGAGTGGCCTCCGCGCCAGTTAGACAGCGAAGGAGGATGCCATCAAAGCCACGTTTATAGAGGAGTCCCCCCATGACAACATAATGCGAAACACTTTTAAGAAAAGCACGTTTTCCGTTACTAGTAAGGTCAGGTGGGAGGACAGAGATTGTAAGGTAGTCGTGAAATTGGTGGTACCAGGTATCCTGCGAACTAGTAGACACAGTATTTATCATACAAACTACCGGGGTTGAATAGGATGGTGAAAAAAGTTGCTGGACCACAACGAATAATTCAGAGTCAGTTGGTGCGGTGGGAATTTGCGAGGCTAGGCAAGCCATAGTGTCCGCAAATTTGTTAGTGGAGCGTGGAATGGTTTGTATAGAATAGTGAGTAAATAAGGCTAGAAGTGAATCCACGTAGTGTTTGTATTTTTGAAGTTCCTCATTTTTGCATTGGTAGACGCCCATAACTTGATTGACTACCAATTGAGAGTCGCCAAAAATGTTGATAGATTTGATGCCTAAGTGTAACGCAACTTGGAGACCCAGAACAAGGGCCTCGTATTCCGCTGTATTATTAGTGCAAGGGAAATCGAGTCGGAATGAAAGAGGCATAGGTTCAGCGTCGAGAGGAATGAGAACAACGCCGGCTCCTCCGCCGCGCTGGCATTTAGATCCATCGAAGAAGAGGGTCATTGGGTACGACTCCTCCGTGAGGGAAAGAGTAGCGATGAGTTCGTCGGGAAATGTGAAATTGGTAAATTGTTCCCCAGGTAAAGGAGCTTCTGCAAGTTGGTCTGCGATGGTTTGTCCTTTGATTGATTTCTGGTGGACAAACTCAAGGTCGAGGTCGGCGAGAAGCATGAGCCATCTGGCAATGCGTTGGTTCAGATGAGGTTTGGCATACATGTAATGGATGGGGTCTGTATTGGTGATGACGAAAGTCTTGTGATTTAGAAGGTAGTGTCGGAGTTTGGTGGCCACGAATGATAGGGCTAGGCATAACTTTTCTATATGTGTGTACCTAGTCTCATAGTCCACCAAAGTACGACTTATATAATAAACGGCTTGTTCGCGATTCTCAGAGTCACGATGTGCAAGCATGGCTCCTACAGCGTGGTCGGTGGCGGAAAGGTAAAGGTAGAAAGGGCGGTCGTCTTGGGGTGGGATAAGCACGGGTGGCTGCAAGAGATAGGATTTGAGAGCTTCGAAGGCTTGGTGACATTCTTCGCTCCATTGGAATGCAATATCCTTTTTAAGGAGGTGATGGAAAGGTTGACACCGATCCGAGAGTTGGGAGATGAAACGTCGGATAGATTGGAGCTTACCTTGTAAACTACGCAATTGTTTGAGATTTTTGGGTGGGGGCATTTCTAGGATAGCTTTGACTTTAGATGGATCGACCTCAATGCCACGCAAAGAGACGATAAAGCCAAGAAGTTTTCCCGAAAGAACACCAAAGACACATTTCTTTGGTTGAAGGCGGACAGAATATTGTAACAGGTGATCAAAAATAATGGTTAAAACATCGAGATGTTCACTACGATGTTTAGACTTGCCGAGAAGATCGTCGACATAATCTTCAAGGATAGTGTGCATAATGTCATGAAAAATGTAGGTCATAGCCCGCTGATAGGTAGCACCAGCATTCTTAAGGCCAAATGGCATGACACGATAACAGAAGGTTCCCCAAGGAGTTATGAAGGCAGTTTTGTGTTGATCGGCAGGGGCAACCAAAATTTGGTTGTATCCTGAAAAGCCATCCATGAGAGAGAGCATCTCATGACCTGCAGTTAGATCAACAAGTTGGTCAATGCTAGGTAAGGGGAAGTCATCCTTAGGGCAAGCGAGGTTAAGATCCCAGAAATCTGTGCATATCCGAAGTCCCCCTGTCGCTTTAGTGACAGGTACGATGTTAGAAATCCATTGAGGATAGTCAATAGGCAAGATGAAGGAAACAGAAAGGAGTCGTTGGAGCTCCTCTTTGACCAAGAGAGCAATGCGTGGATGCATTTTTCTCAATTTCTGTTTGACTGGTTTGGAATCGGGGTTTAGGGTGATGTTATGGACGGCAATGGTAGGATCAATTCCTGGCATGTCAGCGTAAGACCATGCGAAAGCTTGGTTGCGAGCACGGAGAAAGGTAGTAAAGGCGGCTTGTTCTGATGTGTTAAGGGATTGTCCAATCTTCACAATGTGAGGATCCTCCTCCATGTGGATGTTGATTTCTATGGTAGATTCGTTCAGCATGGTTTGGGTTTCAGATGGTAAGGCTCGTTGAATATAAGAATCATCCGCGCCAAGGTAAGTGAGGATGGAGTCGTCATCCTGGCATTCAACAACATTAATCAAAGGTGAATCCTCTTCGATCATGTCTGGATACAGAAGGGGAAGAGAAGATGGGTCCTCATTATCGCGTTGATAAGTGAGAGGACCTATGAAGATAGCATTTATGAAAAAAAAAAGTTAGGAGGGATGGATTCAGGGTCTATAGATTCTGTGGGTGATGATGGCAAAGTGGGTGATGATGGTTTGGTAGGGGCGACGTCTTCTTCTTCCAAGATACAGCTGACAGGAGGTGTCTCCTGTGTAGGTGTTTCAGGAAAACCGAGACCACTGCGATCATTATGTTTACGGGTAGTCACGGGAATGAGTGTATGTCGGCCTTGTTCGTAAAGGCCAAAACCAAAGCCTTTCCACGCACAGCGAGTCAAGAAGGTGAGGGCGAAACGACGATTTGTCAAGTATTGAAAATCGGATTGGAAAGGAACCACACCAAGAGGAGGTTCAGGGGTAATGGAGGATGCGTCAACACCCCCATACGTTAGGTTAGTGCGGCAATGGGGTGGTCCGTAAGAGATTATCTCCCCCACGTGACGGTCGTAGGTGGGATGTGCATGTAATTGTCCGTACTCCTGCGGGGTAGGGAAAGAACTAACGTTATATAGGCGGTACTCCCCCAGCGTAAGGCGCTGAAAAACATCTACTAAGGGGTCGGAGGTTGGAATGTTAGCTGCGGGAAGGGAAGTGGTTTTTGCGATGGTGGTTTCATCAGTTGAAGGCGTAGGCGCGGTTGAGGTGGATGGTTGAGGTACATTTGAAGAGGATGGTTGGGTTGAATGTATGGGTGTCTTGATTGGTATAAGCACATCGTTAGGGCGGTATAACATATTGCAGGTTTTAAAGGGGGGAGGGTCAGCTTTTACGGTGTAGGACTTCCCCTCGTACTCAAATTTTATGCATCTATGTAATGTTGAGGGAACGCATCCCATGGCTCGGATCCAAGGATGACCCAGCAATATATTATATTGGAACTCTCCCTCCAAGACATAGAAGAGTTCGGGTAAAGTACGTGGTCCTACCCGAATGTTGAGGATCACGGTGCCTAAGGTAGAAGTAATAGCGTCATTGAATGACCGCAACATGATGGGGTTGGCACACATGCAACTAGAAGGGATATTCATTTGTTGGAAGGCTTTTGAAGAGATGATGTTTAGGCTAGCGCCCCCGTCAATCATAACCCGACGTACTCGAATGTCTCGGACGTAAGCGGAGATGAAAAGGGCAGGGTCAGGGTCTTCTGTACCAAAGTCGACAATTTCATCTTCCGAGAAACTAACTGCAGCGGCTTGTTGTACAGAGACAGAAGTGGTGGGGGAGATGGATTGTTTGGTGAGAGAAGCAACGTGATTGGGTGTTAGAATGGAGGCGACAGGCAGGGTTTCATTAGGTAAAACCTCTATCCCTTGAAGGATCTCAACGAGAGCTTGTCGATGAGATTCAGAAGTCTGAATGAGATCATACAATGTCATTTTTACGGGTGATTGGTGAAGCTGTTTAATCATATTTCGGTGGGCAATGCCATTAGAGACGGGATAGGCGGGTCCGCGAATGACC
Organism: Taxus chinensis; assembly: GCA_019776745.2. Lineage (NCBI taxonomy): Eukaryota > Viridiplantae > Streptophyta > Pinopsida > Cupressales > Taxaceae > Taxus > Taxus chinensis. The sequence goes on from CM034150.1 coordinate 212,352,331, forward strand.
ACTTTAGGTGGTGGTGCAATCGGGATGTTTGACGGAGAAAGAGATGCCGCAGGTGTGTTTTCTTTTGCTTTCCCATTGTTTTTCTGCCCTCGAGTAGCGACACTAATCATATTAATCTCGTAGACCTGAGATGAGGAAGATGGTTGGGATAACTCATGGTCTTCAAGAGGTGGGGTTGTAATAATGATAGATCTTGGTGAGGCGGGGGGACAGATGGTATAGGAGAGGGAATGGAAACTAAAGGTCTCTCCCTTCGTAAGTTGTCTTTCTTAATCTTTCTATCCGGGAGAGGTGACTGACGAAGGATGGTTTTTAGAGCTTTGCATCCCTCCACATCATGTCCTGGTGTGCGGTGATAAGCGCAGATTTTAGACTCATCGTAACCCATAGGTCGGGGTTTAGACGGGTCATAAGGTCTAAGTGGAGGTAGGGAAATGGTCACATTCTCCACCAACATAGCAAGGATTTTGGCGTAAGATCCTTTGAGTGGGTCAAAATCGGAAGAGGATGAGGGTATTGGTTGTGCGGGTTTTGGTAATGTTTGGGCATGATTGGTTCGCACGGGTGGTGGTTTAGCCGAGGGGTGTTGATACGTGGTTTTTACTAAACGTGATTTCTTTGGCGCAGAAGCTATGTGGGATGATGAGGCCGCAGATGATGTGGTATCAGAAAACAACCACGGGGAAATAGGAGTGACCGAACACAAATCTTTTGATGATGGAATTTGTTTAGGGTTGATAGGTGGATAGGATACGCGGAGTGATGGTGTTGCTATACCCTGGAATTTCTGTATGGGTGCGGAAGGCGTAGGTTGTTTTGAAGAAAACGCAGGAGGTATGATATATTGATGTAAGGTAGAGGGATGGGGTCCCAATATGGAAGGTAGGTATGACGATGATGGTTTTGATTGTGATAGGGGCACGGATTGAGTTTGTCTCCTAGGTGGCGGGGCAGATTTATTTTTGGATAGATCGAGTCACTTAGGCGGGTGTGTTAGACTACGCATTGGTGAGGTCCCAAGCGTAGGGGAAGATCTGGTTAAGTTGATAGAAGTGGACGGGGCATTTGGTAGAGGTAAGGGGGGTGAAGGTGAGAACAGGGGCATTTTAAGCTTCTGTAAACACTTCGGGTATATGGTGGAGACATCAGGATCAGTCATTTGCATTTGAGTAGAAAAAGGGGTACTCAAACGTTCCCATAGGGCCTGTCTATCTTCTGTGGAATGACAGTCTCCAGGTGTGATTTGTAATTTTTGTACGGAAGAAAGGTGGGTTGTAATTCCAGTCCACTGCGGGTGTGATACAAGGGGTAGATGAGGCGCTGTATCAATAGATGTTAAGAGGTCAACAGGTCGCTGAAAAGATTTAGGCGATGAAGAACTAATAGGTAAGAGGGCGTGTTTGAGGGGGTCCGTTATGGTTAAAGAAGTTAGTGATGTCGGTGTAAGAAGTTTCTCATCTAAAGGTGACAAAAGGAGTGGCGAGCTCTCCTCTTGTGCAGTGAGAGCGGTAGAAGGGGACGTTTGGGAAATAGATAAATTAGATAACATCCGCTCACAGTCTTGTAGGGATGTGGTGTAAGAAGACTCGTCGATGAGAAGAGAAGTCTGGGCAGTTAACTCTTCTATGGGTAAAGGAATGATTTCACTTTGGCTTGATGGTGGTGAAGGAGGTTCAGACTCCTGTGTTGGTGGAGAGGCTTGATTCAAAAATTTTCCAATAGAGGCTTTTGGCTGAGAATCGAAGACTGCATGGATCTCATGAACACTCTCCTCGGCTAAGATATCTTGGTTTACGTTACTGTTGGACGAGTGATTCGGGAATGGCTTGTTGAAAATTTTCAGATTTCGGTTAGCAGGGGCGTTAGGATTATCGAGGGTTATATCCCCTGCGTCAACCATTTCCTGCACTATGTTTTTCAACATCTTGCAGTTTTCATGACTATGTCCTTTTACACGGTGAAAGTTACAAAAGTCATTTTCTTTGTACCAGGAAGGTATTGCGCGGGTGGAGTCAAACCCAGAGTGAGGTTTAACAGGGGGCAAGGTGATAGCCCCAGCTTTGAGCAATTTCTCCAGGATGACGCCATAAGTTTCTCCCAAGGGAGTGTAATTGGTGGGCTCGGCCTTGTACTTATAAGTGGTTTTCGGCGGAGTATTGGACGGTGTTTGAGATTTGACCATTACCGCGTGGACAGCTCCTTTTGATTTAGAAGAAGTGGACGCGTGAGGAGTGGTGGTGTTTTGGCTTGTTGGTAGAATCAGGAGTTCGGAAATTGGGGGGGTTTTTGTTACGCAACCGCAATTTCTCTTCTTCTAAGGCTCGAATTTCTAGTTTCCGAGCCATGGTAAAGGCCTCGTCGAATGTGCGGAAAGTTTGAATTTGGAGGGTAGGGGAGATGTGCTTAGCGCAGGCCCGCGTAAATAGTTCGATAAGTTCGGTTTGAGGCAAGGCATACGTAAGTTGGTTGATAAGGCCCCGCCATCGTCCAACGAAATCTGCGATAGATTCATCTTCAAATTGTCGGATGGCATAGAGGTCGGTGATAGATACTTTCTTGGCAATGTTAATGGAGAAATGATCCAAGAAAGATTGGGCTAGTTGGTTAAAAGAGAAGATCGAGTGCTGGGTTAAAGCACTGTACCACTCTAAGGCGGGGGGTCCTGATAAGGACATGGGGAAGGTGCGGAGTAACAAGGCGTCATCATGGGAAATCAAATAACAAGCATGTCTAAAATGGATCGCAAAGTGTTGTTGAGGATCCTCTTTACTGTTAAAACGAGTAAATTTTGGCAACTCCCATTGAGGAGGATATGAATGAAGGGGGACAGAAGGGGTGAATGGGTTCCCGACAAACTTGCTCGTATGTCAAGGCGCTACGACTTCCTGAAACAGAAGCCTCCAGGTTTTGCATTTTGTCCCATCATTTGTTTGATGAAATCTGGTGGTTGGATGAGATGATGGTGCAACAGAATAGGGATGTCCCATATATGGTGTTGAGGTTACTGGATACGTGTATGGGAATGAAAAGGTAGGCGGAGCTTGAGAAGGAAAGCTCGTGTGAATTAGGTGGCAGAGAGTAAGTCATGAATGGAGTGGTCTGAAAGAGAGATGAGGTAGGGGCAGTTGGTGGTAATGATACGTGAGGTCCAAAATTAGCCAAAGGAAAAGCCAATCTGAGTCGTATGAACCTCTGAAGCTGTCGGATTGGGAGAAGGGGCTTAAAGATGCTGGGAAGTTAAGGCGGTGTTATCAGGAGGAGTGGGAGCTAAATGAGCAGCTATACTAATAGGCATGCCAACAAGGAGCTGACCATCGGGCGTACGGTCAGGTGCATGAGACAAATAGTATTATACAGCGCTGGGATTAGCATCCCAGAAATTTGGCAAAGTCCTTGTCTCCTACAAGAATTTGGGGGATCTCACTGGTGTCCGTTAGGGTTCCCTATAGAATGTGAAGGGGGTGATTCATGGCAAAGACACAGAGCAGACATGTGAAACCATGGCGGCGGGCTTGCTTCCAAGTGATGACAACCATGGACAAGAACACACAGGAAAGTTTCAATCTATCAAGAACAAAAACAACCTCAGAATGATGAATTTGGCAAGTTACTGGTTTGTCAGGGGCTGATGAAGACAGTAACCGATATTGGTTTAGTAACCGGTGTCGGTCATAGAGCAAACGATGTCGATCCCTTAACCGATGGCGGTGTCAAAAGTCTAGGATAAGAAGATATAAAAGGCCGCTAATTTGATTTTTAGCAACGTTGAGTATATTTATCAACTTATTGATCACAGAAGACAAAGTATGACAGAGAAAACAGAATTTGAAAACAAGCAAGATGCACACGCAAATCTAGAGACTAAACCTAGGGTTTAATTTTAGTTATCGTGGGCTTATGCCTTTAGACGTAAGATGATGTCAGAATCCTAAACAACAAGACCTAGGGGAAACAGTCAAGTTTGTTTTTGGCTTATAAGGTTACCTCAATCGGGCGGAGGAATACCGCGGAAAAAGGGGGGATGTTTGAGCTGTTGTGTTAATGGGTGAAGTGATTCGGTATGTGTTGTGCAGTGAAACTAGGGTTAATTTCCTGTCAATACCCTGGATATCACCCCCACGTGTTACGACCTGTTACTTAATCTATGTTCACTAGAATTGAAGAACAACAAGCAGGAATGGCAATGCATGTGTTTCAAACCCAAATCGAAAATTATGTTCGATGAAGCAAGAGAGATGACTTTCACTAATGCGAAACTAGGAAAGCAAAGACAAATTCTTTACGAAAATATACAACAAAGTAGTAAGCAACAACAAATATGCTTCCTAAAATGAAAATAAGCAAGAGAAAGAAACCCAAAATGGGTCCCACCCGGGGTCGTGCCAAAATGTTTCACTCGGAATGTTTCGGCTTCTGGGAATAGAGTTGCTTCTATCCTTTCATTCCTTTTAGAAACAGATGAGGTTAGGGTTAGGAGGAATACCTGTTGAATGTCGAGATGGTGTGCGCGTACCGTAGAGAAAGATCAGGCTGACTGCGAAGAACTCCTTTTTGTCTTGGAAGGACTACTTGAAAATAAGAACACAAGACCACAAGATTTTGATTAAACAATAAATGAGGAAACTGCCTTGGGCCCAGGAAATATAAAACTTCCTTTCGAAGGTGGTCAGTTCCCCTGCTAATATAAATTAACACAAAAGACTGCAAAATATCAATTAAATTGTTTCGTTGAACTGGGTAGAGGAAAGGCTGGTTTTTTGGTTTTGATCAGTGGAACCGATGCCGGTTACTGATAACCGATGGCGGTTACTGATAACCGATACCGGTGGGTTCTAGGATCTTCTTGGTAGCTATGGTGTTTGTAATGGCTGGTTTATGGATGATATTAGGAAATGAGACGATGAGGGATAAAAGAATGACAGTTAGATGCAATGGCACGTTGGGTAGTGGATTCAGAAACAGATTTAGGAGGACTGAGATTCAAGAAGCATAAGACATGTTATAACAGAGGACATGCAAGATGTGACTTACTGGTTTTGGTAAAGATGCAAGTTGATCTCCTTGGTTGTGAACACTTCTGGTATTTCCACTCGTCTCTGCTCTGTCAAGTGAAGATCGGGACTCTGTTCCTCGCTTGCAATGCTCTCTGTTGATCTAGAAATCCTTCGACTGATCTCCAAAATGAAATTCCGATCCGTTGTTTTGGTTTGGGGAGCCCATTTACAGGGAACCGATGGCAGTTGCGTAACCGACGGCGGTCGAGTAGGAACCGGCATCGGTAAGGAAAAAGTAGGCTATTTTTAGTAAAATAGCCCACCTTCCCTACTTTTCTCCCGAGAGATCAGTTGCGGGCTTGGTCAAGTGGCTAGAAGGTCGGCTTTGGGTGCGAGTAAGGACGCATTAGTTATGGATGTGAGTCTAGACCAAGTCATGGGTCCTAATTAGGTTAGTTTAGGGTTAGGGCTAGGTCATGATGAGGTGGCAAAAGTGAGGTGCCGGGTAAGGTGATGTGGATTTATCAATTATAAGGTAATTAATAAATAATTGTGTAAGGTTTAGGTAATGAGGTTAGGTTACGAAATGGGATGCGGGTCACAAGGGGTCGTAAGACACGAATTTGGTGTCTACAATACCTTCTATGGAGGTAAGCAGCTAGAATATCTTCTTTGTGCATAGTGCATTCTTCAAGAAACATGGACCATTAAATTCCCCTATGTCTGAAATTTGTACAACTACAATTCCATCATGGTTTCTCCTCTTTTTTCACATTCTCTTCTTGCATTCCATGGAACCATGAGTTATAAATCTAAGGAAAGGATAATTAGAGTTTTCAACATGTCCTTGATGCCTAAAACATACTGTGTTCCGCATACTAATTTCGAAATCAAAAACCCCTCTTTTTATAAGTCTCAACATATCAGTTATATTTTCTACATGAAAACATTCTTGAGATTGAATCCAAATATCCATATGCTCTTTGGAATAAGAAGTAATTCTTAGCTTACCATCCCTTAACATATGTTGTCCATGATGATGTCCCATTAATGATCTCATAAGACACAATAGGTGTGAATTATGATCACTCCCTCGTTTTTTAAATGAAAAAGTGGTAAGAAGTGAATCTAAGATACTTACATACCTTGGGTTGCTTACAATAATCTTTTAACTTAAATATTCCAAGTTAGGCGCAATAATATTATAGCAAACATCTTTGGGATCCTCTCCCAAGTTGAAAATGTCATTAATCTGCTTGTTATTAACCATTGTTAGGAACACTAATGCAAGCTCAATGTTATTAATTTCATCTCCCATTTTTTGTAAACCAACTTATTTCTCTACCCACTTTGTACCATTAATCTTCACAAAGTCATTAGAGTATCCTTTATTATGACTAAAACATTGCAAATACATAATACAAAGGTGATGTATTAAATCCTTGCTAATAAGATGATGAAATTTCTTACCATAACTTACAGTCTAAATTTTTTTTGGCAACCTAATAGTGATTATAGGTACCAAAAAAGAGGACTCTATTCATATGTGTGGATTCCAAAAAGGTCACCAAAAAGGTCTTGGCTCATTGAACCTATGCAATTTTGATTTTTCTCCATTCTTAACATAATGAAGGCTACCAATTTTAGTGATTTACTATGGAGCATCAAATTTTCCCTAAGGTCCTCTTTTTCAACAAATTTCCTACGATCATAAATATGAAATGTTATAGCTTTAATAAACAAATTCAAATTACCATCATACCTTTGGTGGTTTTGATGAGAAAATTGTGTAGACTTTTCCTTATCCTTTGGAAATTAAGCTTCTCCAACCTTTGTAAATCTAATTTTTCCTCAAACCCTTATCTCTTTGAGGTATTGTTCTGAGAATCCATCAATAATTCCACTTGGGAAAGAGTTTTTTGGTTTTTACAAATCCCAAGGGTTGTTCCATCTTGGTAACCAACTGCTGTGATATATCTTCTTCCTTATTTTCCTTAAAAGTATGGCCATCCTCTCCATCATGTAGCTAATCATCCACATGTTCTTTGACTAAATTCTTCATGAGGGAAATATTTTTCCCTTCTATGATTGATTCTTTTCTGTCATGGCTCCTTGGTATGGTTCTTTTCTTAGTCCTTGTACCAATGTAAAATCTCTTATTTTCTAATTCAACAAATTCCTCAAAGAAAATAGAATCACGCATCCCTTTCGGAAGGGATTGGTACTCTCCTGTCAATTTATCAACCATGGAAACCCTTTTCTCCTTCAGCAAACCACCACCCTGCATAATATTTTTTTCTACTATAATCCTCTCTAATTCCTCATTTACCCCTCCTTTTGTTCTCATTATCCTTTCCAAAAAAAAATCCATGCTTTAAAGGTTGAAGAGATGATTCTCTAATAGCACTCTAATGTCCGCCCTTGGGGGACATCTAAAAAATATCTAGAGATGAATGAAAAATGTCTGAAATTAATATTTAGATGTCTTTAATAAGACTTTCAAGGGCTTGATATGATTGAAAATGCATATTAAAAACTGAATTTTTTCCCTTCCTAGGGAAAAGACATCTTTTGAGAACTCTCACTTACTTTTGGATGCCCTAAACTCACTAAAAAAGTCCCCAATCAAGCTCAAAATTTATGATTAATTAGAAGCAATCAAATTTTGAAGGAAAACTTATTTTTAGTACCCTAGAAATCAAAATGTGAACTTTCTATAAACCTTCTATCAATAGAACTTATACATAATATTAAAAATTCATATCTTTAACTAGAAAGCTCCAAAATTCAAAAAACATGGGATCTCGAGGTTTAAAACTATGAAGAATGTAAATATTAAATCATCTTTCCCAAACATCCACAAAATCATGTCAAAATTGACTTACAAGAAATTTTCACCTCCTTGAAATAATGAATTAGTCTTGCAAACATGCAAAGAAATGATTTCTTCCTTGTTTAAAAATTAGTAGAAGTCCATCAATGTAAGAATCACATGATACATTAATGAGAACACATGCAAAATTCTCATGATGCAAGTCTCCCAGGGACAAATAACAATATATCAGCTCTAAATTCCTTGAGATATTAAATAGTTCCAAATATCCTTGCTTGAACATTTTCATCCCCAAGAAAATTTCCACTATCAAGGGTTTTCATCTTTGATGAGAAAGGAAAGGTAAAACCTTTACCTAGAAGAAATAATAAGATTTGAAACATACCACATAATTGTCAATCATCATCCTTTTATAACATAAGAGGTGTTACATCATAACTTATGGCCGACCTTTTACTAAGTACCTTTTAGTTATATAATTTGTATTTAAAGCATACATGCTCAAAATACTTTATTTTCTATTTAAATAAGTTCTTTTATTGGAGAGCTAGGCTTCCTAGTAGGAATAAATGATGATAGTAAAATATTTTCTTGGATAGTAATAATTATGTCATCCAAGGCCACCCCTTGCCTTTTTACTTAAACTCGTGAGGAGTAAAATAGGTTAAGGTGTTCAAATATGCTAGTCTCTAAAAAGGGAGATGACATGTGATTTAATAAATTTTGAAATTTTTTTATTAAAATTTGAATGCAAAGATATGTTATAACTGATATACAATGAAATACAAGTGCTAGGAAATTTTATTTGAGTTGATTATACAAGAAAATGCAAGAGATAGGGTACTTACATTACTTTTTCTTATCCTGAAGTATTTATGAATAAGAGATTTCGATGGAAAAGAATCACAGATAATTGCAACAAACCTCAAAAAATGCAAAGGAGGTAGAAATGCTTGGACACATGTTCATGGGAAAGAACATGGGCACTTGCGGGTGCCTAAGACATCTATGGAGGTGTTGGAGTCTTTAGAAAGGTTCAGAACTTGGTTCTGATATTGTCACTAAGGTTTCACACTTGTTTGCCTTTGAGCATCTGTATAGCACACGTGGATCGACGAGGTACCTGTATACCTACATAGAAATATCCTTTTGTAAAACCCTAAAAAATACATGAAATCCTTAAAAGAGAAAGATGCAAAATGAAGGGTTGGACTATCCTTAGCTATCAACTAGTGAAATCATGACTGAGTGTTGTATTACATCTTAGAACCAAACTAGTTATATGTGCTTGTGTGTGTAATATTTCTCCAACATCACCCTCATGCCCACAATGCCAAAATATTGGGCAATAGCTAGATAAAATGCAAATGTGTGGGATGGAATAGAATGAACTCCCCTTCCTATGCAATGTGTATATAGAATAATGAGACTAAGATGCATTCCCTTTGATATGTAGATATATATCCCTTGATAATAATTACCTATTATTATAATGGTATGTATGTTGTGTTTATAAAGGGATCTCTTTCTTTAATTTTGACACTAACGACCCAAGATAGCGACTAGTACCTCGGGATATGAGTGGGAAAACCAAAAATACCGACCTCAAGTGTCAAAAACAAGATCAAAACGTAAAGAGGACATGGGCACCTAGTATGGACAGGAGCCTGTGGGCACTAGTGTCCAATCCAGGGCGCTAATGTCCAGAGAAAAATGATGAAAAATGAGTGGATATTGAATGACAGGGATCCTTCTGATTTGACCAGAACTTGGTGTATGAGTGACAAGTGCTAAAGATAAAACAATAGAAACAAGGAAGACAAACAAACAAACTATATAGTGGGCCATCAATGAATAATTTTCTTATGCAAGATCCATATATAAAACAACATACTTGGCAGTGTAATAAATAGTTGTAAGTGTATGATTTTGTGTCTGCATTTACCCCCCCTTTATGTTATTTGAATGAAATTCAAGTAGTGTAAAGGAAGTAAGGAAATACCTGAGAAGAGTACAAAGAAACCCTATTACGAAAGTATGTGCAGATGTTGCAGAAGTATGTGCAAAATAAGAACATATAGCGTGATGAACCATGGATCATAATGTCAATCCAATCAGCATAACGAGAGACGTGGGACAATTATGAGGAGAGATAAGAGAGATTTATTATTTATATATTGAGTGATTAGATATTTTGATTTTGTCACTAATGGAGATGTGTTGAGGTAAGGAATGATCAATTCCCAACCCAATTTTGCATGTGTGAAAAACTGAGGATTTGGGTGTCCATCTTCCAGAGGAAGAGTGTAGGGAGAGAGGTTTAGTTTTACTCTACAACTTTAACTACATCCTCAAAATTTCTAGCTGCTGCAGATAGACACGGACATGATTTTGTTCATTTGGATCCATTTCGATTTATTTTGATAAAACATGAATAACCCATATATGAGAGTATAGGAAAGGAAATGATGTCTCATTGCGCCCACTCCAATGATGGTGCCACAATGTGTGTGAGATGGATTCCATGTTAGGTCATCTAGAAGTAGTAGAAAATGTAGAATAACTTCCCATGTTAGGTCATCTGGGAACGTGGTGATATAACTCCCAAGTTAGGTCATCTGGGAGCATAAATATGTTGTGTTGTGTTGATTGATTGATGTGATTTTGACTAGTAAAATATATGTGATGTCGTGATTTGAATGTATGTGATTGATTTAGTCAATTAATCATAGAGATATTTTTCAATTTTTGCCCCCAAATTAGGTCATTAGGGGGAATTGCTAGAAAGTGGTGTGAAATATTACATAATGTATGAGAAACCTTTTTTATAATGAGAGAGTTAGATATGTAAAATGATCATGTAACAATGTGAGGGGGATTATGGGATGCCCCGATTATATTCCCCCCTCTAGGAGAAAGGAGGAGTGATGATGAGAATGAACTTTTATCTGAAAGTAAGCATGCAATGATGTAATAATGAATGCATGATAAGTATTGTAAAAGTGTGTTATATTAAGTTGAAATGATGTCAAGGAGGAAGATAGTGTTTGTGGAATGTGTACAATATGATAGTAGGAAAAATTATGAAGAGAACGACACAAATGAGATAGGATTTAGAGCATGGATGCTCAAGATATGATTGAAACCATGCGATGTTGATTAATTAAAAGGGTAGGTGTAAATAATGACTATAGCATGGTAGGTCATCAAAAGTTACTATAAATAGTAATATGTAGAAGTGAATAGGAAACTCATTTGATTATTGCATGAGTGTGATTTAGAAATCTAGGTGTGTGAAGATGCCCCAAGTGAGAGCACTGCAATGTATTTGTTTTGAGATGGTGGCAACAGTTGTGGCATCACGTATGACAACTGAGCTAGTAAGTGTGATTTTTTCAAAAAAATTGTTAAAATTAGTTGTTTTTCAAGAATGTTTAAAAAAAAATTATTTGTGAATTTCCAAGCGTTTTAGACCTGGGTAAGAGATGTGAAGGCACTAATGACCTTTGGGATGCCAACACCCATATATAAGTGTTGGTTACCTAATCCTAAGTGCTAGCGTCCTGGTTCTGGGCACTAGATACCCAAAAGGATTGTTAGCCCAGAGTGTGAGAAAAGTAGAAATTGATGTTTGTTGGTGTTATATGAGGTTTATTTGCATATGTATGAGATGTTAACATTTTATTTTTTGTCATTTTTTGGTGTGCAGAGGTATATTCATTTACGATAGTTTCGTGGTGGCTTCCATTTGAGCACATTGCAAGGATTGGATTTGTTAGATGATGAGTGGGATGTATTAGACTGTTTCGACCTATGACAAGTAGCGATGATGGGGGAGGTGCCCCATAATATTCCGATGATCACCACATTGTGTTAGAGATGGTTTACAGATGCTTACACATTTTGATTGCCTACAGGTGAGATGATAGTGACTTTGAAGGATGTATATCACATATTGTGATTTCCTATTATTAGTGAGAGGTTTTAGGTGATGGCTATATAGTATACTCAAAGATAGATGAGGGGTGCTAGGTGGTAATTTATGGGGACCCGAGTTCATACTGAGGTCCACATTAGTCTGGATTTAATACTGAGGTCAGGGGTTTCACGATTGTGGAAGTTTATTTCTATTGTGATTTCTTCATCGGCTGCAGTGTAGGGTGGTAGTGTACACATCTTATATAATATGCATGATATATACCATCAGATCAAGGAGTATGGGATGCAATATGCATGGGAATGATGTGTATTAGCCCACTTATACATATATCTATACAGATTTGCAGAGGAGGAAAATAGGGGTGGTATTGGAGCTACCACATTTCTACATATATGGGCCTACGAGCATATTCTGATATTGAGGCCACTTGGTGCACCATAAGGTGAGTGGGAGAGGCCTGATATATTTTCTAGGAGATGGGTCGGTGTTCACAGTAGGAAGATGGATAGAGATACCTATAGAGCAATTTTATATTGCATGGTGCCAAAGGCCATGATGTGGAGGCCATACCGAGACTATAGAGGATGGCTAGATGATATAGTAGAGCTATGATGTATTCAGAAGACTATGTGGCTAGAGGATCAGTTTCCAGGAGTGAGTGAGCTATTCTAAGTGGAGTAAGTTTCATGTCAGTTTAGTATGGCACAAGATGTGCCCCCAGAGCCATATATATGGGTGAGGGCCATTAGGGCACCAAGGAGGGCTAGAGCTAGACTAGGGCTCACATGAGCGCACTTAGTACCTCATGGGCCAGACGAGATAACTGTGTAAGAAGGAATATCACGCATGGTGGGTGTCACATCGATGGGTATTTTTATTTCTAGTCTTTGTGGATGTGGTGAGAGCACCCCTATGAGGAGGATTACAGGGCCAAGGACATGCCCTTGATAGTGTGGCAACAACGATAACAGAGAGTGTGTATTTGTTTATAGTGATACTTGTGATTTGTTATTAGGTTGATTAATTGTCTTTATTTTCTAATTCATTGATCTATGGATGTAGGTGATGTATATTGGTCATTGATTATGGAAACATCTATCCATACATTGATGCGGAATGTGCTAACCAATGTAATCATAGGTGGCAGTATGATAGAGTGGGTGGATGCAATTACGGGTAAGAATGTTGTTTCACTTGATTTCTTAGTTTGTCTGAGAAGTACTTGACGAAATAGATAAGGTAAATATGGTAAGAGGAATACCTGATTTGGGATGGTTGTAGGTTGTATGCGCGCGTATTTGAATTTTGAATCAAAGTGATTATGGGACCTTCCTTTTGGCTAGGAGGAACTAACTATATAAGAACCAAAACAAGACCACCAGAGAGAGTTAAACAATATATGTAGTGGATTGCCTAGCATCTACTAGATCCTAGAAATGTGATACTTCCTAGATGGATATTAGTCCACTGTTTAAAACAATTCAATGCTGAAAATAAAGTAAATATTGTCCTACTATAGTTTAATATGATTTAGTCATCTCATACAAACACAATAGACTAGATCTAATGTAATAGGCTAGGCTAGAAGGAGATCTAGAGGTCAAGTAGGTTGGTTATAGGTGAATTTGAGCTAACAGGATTGGTTAGATACAGATCTAAAGGTCAAATAGGTGTTCAAATAGGTATATGTCAGAAACAGGTTGTTATTCTGGCAGAGATTAGGTGACACAAAGACCGACCATAGTTTGATGGAATCGATGACGGTTTTATTGTAACTGGCGATGGTCAGAGATAACCGATGACGGTTAAGTCGGGGCTGATAGAATCACACAGTCTAGTTTTTTTGAGTGTTGGGGCAAAGGTGGAGTGAATAGAAGGTGGGGATTGATCATAGAGGGGGTGTAGATAGGTTGCGAAGGTCTGAGTTCACTGAGGGGGTCAAATAGGAAATTTGGCCAAGTGTTAAGATGATTGGGTATGGAAGGTGGTTGCAACTAGAGAGAGGGAATGGACATAGGGTAAAAGACTAGGTTCCTTTACCATAAATACTACAATTGCTGATAAGAAAGTGAAATAGATGGAAGGAAGATATTTACTCTTTCGTGAGGTACAGGTTTGAAGAATAATGAAGAAGTTACTACGTTGGAGAATGCTAGGAAGAAAGTTTCACTGTTGTGCCAGTGTATTTGGTTTCCTTTATTGATCACAAACCAATCTTTGTTCTATTGTCGCATCTAAAGAGATCAAACTCAAGATCAAAAGTCTTCCAAAACAACAACCAACGTGTATTACAAAGCTGTAAATGGGTCTAAATAGGCCATTTGGTCCATTCTGTATAACCGGTGTCAGTTTAGGGTGAATTGACATCGGTTTAAGGTAAACTGACGTCGGTTTGGGTGAGATATCTCAAGTTGTTCACAAGTTACCTGGGAAGTTATTCTGCCATTTTATAAGGGTCTCTTCTTTTTCTTGGTGCGAAAATCGACCTTAGGAGGCTTTGAATGTGAGGTAAGGGGATGGGTCTAATGTTAGGTTTTATTTAGGACATTGGTTAAGGGTTTAGGTTAATAGGTCAAATGATGGGAGTGGTTAGTTGAGGTGTATTTAATAAAGGTAATTATATTAAATAAGTGTGTGAGGGTGGTGAATTAATTTAATGTAAATAATTAAATTAATATGTGTGTGGGGAAAAGGCTATGAATTTAATTAAAATAATTAAATTAATGTGTATGGAGGTAAATGTCATTAATTTAATTAAAGTAATTAATTTAAAATGTGTGGGGTGTAGGAGGTAGGTGCTAAGGTGTTGAGGATGAGGAAGTGATTATAGGGCTGCGGTAGGGGACCAAGGTGATTACGACACGATTTCAGTGTCTACATTTTTCCCTTCTTGTTGCGTAGCTTGTATTGGTAAGCGACGTGAACAAGAATAGAGTGTGGTTGCCCCAAGTGGGAATGAGGGTGATCCCCCTCAAAGTAGGAACTGATGAGGTGGAAAAGCACATCGGTGAGTGGTTTGATAAAAGTGGATGTGAAGAAGAATAGTGAAAAATGGGGAAAGGAGTAAAGGAAAAATCAGGCATATAGGTAAATAGGTAAATAGGCCAAGGTCAAAGGTAGTGGCAGTTTGAACGCACACATACATATAAACTGCGACAGGGTACCAGGTTGAAGAGCGTGTAAACTCTACATCATCTAAGGTTGATAGGTTTATCCAAACAAGGTTGAAGTGATTCCGGTATCCAAGGTATAGGATAAGGTCAGGAAGCACAACATAGGTTAGGTGCAGGAACATTTAGGTATGTTCTGGTACACCAAATGTAGGGTCAGGATAAACGGTCACGACAATAGGCTAGGTAAGGTCATTAGGTCAAAAAACACATGTAACGATGTCGTAAGGTATAGTGAACACATGAGGTCAAAGGTCACAAATAGTTTTCTGGGTCCAAGTAGATAGGTCACAGCACATGTAAGGCCGAGGTAGGGGTAAAATAAGGAGACGCCAATTGGTGAATGAGGTGAGGTTAAAGAAGGTGGTGGGCCAAAGAAGAAGGTAAAGTGGTCAAGGTAGATGTAGGGGAGGCAAAAGAAAAAGGAGGTAAGGAGAATGCAGTCAATGTGAGGGCAACGAGTAGGCAGGGTAACTGATAGCGGTTAGTATGAACTGATGATGGTGGAGAGGAACTGACAGCGGTTGTCTAGGGCATCATACCAGCATCGGTCAAGGGTTAACCGACATCGGTTGAGTTGGGTAGGATATAAAAATTGGAAAACCAGCGTTTTAAAATTCATATGTGTGCTGTTAAAAAAGGAGAAAAGGACAAGAAGAGAGAAAAGAGGAAGAGGATAAAAGAGAGCATTAGAGAGCTTGGTTGGTGATCCACATAGGTGAGATTGATTGGGCGAGAGGTGGGACCACGAGATCAGGTGGATTGAGTTGATTGGTTGGAGAGTCAGAGGTGATTTGGTGATGGCAAAGGAAAGAGAGGGATCGGGTGGACCAGGGGGGTGGCCGGAGGTACCTCCACGTCGACAATAGTGGGATCAGGTAGGAATTAAACCTTTGTTATTGATTTGTGAGTTAATTTGGTAAAAATATAAAAAATGTGAAAAATGGGGGTTAGGGGGGGAGAAATTTGAAAATAAGGGGAAAAGGGGGCAATGGGAATGGGGAAGGGTAGGCGGGAGGGAAAAAGGGTAATGTAGGAACAATTAGGGGTGTAAGGAGGGATTTAGGTGGGTAGAATGACTAGGAAGGGAAAAAGTAGAGTTGGGGAGTCGGGGTGGGTGGCATGACAGTGACTGATGTCAGTCGACTTGTGGCTGACGTCGGTGGGTAGTGACCAGTATCGGTTAAAGGGAGACCATGCTCAGTCAGGGGATAACCGGGGTCAGTTTATGATAACCGGTGTCAGTTAACCTAAGGGTAAGTTGGGACCAAAAAAGTAGGTTATGTGGGGAAGGGTTAGGTGAGAGGGGAAGGGTTTAGGGTGAGAAAGCAAGGTAGGTGGGGAGGGTTGAGGGTGGTTTTGGGTGAGGGTAGGGTAGATAGTTTCGGGTGGATGGGTTTGGGTAGGTTTGGGTGAGGGTTAGGGTAGATAGGTTTGGGTAGATGGGTGAGGGTAGGTTTGGGTGAGGGTTAGGGTAGATAGGTTCGGGTAGGTTTGGGTGAGAGACAAGGCCAACGGGATGGGGGTGGGGAAAAAGATGAGGTTGAGATGTGGGGTAAAAATAAGGTAAGTTGGGAAGGTGTACTAATACATTTCGTTTGTGGGATGTAGGTGAGAGACGAGCTGCGTATGAGGGCTCGGGTGTAACCCTTGTTATTGATAGTACGGGAGAGCATGACACATGCTGAGTAGTAGCATGTTGCAGATGTGGGGTTGATAGGGGTGAGGCACTACCTGCATGTAGTTCGGGAGGTGAGTCTTATGGTTGGCCTCATCGATAGATGGGACTCGGTGACCAACACCTTCCATTTTTCTACGGGTGAGATGACGATCACCCTAGAGGACATCTACAGGATCCTATGGTTGCCCATATTGGGGGGCCAGGTTTATTCTATCTCTTCATAGGTGTCTGAGGAGCTACTAGCACCCATTTTTTGTGAGGGTGTAGTAGACCTGACATTCCATAGTGCTAGCCTGATCTATGGAGCAATGTATAGAGCTCATCCAGAGGAGATGAGGTTAGTGGTACTCTTGATGGAGGTAGTGTGCTACTTCGTACTGCCAGATGTAGAGGGGGGTGATTCCTGAGGTTACTGATGGGTGTCCTCCATGACATGATGATACAGTGGACATGGTTCGCATGGGCACCTACATTGCTGATGGAGGTGTATAGAGAGCTATGGGCCTACGGGTGACTATGGAGGTTCAGCATCTGTTGTGTCGTACTACTACATTGTTGGGCTTACGAGCACATTGTTTGTGTTCGACCAGTGGAGATGCCTTGGGAAGATGCATTCCCACGGAAAGTTTTGAGGGTTGGGTATAGACGGTGGTACCGACGATGGGAGAGGATCGAGGTACTAGAGCTACACATGATGTAGCTTACTACCGGAGGTTGTTGGAGGGGTTGTCCCGGGTGGACATCATTTGGAGGCCGTATGTGGGCTTCCCCTCATACAGACAGATGGCCACAGAGCTAGTGGGGCTACAGATATATCTATGGATAGAGGGGAGGAGAGTGGGAGAGCATGAGCAGATACCCATAGAGTGGGTTAGATGCCAGTTTGGATTAGTCTAGGGTGTACCACCTCTGTTCCTGTAGTACATGAGAGATGATGCGGAGAGACCTATGTCTCCACCATGAACCACATTGCCAACTGGACTAGAGGATCATCCAGTAGACACCCAGATTGATGATACTGGGGTTACAGATGGGTACAGGTAGTGGTGGGTGACACAGCTGAGATCCATACCATTGAGGCCATGGAAGCAAGACTTAGCCACCATTGCAGTTCAAAGAGTTTCCCTACAGGGGCAGGTGGCTACTTTGGTGATGCAGCTTGGGATCATGTAAGGGTAGTTGACAGGTACAGAGGCACAGGTTGCCACATTATAGGCCTAGATAGTGATGTTGTAGGCTCAAGGGGAGATGGAAATGGAGAGGAGGTAGGTGGAGATGGTGGGGAGATAGCTGCTCTACAGGCATAGGTGCAGGCTTTATAGGGCTAGTTGGCCACAGTGCGGGGGCAGGTTACGGGTCTGCAAGGCCAACTGATAGTAACATAGGCATAGATTACTACCCTACAGGCCCAGATACAGGCACAGGCTCCAGAGCTGACTCAGGCTCTAGTACCAGGATAGGACTCAGTGTAGGTTTAGGGATAGGGTCCCATATTAGAAGTACCCATGTAGGTAGCGGGACGCATGGCACCTCCATAGACAGTGCCCATAGCTAAGTTCAGAGATGCCCTAGGAGAGGCATGGTATTACCAGGATCATTTGTTAGTTGTCAGGCTATATGTGCCCTCCTATGCCAAGTATAAAGCATAGTAGGCCTCTAGTTAGAGGACCAAATCCCACACTCATAGTGTGGAGAGTACAGGGGGGCGGTGAGCCTAGGGATAGGGTCATGGTGAGGCCACTAGTGTGCATAGGCCAACCCTAGGTGAGGGGCTATGAGTAGGAGGTGAGGCAGGTGTTGGGCCCCAGACTAGTGTGGCAGACGGGTTGGGAGAGACACAATCATAGGGAGCATTCCCCAACATCAGATGGGGAGATGATTGACCTGCTATGGACCGTCCTGCGTGTCGAGTCATTTTTGTATGTATTATATATGAGACCAGCCTGCGCGCTGAAGATATTTTGTATTAATTCATTCATCCTTTTTGTATATATGAGACCGGCCTACGTGCCGATGGCATTTTGTATTATATATTGGCCTGCGTGCCGACATTTTTGAGATGATGGCCATGATGAGATGGGCATGTATTTTGAGATACAGAGTTATTGATTTATATGATGAGATACATGGTATTTTGTGATGTGTTGATGTGTTTATGAGATATTTGTTTATGGCTTGTGTTAGATGAGATATGGATTTGTTACTTTTTATTAGATGAGATACGGGTTTGTTGATTTGATTAGGTGAGTTAGGCATGATGGAGTCAGGTCAGTTTAGGCATGGATTGAGTCAAGTTGGTTAGGTATGGTTGAGTTAGGTTTGGTTAGGCATGGATTGAGTTAGGTTATAGGCATGGTTGAGTCAGGTGATAGGCATGGATTGAGTCAGGTTGGTTTAGGCATGGATTGAGTCAGGTTGGTTTAGGCATGGTGGAGTCAGGTTGGTTTAGGCATGGTGGAGTTAGGTTGGTTTTGGCATGGTGGAGTTAGGTTGGTTTAGGCATGGTGGAGTTAGGTTATAGGCATGGATTGAGTCAGGTGATAGGCATGGATTGAGTCAGGTTGGTTTAGGCATGGTGGAGTTAGGTCGGTTTAGGTATGGATGTTCATTTCGGTATTTTGATAACAAATGGCAATATAAATCCATTAGATGGTGTAAAATGTGGAGAATGTTAGTTATGTATGAAAATGTGAAATAATATAAGTGGTAAAAGTTATGTGGTATATGGTTTAGAGGTTGAGGTTTCTGATATGAACAGGAAATCAGGTAAAAGTGGGGAAAATGGTTAGGGTAAAGAGTGGTTGAGCTAACCTTCTAGGGCCCCATGCCCTGGAAGTGCTGCCTACATAGTCCCAGTGAAAAGGGACCTCAGGCTGATGTAGTTCTATCATAATCTAGGGAAGAATACGAGAAGATATAAGAATAGGTAGTGAGGTTAGTAGTTAGGTTGGATTCGAGGTCATAGGTATGATTAGGTCAAGGTTGATTAGATCAGGTGGAATATAGGTAGATAGGTATGGGTGAATTTAGTTCAATAGGTAGTGTTGATTCCAGGTCAAGGTTGATTAGGTTATGTGGAATATAGGTAGATAGGTATGGGTGATTTTAGGTCGATAGGTAGTGTTGATTCCAGGCCATAGGTATAATTAGGTAATGTTTGGGTAGATAGGTAAAAGTGATTTTAGGCTGATTGAGGTGTGAGAAGAAAACCCCAAAAGACAGGTGTCGAGGGTCTAGTCCTATATAGGAAGATAAAAAGGTAATAAAGAAAACAAAAGATAGGAGGGGGCAAGAAAGCCACCCGATTGGAAAGGATCAAAACGTATGAAACACATCTACAAATAGGATAGTGAACGTAAGACCGTAAAGACATTGCATGATTGATTACTCTAAAGGTGAAGAATAGTCACAAAATCACCAAATGTTGTAGATTCAACAGGTCCCTTGAGGAAGTATGAGGTGAAGAGACAACGGGTAAGGAGGTGTAGGTAATTGGGTCATAAAATGAGAAGTAAAATGCCTTGGGCAATAGAGCCAAGATCACAGTAGGCAAGTCCATGACAAAAAAGGTTACTTTTCTTTTTGAATTTTTAGATAGACTGATCAATGTGGGAAGTCTATACGGGATGAGTATATGTCTCCTTGAGGTCTTTGCCAAGCTAATCAATGCGGGAAGCTTCTAAATTTTGATTTTTGAGAAGATAGTCCTCCTTTTGGAAAGACTATGTAGAGAGTTGTAAGCTTTTTATAGCTGTCCTTCAAAGGATCAGTCTACTTATAGCGATAATTAAAGGCATAAGATGTCCTATTGAGGGATTCATCTTTTATATTAGAAGTTTGACTCAAGGAGTTGATCCCTTATATTGGAAGATGTTCTTCTGAGGGACTCATCTTTCTTTTTTTTTCTTTTGTTTTTTGTCTTTTAAGTCATGGACGAGACTATAACGAAACATTTGGTTCTTGTTGAGAAGACAAGGGTGAATGACCATGGGATCTCATCTAAAAGAAGACGAAAAGTATCCATGAGAATCAAGCCATGTGTAGAGATGTGGTGCACATATTTAAGATAAGGAAAAAGGGTGAAGGGTAATCACATGATCCTTGTTTAGTCGTTGGAGATGAGGGGTGGAAAAAAGAAAGGTAAATGACACTCAAGGGATGAGCATGAACTAGATAAATAGTGATGTAGGACAGAAGTCAACAATAGAACGGTCAAAGATACAAGGCATTTAGGGGCTCAGGTTCGAGCTTAACATCAAGTGAAGACAAGCGATAAGCACCTGATCCATAGTCATGGGTGATGATGTATGGTCCAAGCCAATTAGGAGAAAATTTGCCCTGTTTGCTTTTTTTTGCTTTAGTTACGTGTTGATTTTCCTTGAGGATGAGATCACCAAATTTGAAGGTGTGTTCATGGACACATTTTTCATAGGCATGCTTGATGCGTTTTTGGTAGACTTGGAGATGGTCGAGGGCATGAAGATGACATTCATCTAATAACTCAAGTTGTGCTAAACGGTCTTGGTGAAAGTCATCATCAGTGAGCATATCTTGAAGGGAGATACAGAAAGATGGGATCTAGACTTTGAGAGGAAAAACAACTTTGGTACCATAGACCAGAGAAAATGGAGTAGTAATGGTGGAGGTGCGAATACTAGTACGGTACACCCAAGGGGCGAAAGGAATGTGCGTATGCCAATCCTTCCTAGTATTGTTAACCACTTTCATGAGAATTTTGTTTAGTGTTTTGTTGGTGGATTCATCTTGGCCATTGGTTTGTGGGTAATATGGTGAGGAGAAGATAAGCTGGATATTGAAAGTGTCACAAAGCTTCTATAGAGTTTTGTTTTTTAATTGTTTACCATTATCAGTGATAAGGCAACGTGGAACACCGAAGCAACAAATAATGTGATGATTGATGAACTCACATATTTTCTCAGCTTTAGTGGAGATAAGGGGTATGGATTCAACCCATTTGGTGTAATATTCGGTAGCGGTGATGATCCATTGATGTCTTAAGGAGGAGTGAGGATTAATCTCTCCAATAAGATCCAAACCTCGTTGAGAAAAGGGCCAAAGATCATGAGCAACTTATATGGAATGACTAGGTGTATGATGAAGATTGGCATGTTGTTGGCATTTTCATAATGCTTAACGTAGTTGCAACAATCATTATTGAGGTTCGGCTAGTAATAGCCTAGGTGAAGAATGCGTTTAGCAACAAGAAGGCCACTGAAGTGACCTCCACAGATGCCATTGTGGACTTATTTAATGGTATAGGGGATTTCAGAGCTGGTAAGGCATCGTAATAGGATACCATCAAAGTCACGTTTATAGAGGATGCCACCCATGATGAAATAATGAGAGGCCTTTTTGAGAAAGGTGTGTTGTCCATTACATGTGAGATCAGGAGGCAATATCGAAAGGGAAAGGTAGTCCGCAAGCTGCTTATACCAAAGGTCTTGTGTGTTTAGTGAGGTAGTTTAGATGAGGTTAACACAACAAGATTTATAAGATGGTTTTGGTATGCATTTTACAGTAACAAAGATGTCTAAATCAGTAGGTGAAACGGGTATTTGGGAAGCGAGGCAGGCCATGGTATCTGCGAATTTATTGGTGGATCACGGAACAGTTTGAATTTTATAGCGGTCAAAGGTAGTCAACATGATGCCGACGTAACATTTGTACTATTGAAGTATTTCATTATGACATTGATAAACACCATTGACTTGATTTACTACCAGTTGAGAATCACCAAAGATATTAATGGACCTGAAATTTAAGGTATAGGCAGTCACAAGACCCAATACAAGTGCTTCGTATTCAGCGATATTGTTGGTGCATTAAAATTCGAGTAAAAATGACAAGGGCATGGGTTCACCATCAAAAGGAATGAGGATAATTCCTGCACCACCCCCATGCTGACATTTGGAATCGTCGAAGAATAAGGTCATTTGGTAAGGGTCATCATCCAAAGAGAGGTTAGCAATGGATTCGTCAGGGAAATCAAATTTTGAAGATTGATTCCCAGAAAGAGGCACATCAGCGAGATGGTCAACAATGGCTTGGCCCTTGATAGATTTTTAGTGGATGAATTCGAGGTCTATGTCAGAAAGAAGCATGAGCCAACATGTGACACATTGATTTTGGTAAGGTTTAGCATACATGAAGTGTAAGGGGTCAGTGTTGGTCACAACATAAGTTTTATGGTTGAGTAGGTAATGGTGAAGTTTTGTGGTAACAAAAAATAAGGCTAAGCAAAGTTTTTCAGGGTGAGTGTATTGAGTTTCATAGTTCAGAAGGGTACTGCTTATGTAATAAACCAACTTCTCCCTATGTTGTTCGTCACCATGAGCGAGCATGGCCCTTAGAGAGTGATTGGTAGTTGAGATGTATAGATAGAAGGTTTGGTTGTCTTTAGGTGGAATGAGCATGGGTGGTTGGAGAAGGTATTGTTTTAAGGCCTCAAAAGCTTTGTGGTAGTCGTCATTCCATTTGAAATAGACATCCTTTTTGAGAAGGTGATGAAATGGTTGACAACGGTCGGAGAGTTGGGAAATAAATCGATGAATAGATTGCAATTTACCTTGTAGGCTACGAAGCTATTTAAGGTTAGTGGGTGGAGGCATTTCCAAAATGGCCTTGAATTTAGCAGGGTCAAATTTTATACCATGTAAGGAAATGATAAATCCCAGGAAATTTCCTGAGAGAACCACGAAGATGCACTTTTTAGGTTGGAGGTGGATGCAATATTTAATGAGGCAATCGAAGATGTTTTCGAGGATGGTGAGGTGCTCAGCACAACGTTTAGATTTG
The DNA here is from genome assembly GCA_019776745.2 of Taxus chinensis. Lineage (NCBI taxonomy): Eukaryota > Viridiplantae > Streptophyta > Pinopsida > Cupressales > Taxaceae > Taxus > Taxus chinensis. The sequence goes on from CM034150.1 coordinate 212,375,765, forward strand.
GCCAAGAGATCATCCACATAATCTTCCAATATGAGATGCATAATATCATAGAAGATGTAAGTCATAGCACGCTGATATGTAGCACAAGTGTTTTTAAGGCTGAAAGGCATGACTCGATAGCAGAAGGTTCCCCAAGGGGTAATGAATGCAGTTTTGTGTTGATATTTGGGAGCGAGAAAGATTTGGTTATAACTCGAGAAACCATCCATAAGTGATAACATCTCATGGCCAGCAGTAAGGTCAACCAACTGGTCAACTCCAGGCAGAGGAAAGTCATCTTTCGGGCAGGAAAGGTTGAGATCACGGAACTTGGTGCAAATGTGAAGTCCCCCTGTCGCCTTAGTGACAGGGACAATGTTAGAAATCCATTGGGGGTAATCGATGGGTAAGATGAAGGAAACTGAGAGAAGGCATTTAAGCTCTTCTTTGACAAGAATAGCAATGCGAGGGTGCATTTTCCTCAACTTTTGTTTTACGGGTTTGGCATCAGGAATGGTTACAATGTTATGGACCACGATAGTGGGATCAATGTTAGGAATGTCAGCATAGGACCAAGCAAAAGCATGGCTATGACTTTTAAGAAAAGAAGTGAGGGCTTCCTATTCAGCATCATCAAGAGATTGGCCAATCTTGAGAATGTTGGGGTCTTTCTGAGTGTGGATGTTGACTTCGATGGTCGATCCATTCAAAAAAATTTGTGTCTCAGAAGGTAACGACTGATGAATATAAGAGTCCTTAGCACCAAGATAGGTGACTATGGACTCATCATCTTGACATTGAACAACATTAATAGGAGTATCATCCCCTATCATGTCAGAATACAAGAAAGGAAGAGAGGAAGGAGCCTTACCATCGCGGTGATAGGTCAAATGCCCCAAGGAAATGGTATTTATGGAAACAAAAAGGTAGGAGGGATAGATTCAGGATCCATTGACTCCGTTGGTGAATGTGGTGAAGGTGGGGTAGGTGAAGAAGGTGGAGAGGGGTCAATGTCTTTAATGAGTTCAATACGGGGCTTTTTGGTAGGTAGTTCGGTAAAACTGATTCCACTATGATCATTGTGTTTACGCGTGGTACATAAAATAACAGTGTGATGACCTTTTTCATAAAGGCCAAAACTGAAACCCTTCCAAGCACAGTGGTGTAGGAAAGTGTGAGCAAAGCAGTGGTTGGTAAGTGACTGAAGGTTAGCTGAAAAAGGTTGGGTTTGTGATGGTGGTTTGGGTGTGTAAGTGGAAATGTCAAGTCCCCCATAGGTAAGATGGGTATGGAAGTGGGGAGGACCATAAAGGATACGCTCACCTATGTGGTGATCATAGTGAGGATGCTAGTGAAGGTTTCCACACTCTTACGGAGTAAGGAATGTATTGACATTGTACAGGTGATACTCCCCCATAGTGAGGCGTTGAACAACACCTTCCAAGGGATTAGTGGTTGATATATTGGTGGCTGAATGGAGGAAGCATTAGAAGTTAGATCGGTAGAGGTATCGATTAGTTAGGAAGCTAATGTGTGACTGGTAGAAGCGACAACATTGATGGGAATAGAATATTTAGGTGAAGGTGAGGTTGCCACAGCACTGGTGGATGGGGTCGTGTGTGAAGAAGATGTAGGTAGGGAGGTAGATGCCTTAACAGGTACAAGGAAATCATTGGGCCGGTAAGGCATGTTGCAGGTTTTGAAAGGTGATGGGTCAACTAGAATGGTATAGGAACGTCCTTCATGTTCAAACTTTACACATCGGTGTAAAGTGGAAGGAACACAACCCATGGCATGAATCAAGGGTTTTCTGAGCAAAAAATTGTATTCAAACTCCCCTTCCAACATGTAGAACAACTCAAGAATAGTACGGGGACCCACACAAATGTGGAGGATGATAGTGCTGAGTGTACAGGTGATAGCGTCATTGAATGAATGCAACATGCCGGGATGCTTATGCATGCAGTTGTTGGGTATGCACATTTGTTCGAATGTGTGAGAGGAGATGATGTTAATGCTGGCACCCCCATCGATCATAACACATCGAACACATATATTATCGATATGGATGGAGATGAAAAGTGTAGGATCTGGGTCACCGGTTTAGTGGGGGATAATTTTTTCCTTCGAGAAACTAAGGATAACAACTTGGTGAACAGGTGGAGGTGATGAGGTAGATGGCAATTTTGTGAGAGAAGCGACATGATGAGGTGTGATAATAAATGCTACAGGTGTGGGGTCATTAGGTAAAACTTCAATAGCTTGAAGGACCTCTATGAGGGCTTGACGATGTGACTCCGAGGTCTGGATGAGGTCGTATAATGACATTTTGATGGGAGATTGGTGTAGTTGTCTGAGCATGGTGTGATGTGTGACACCATTAGAGATGGGGTATGTGGGGCTATGGATAGTTATCTTAGGTATGGGTGCAAATTGTATGTTGGGTATAGGATTGGTTGGTGGGTTAGCTGCCTTTTCTTTGCCCTTTTGCACATGTGTAGTGATGTGTACCATGTTGATTTGAGGGAAGTTGGCAAATGGAGAAGGTGTAGGGTAAGTGGTATAACGACATGACAGGAAAAAACCTACTGGAGGAGAAAAACCTTATGAGGTGAGTTGGGCACAACGACATTTAGATGGAGGTGTGGCAAGTTCTCTGATGTGAACCATGTTAATCTCAAATTTTGGGGGTGGCTATATGAGCTATGAGGGTGGAGGTTGTTGTATAGGTGTAGGAGGAAGATGTGAAGAAGGTGGCGAGGGTAAAATAGGTTCATCATCCAAGAGGTCATCATCATCAAAATTGGGGTCAGAAGGACATAATTGAATGAGGGAAGCCTTTAGACCCTTACAGTTCTCAACATCATGTCCTGGCACATGATGGTAAGTGCAAATTTTAGTATCATCAAACCCTTTTGGTTTAGATTTAAGAGGGTCGTAAGGTCTAAGAAGAGGGAGGGTGATAGCAGAGCTTTCCAGGAGGTTAGCCAAGATGGTGGCGTATGATCCCACCAATGGATCACAATGTGAAGTGAAAGTAGGTTTGGTTGGAAGATTGGGTAGTTGTGGTGGTAGTTGAGGTCATGCAGTCTAGGATTTGGGTTGTACTTTCTTTGATGTAGATACAACAACAGAAAGAGGGGTAAGTTTAACCACCTCTTTGGATATTAACGGTTTTGTCGATTTTTGGAGCCTTTTCTCAGGTAGAGTCATAGGGGGAGCATGTGATGTAGATGGAAAGGTAGATGGTGGGAGAGGACGAGTGACCCAAGGGGACAAATGAGGTGCAATGGTAGGTGTTGGTTGGATTCGAGAGGGAGGTACAGGTGAGGTGGAAGAAAATGTCATAGGTAATGAAGGAGTTATAGAAGATAATGGTGGTATAGGAGGAAAAGAAGTTATAGATGGGGATGAAGGATGCAAGGTTCACCTAGGTAGAGTTGCAGGCTGTGGTAAAGGGGTCAAGGGAATTTTAGATTTTCCCCTGGAGAGATTAAATTTTGTTAAGGTAGAGGGGTGAGGTCCCAAGATGGATGGTAGGGGTGAATATGATAAAGGTATAGTTGGTGAGATCGGCATATGCGGATTAGAAGGTTGGGGTTTTCGTTTAGGTTGAGGGATTGGTTCAATAGGTATATGGAAAGATGTGGTCAAGTGTATCCTAATAGGAGGATGTGCAAGGTTTGATGTGGGTGTGACCCATAGAACGCTAGTGGGTTTTGATACAAAAGATGGTGTTAGAACATGCCGGCTAGCAATAGAGGGGTGGGTATAGATGAGGACGATGCAGTAGAAGATGCATCGAGAGTTATGTTCATGCACGATTTGGGTTGTTGAAACATCTTCAGATAAATGGTAGAAGTGTCTGTGGAAGATGATTGCATTTGGGTCGAAACTGGGAGTAAGAGACACCCCCAAAGTGAAAACCTATCAACATAGTCCAAGCAGTCATCCAAACGTGAGAACGACACTGTGGTAGATGAGGCAGATGTGGAGTGAGTAGGTATTCCCGTAGGTATTTCGAGTAGGTATTCCCATAAAAAGATGAGGCAGATGTGGAGCGAGTAGGTATTCTATAGGTAAGAGAGCCGAAAGTAGGTTCGTATGATCTTGGGTAACTGATGGAGAATGGTCACTGAGTGATAACGGAAAATCTATTGGATCCTGAATAGGTGGAGAAGACAATGGGTACTCCTATGTGGGTGGAGGAGGTATAATTGGCAGCAGTTCACTGGGTAGGGAAGCTAAAGGGGAAATGATATTGGTGATAATGAGAGACTCTTCCGCAGGTGTACAGGGAGGTGAAGGGCTTTCCTCTATGGGTAGAGGAATGGATAAAGTAGGTTCCTATGTAGGTAGAGGATTTAAGGCTAGAATTTCCTCGATGGAGGGAATAGGAGATATTTGGGAATCAAGTGATAAGTCAGTAAAGATAACATGTACCTCACGTGTATTACTTTCGTTGTGTGAGGCATTACCAATTTGGTCATTAGATGGGGAATGGTTAGGCAATGGTTTCTTGAATATATGAAGGTCTTGATTGGTGGGTGCATTAGGGTTATTTAGGACTAACTCGCTACTCTCGAGAATTCCTTGAATAATGTTTTTAAAGGTGATACAATTGCTGTCACTGTGACCATTTACAAGGTGATAGTTACGGTAGTCATTTTCCTTGTACCAACCTGGTATGGGGCGAGAGGGGTCAAAACCAGTATGTTGTTTGATAGGCAGAAGGGTGATGGCATTAGCTTTAATAAGCTTTTTTAAAACAGATGAATATGGTTCCCTAATTGAGGTGTATTTCTTTTTTTCTCATTTGAATGGGAAAGCTTGGACTGGTAACAGATTGGATGAAGGTTTATCATGATTGGATGGATGGGCAGAGCCAGCCTTAATTACCACTGCGTTGATAGTTCCTTTGGCTTTGGAATGACTTGTCTGAGGTTTCAAGGAAGAGGAAGTATCATGTGGTTTAAACGAGGAGTTATTGTTTCGTAATTGTATCTTCTTCTCTTCGATGGAACGAATTTCAAGATTACGTGCCATGGTGAAAGCCTCATCGAATGTTCAAAAGGTTTGCACCTGTAAGGTATGTGAGATATGTCTAGCACAGGCTCGTGTGAAGAGCTCTATGAGTTTAGTTTGCTCTAATTAGAAAGTGAGTTGGTTGATTAGGTTGCACCAACGAGTGAAAAAATCTATAATAGATTCATCGTCATATTGACGAATAGAATAAAAATCGGTCATGGTAACCTTCTTGACAACATTAATCGAAAAATGATCCAAGAAGGATTGGGCTATTTGTTTGAATGACAAGATGGAATGTCTAGGTAATCCACTATACCAGTCTAGTGCTGGACCAGTTAGGGACATGGGAAAGGTTCACAAAAGTAGAGCATCATCATGGGCAATTAAGTAACACCCATGTTTGAAAGATTGCAAATGTTGTTACAGGTCTTCCTTACTATTGAAGTGGTTAAACTTAGGCATCTCCCAGTGTACTGGATATGGGCGAATGGGAATAGATGGGTGAATAGGCTCATTACAAATATCATCATAGGTGAGAGAATTGTGGGTGCCTGAAACAGATGCTTATAATGTCTGCATCTTTTCCATCATTAACTTGATAAAGTCATTGTTAGGTTGTGAAGATTGGGTACCCCTCGGAATGAAAGGAGGTTGTTGTGGGACATATGAAGAATAGGACATCCTAGAATATGGTCGTGTCGAATAAGGAGGCAGGAATTGAGAGATAGATATAGAGAGTATATACCTGGACTGCATGACTAATGAAATAGGGGGTGGCTGGTAGTAGGTATGTGAGGGTGGGACACTCGTAGTGACCCTAGTAGAGATGGGAGGTAGAGATTAGGGAATAGAAAGGACAACGTTTTGAAATGGGGTAGAGGTTACCAACAACAAGGGTGGTAGCATTGCGACTGGTATATAGGAGACAACAGGTGTGGATGATGCTATGTTTTGGGTGTTGGATAAAGGTATGGTAGAGACTGCGGGTGCAATAGAGGTGGCAGTTACAGTGATCAAAGCTGGTGTGAGACCTAGCTATAACACAATTGGGGATAAAATGGGTGAGGTCACCATGGTAGGAGGTGGAGCCAAGGTGGAGGTGGTCATTAGGGATGGAGATAAGGATATGGGCATGCCATAGTTCAATTGACCCGAGGCATCTCGAGTGGAGGGATGAGTGAGGTAGTGGATCAAAGCTGTGGGATTCTGATCCAGGAGTCGTGCAAACTCCGTGTCACATGTAGGAATGGTGATACGTTGATTGAGATCCATGGATGATGAGATGGAAGGTGGCGAAGGACCAGGTGATGAAGGGCTAGGTGGTAAAGAGCTAGGTGGTGAATGGCTAGGTGGGAGCAGTAGTCGACTAGTGTGAAATACAAGGGCGCTTGCCTGACTATGGGTCAGCACCATGTGGATAGGAACTGATTTGGTGAGACTGTATTATGTTTGAATGGCACAAAACACAACAAAACTAGGAAAATAGTCAATATTGAGTGAATTAGGTTGGCTAGTAAGCTGTAAAACAACATAGGGTGACCGACGCCGATTCAGGTAAATCGATGCTAGTTAGGCTTAACTGGTGCCGGTTACTGTGAAAAACCAACAGTTTGTTAAATGATGGTCCCAAACTACCAATTTTCACACAGGTCGAGACGTAAGGTGACTGTGATTGAAGTAACAACAATGTGAAAGGTGATAGGAGCCTTTTATAGCTCATAAAATGAAATAGGCATCTTTCGGATAGGTACCAAGAATACTTCAGACCAATGTTGGTTGGGTTAAACTGATGCTAGTTAAAGATAACCGTAGCCGGTTACTATGAAATTGAAACAAAGAATAAGAAACTTGGTTGTAATTTAAAATTTTGGTGTTGAATTAAACCTAGAAGTCTAAGAATGATGTAGATGTGGTCCAGGCACACTCAGACGAAGTCATAATACACCAACTATGATTGGGAGTGTGCAAGGAAAGAGAAAAAGAATGATCGAAAACTCTCACCTCAAAACAAAAATCAAGTAGAACACTAAGAAAGAACGTCCCTAGAGTGCCTATTCTATTACGTTTGTTCAGCTTATGCTATTTATATGGACTGACTATTATGAACAGAACAATAGAATTTCTTGGTGAGGAAGGCTTCCTACGAAGAAATAATTCTAAAGGGTTAGGTTTCAGGAATGTTATGGCAAGGGTGGGCTTCACTCTGAAGTATGACTCGACACAGCAGTGAGCTAGGTGCTCACTGTACCATGATCGTGTGATCACCTACAACTTCTTCCAGGTAGGATGTTGTTTAAGAATGTATGTATGTATTTTGAATTTTTGTGTGGTTTGGTAAGAATCAAAGAAGGAGAAAAAGATAGAAGTTCTTGTTAATGGCGAATCACAGCACCCCTGAATGTCTGCAACTTGATGGGTTGAGACTCTCAGTGTGATTGCATAACATGGAGCTTTTCCCAAGTGTGGGACCTTACGAAATCGGAAAAGCTCTCCGGATGAAGGTTGGTTCCTATTCCTCTGTCTAGATGTACACAAAAAAAAAGAGGGTTTACTCAAAAACCTAATCTAACTTTTTAAGGAGACAAGGTAAAAAGATGCATACAAATAAACCTAAACTAATAAAGGTGATGCACCAAGGAATGAAGAACATCTGTCTTTCAAATAAACACAAACCATTAAAATGTAATGCAAGATCATGCACAGATAACCAGATTTGTAGTGAAAGATCAAGAGGATGTAAATGAACATAGAGAGGGTTGAGAATCATCCACAGACATGCATTATTTGCTCTAAATATTGATAAAATACACTACAAAATGCTAGGAGGAAAAGTTGCATTACAGTTTTAGATGGGAGGTTTGAACTCCACAAATTCACCTGCTAAAGAGAAGAAGGGAGGGGCAAAACAAGAATGTAAAACCTTTAGAAAGAAGCCCCTCCTTACAATTTATAGCAATAATGAGAGAGAAAAGAGAGAGGAATTCCAAATCTACCCCAACCACCTCTAGGTTGTATTTAATTCATCTCATTATGGTGGTAGGTGAGAACCCTAGCAAACCCAAAAAAATGGTGAATTTTATTTTTCATTTTTGAAGAAATTTTTCTCACTCAATTAAATATATCTAGTCGTAGTTGGATAGAGGACCTTGTAATATTTTTGAAAAGTCCAACCTTGCATGAATCCGAGCTCCTTGTGAAAAGTTACGGCCATCTAAATATTTGCGCCAGGGTTTGCTTTCTGTTGGGGTGTTAACGCTCAAAATGTTGCACCTCCTGAAGATGCGCCTCGGCGCATCCATCCTCGTGTCGACATATTTTTACCTGCACCCTTAACCTGCACCAAGGAACATCCATTTTTGTGTCGATATCTTTTTACCTGCGCCCTTAACCTGTGCCAGGGCGCATCCATTTTTGTGTCGACATCTTTTTACCTATGCCTTTAACCTGCGCCAGGGCACATCCATTTTTCGTGTCAACATCTTTTTACTACCTGTGCCAGGGTGCATCCATTTTTGTTTCAACATATTTTTACCTGCACCCTTAACCTGTGTCAGGGCACATCCATTTTTTGTGTCAACATCTTTTTACTTACACCCTTAACCTATGCCAGGGCACATCCATTTTCGTGTTGACATTTTTTGATGTGTGCCCTTAACCTGCGCCAAGGCGCATCCATTTTCATGTCGACATCTTTTGATGTGTGCCCTTAACCTGTGCCAGGGTGCATCCATTTTTTTGTCAACATATTTTTACCTACGCCCTTAAGCTGTGCTAGGGCACATCCATTTTTGTGTTGACATCTTTTAATGTGTGCCCTTAACCTGCGCTAGGGTGCATCCATTTTCGTGTCGACATATTTTTACTTGTACCCTTAACCTACACCTCCTGAAGATGCACCTCAACTGTTGGTGATGCAATAAATATCGGGTTTTGAGTTTCTTTGATTTCCATATTCTTCTGTTTGTCTATATCTACCTGGGGGGGAAGATATATACAACAATTTGGTGACTCAACGGGATCACCTACCTACTAGGTAGAAGATCAGTGGCCTCTTAGCAATCCATTGGGCATGGAGTCATAAGCAATAACCTTAAACCAACCTGATATTTGATCCTGAGCCTGATACCACAACTTCTTCTCTGAGAGCATACTAGACTATATAAATTCAACTTGAGAGCAACAAAACCTGTGCCGAAGCACTTAGGGAAATTGAAACCTAACTACAACAAGACAATGTGCATATGCACTTAGAGGAATTGAAATCTAGGCTAATATTTACAATGGTAAACCTTTTCCTTTTAGTAACAATGTTTAAGATAGATCCCATTAACCAGAATCGGGAGTTCTTTTCCATCCAATGTAGACAACTGGAAGGCATTACTACTTTTACATCCAGTGACCATGTAGGGGCACTCCAAATGACATCAAACTTGGAATGCCTTCCTGATTTTTCTCGATCTGCATCCCATTTCAGAACTAGATCCCCTTCCTGGGAGGTTCTTGCTCTTGCTTTCTTATCAAACCATATTTTTACTAAGGCCTGATCCTTTTCAATCGTCTGAACTACATGCTCTCTGATTTCTTCCAATTCCATCAACTCTGCATATTTGGCCTCCATTGGTTCGAACTCAGACAACTCCAATGTTGGGAATTCTATTGATATACGCAATACTGCCTCTTTCCCATAGACCAACTTGTAAGGAGAACTACCTGTAGACCTCTTTAGTGTTATCCTATTAGCCCATAATGCTGATTTTAGCTTGGTATGCCATGTTATTTGGTTTTCATCTAGAGTCCTTCTGATGATCCTTAGCAAATTCTTGTTCTTGGACTCTACCTATCCATTACCCTGCAGGTAATAATTTGAAGAGGTGCTCAAATAGATTCCATTCTGGACAGCCCATTCTGTAATCTTGGAACCTATGAATGCCAATGCATTTTCTGATATTATAGTGGCCAACACACCAAACCTGGTCACTATTCCTTCATTAAATTCTAGTATGTTAGACTCATTTGCCTCTTTGAGTGATACTGCTTCAGTCCACTTGGTGAAATAGTCCGTTACCGTGAGAATCCACTTGTGGCCTTGGCTTGAGTTTGGGTTGATGACCCCAATGAAGTCCAATACCCATTGAATAAATGGTTGGTCAACCAAAATTGGGTGCAATGGAAGTGCTGCTAGTCTTTCTTTTCTCATGAAAAGCACACATTTCTTGCACTTTTTTATCCATGTATAACAATCACTGAACACTGTCGGCCAATAATACTTTGCCTTCATTATTTTGAGAGCTATTACTCGTGGGGTGAAATGTCCTCTGAAATCTCCATTGTGAAAATATCGTAACACTCTCTCAATTTGACCTGTCCCAATGCACCTCAATAGAACTCCATTGATGTCTTTCTTGAACAAAACACCATCAACAAGCACATATGGAATGGCTTGTAATCTAAAGTATCTCCTCTTTGCTTTCGTCATTTCTGGAGGGCATAAGCCTACCTGTAGGAAGTGTATCATATTCTGAGTCCAACAAGGAGTGGGCACATCATCATTTTCCTGTTCTTGACCATCCTGTAGTACCAAGATAGTTTCGTTTGCATCGCTTGCTTCAACTTGCCGACTCAAAGATAGTTGTTCACATAGTCCTTTTCCACGTACTAGTTTTGTGACCTTGATCTTGATGTCATATTCCATGACACGGGTTATCCATCCCACATGTTTCTCATTCAGATCCTTGTTTAGAAGGAAGTCCTTGACTCCTATATGAGAGATAAATAATTGGATCTTGTTATTTGAGACTAGGTGCTTGAATTTCTTTAAGTTCCTGATCACTGCAAGGACATGCTTTTCAATGAAAGAGTACCTATTTTCGTATTCCTCCAAGCCTTGACTGAAGAAAGAAATTGTTTGTTCTAATCCTTCTTTGTTTTGTTGTACCAGGATTGAAAAAATGGTGTCTCCACCACCGAAGGCATATAACATGAAGTCCTTGGAGAATTCTGGATTGACGAGAGTTGGAGCTTGAGATATAGCCTCTTTTACTGCCTCAAAACTTGCCTTTCCTTCAGATGTTCACTTAAATGCCATGCTCTTCTTCAACATCAGCGTTATTGGCTTTACGAGAGTTGCAAAGTTTGGAACAAACCTGCGGACGAAATTGATCCTTCCTAAGAATCTTTGAAGAGCCTTCTTGTGACTTGGTAATAGCAATGCTCGAATTGATTCAACTCTTTCTGGGTCAATCGTCAACCCCTCCTTTGAAACAATATGGCCTAGAAGTTTTCCTTCGTGAGCCAAAAATATGCATTTTTTGGGATTTTATGATACCCCAAATCTTCTACATCTCTGAAATACCTGCCTCAAATGACAGAGGTGATCCACTACATTTTTTGAGAATATAGTGATGTTGTCAAGATATATCAGAACTATTTTATTGATCAATCCCTTGAATTCCATATCCATTGCCCTTTGGAAAGTGGCTCCAGCATTTGATAGCCCAAATGGCATCTTCTTGTAGGCATAGGTGCCCCATTTGGTGGTGAAATCCATCTTGAATTGGTCATCTTCTTTCACCATTATCTGATTATACCCTGAATAGCCATCTAGGAGAGAGAATCTCTCTGAACCAGACACCACTTACAATATTTGTTCCATTGAAGGAAGTGTGTAATGGTCTTTGAGAGATGCCTTGTTGAGGTCTCAGAAGTCTACACACAACCTGATTTCTCTACTCTTCTTCCTGACCGGAACCAAGTTTGCAACCCAGCTTGAGTGCTTGATCGGGAATATAATGCTTGCCTCTATTAGCTTGTTTAGCTCTTTCTTCATTAGAGGCTCAATGTGAGGGTTGACTGGTCTCTGCTTCTCCCTGATGGGTTTAGCATCTGGATCCAATTCTATGGTATGTTGTGCCAACTTCGGATTGAATCCTCTCAAGTCTTCATAACTCCAAGCGAAGACATCTGGGAATTCTTGGCAAAGCTGTATGAAATCTGATTTCTCCTACTCAGTGGCCACTTTACCAATTTGAAGTGTTTTGCCTTCCCCAACCAGAATTGGCTCTGAATATTCTCTCTTGCCCTGTATGTTAGCATTTTCCTTATGGAACTGGTCATTAGGTTTGAAGATAGACTCCAATGTTACTAAACCCTTGTGAATCTCGTTTGTCTGTAGCTGCACTACTTGATCCCCGTACTGCTACTCTAGTCTATCCTGATTCCTCACTGAGAATTCAGCCTCTTCTTGTAAAAAATTGTCGATCTGTTGATCGTTCTCAAACACCTACCAGCTTGTGTTATTATCTGGAACTACTGGCCTCACAATCACATGCATATGTGGTTGTTTTTTTCCCCTTCTAATGTTGTCAACCACATCAAACGTTGCTCTAACTACTGTGAGCCTATCTGTGGCTTCATTTTTCTTCCTAGGTATGGACACGATGCTGAAAGCTTCGAAATCCTCAACGAGGTCCCATACCCTATTATTGTAGTTTCTTAGTAGGTAATTATTTGTAGCATGTTTTCCCCTGACTTGGTTGATGATTAGCTCGCTATCTCCAAACACCTGCAAGTTCTTTATGCCCTTTTTCCTGGCCCAATGAAGTCCATGAATCAATGCTTCATATTCAGCCGTGTTGTTTAAATAGGAAAACTAGAAACGGAAAGCTAAATAATATTTGATACCTTGAGGTGAAACGAGGATCGTTCCTCCTCCTGCACCTTACCTACTCCTTGATCCATCAAAAAATAACTGCCATACCTCATTGTCATCCTTATGGCCTGATTTGGTGATGCCAGGAATAGGATGGTTTTCTTCATGTACGTAATGGACTCCTAGCTCAGATTCTTCTAATTCTTGGTAGGGATCAAAAGTATGTACCTTGATTGCCCATTCATCAAGAGTCAAATCTGGGATGCTTCCAACTTTGGTGTCATCTTCATCTGTGCTTGGATAATCTTCTTGATCAAATGTTGAATAGTTGGCATTGATTTGGCATGGAGTATGTGGCTCAATATGAAAGTTTGCAATTGGTTCGGATCTGATTGTGACCTTAGTACCATATCTTGTTCTGAACAACATTTGTGACCAGTCAGCAGATAAGTAGCCTCCAATTTTAGCTGTGAAATCCCTTGATAAGCATAGGGAAAAGAGTGGTGGAAAATCTATCACTAACACATCTTACAAAATGGTAACGTTGGGGCATGTATGCAAGGTAATAATCAAACCTTTTATCACTTTCACTATTTTTATTGCTGTCCCATCCAATTGCACTACCCCCTTTGATATGACTTCATATTGGAGACTCAGTTAATCAGCTATTTTCTTGGGTATGACAGAACTACTTTCCCCAGAATCAATCATGTAATTGTGTACTAGTTTATCCCCAATGATTAATGAAACATAGAATGGAGGGGGTTCAAAACTTTACCTTGTTTTCCTCCATGATTCCCTTCAGGCTAAGCAACATTTGTGAGGACATTCTCTTGCATATGGACCTGTTGGTTTGAAGTCGACCAATTCTTCATGGCAGCTTGTAGAAGATCTCTTTGGCCTGGGATGGATAAAGATTCCCACATTGATATATTCACATTTGTCTTCTTCATTTGATCAATGATGCTAAATGGGGATGAAAGATCCCTTTTTTTTCCTTTAACCTGCACATTCCTTTCTTACGCATGGGCAGCAACATCTGGCATTTCAGTTGGCTTAGAAGGTGGTTTGGGCTGTCCTTGCGCGTTTGGAACTGTATTTTGCTTACCAAAACCTTGTAGAGTGATGGAAGGTTGTAGATCACTTGGAGCCAATGACTACCCTTAACCAATATTCCTCTTCTTTGATCTGATGTTAGCTGCTACACTCTAAGAAATTGTTTGATTCATGCCACAAAAATCCTCGGCTTGCCAATTCACAAGTGCGGTATCATTTGGACTTGTGTTTTGCTAAGATGTCTCTTGTTACTGATTTGTTTCCTGACTCACTTCACCCTCTATGTCAGTAGTTGTCACCATCAAGGCTTGGTTCAAAGTGCCATTAAAGCACATAGATTGATTGTGAGATTCATTGCATGGGAAACACCAGTCATACTCTTGAGCGATGTTGTTTTGCACTGGCACTAACGCTTTAGAAGTAGATGCAACATTGGGGTTATAGGGCTGAAATGGTCTATTAGTGGGAGGCCTTACTTGGCCTTGATTTGCAGCTAGATTGGGTGGCCTATTGGGCTGGTATGGTTTCCTATTAGGTTAAGCTTGAGGCTGATAAGAAGGTCTAAAGCTTTGGGCTTGCTACCTCTTGAGTGTAACCAACTCATTTCCCAAATTTTGCAATTGTTTCATGACCTCTTGGAGTTAATTTGAAGCACTAGAGGATGAAGTAGAAGTTTCATTTGAACTTTGATTTCTAGGAGTGGGAATAGGATCCAAATTGGGTGCTTGACTATTGCTTGGATTTTCTAAGTTTGGATACAGCGGCATGGGAGGCCTAGGAGCCAACTTACCAGCTTGAATAAGACAGTTTTCAGCCCTAATGGCAATGCTATAAGTAGCAGGTAAGGTTGTGCCTCCCATAGATTGAATTAACATAGAAATATCAGAATTCAAAGCCTTAAAATAATATAGAAAATCACCTTTAGTTTGGCCTAACGGCCACTGGAATCCTATCCCAAGACCTTTGAAATCTGAATTTGAAGTTAGTCAGTTGCTCATTAGGAGCTCTCTTGATAGTTGTCAATTATTCTAGTAGAGACAAATTGTCTCCCTTTTCTCCAAACTGCTCATGGAAAACTATGCATAACTGATTCCAATTTTGTATAGAACCAGCTCCAAGGCTCCTAAACCATTGCAATGCCTTCCCTTTGAATGAAGATGCCATCAATTTGACAGCAACATCCATTTCATTTATCTCATAGATTACAAAAACATTAGAAATGTCTTTGACATGATCACCAGAAGTGGTATGATTTTCTCCAGTGAAAAACGGAAAGCTAAATAATATGTTGATACCTGAGGTGAAACTAGATCGTTTCCTCCTCCTGCACCTTAGATCCTTGATCCATCAAAAAATTAACGTGCCAACCTCATTGTCATCCTTATGAGCCTGATTTTGGTGCTGCCGCAGGAAGAGGATGTTTTCTTCATAGTTACTTAATGTACTCCTAGGCTTCCGATTCTGCGAATTCGTGGTAGGGAAATCAAAAGTAATGTACCTTGATATGCCATGTTCATCAAGATCAAATCTGGGATGCTGTCCAACTTTGGGTGTCATCTCATCTTGTGCTGGTGGATGAAATCGTCTTGAGTCAAATGGTTAATAGTTGGCATGATTTTGGCATGAGCGTATGTGGCTCAATATGAAAAGTTGCAATTGGTTTTCGGATCTGATTGTGACCTTCAGTACCAAAGGATATCTTTTCTGACAACATTTTGGTGAACCCATCAGCAGATAATTTAAGCCGTGCCAATTTTAAGAGCTGTGAATCCCTTGATAGGGCATAGGGAAAAAGAGTGGTGGCAATCTATCACTAACACCGATTATACAAAATGGAACCTTTGGGGCATGTATGCCAGGTAATAATCAAAACCTTTGATTATCACGTGTCCTTTTCATTCAACGTTTAAAGAATTGCTGTCCATCCAATTTGCCTACCCCCACCCCCGTTTGATATGACTTCATATTGAGACTCAGTAATCACAGGTTCTTGAGGTATACCATAACTACTTTCCCCAGAATCAGTCATGTATGTGTACTATTTATCTCCCCAAGTGGCTTAATGAACATAGAATGGGAGGTGGGTTTCCAACTTTACCTGTTGTTTTCCTCCAGATTCCCTTCCACAGGCTAAGCCAACTTTGTGAGGACTTCTCTTGGGCATAGGACTGTTGTTTTGAATTCGACCACTTGATTCATGGCCAGCGGGTAGAAGATCTCTTTGGCCTGGGATGAGAACGATTCCCAGTATATGCTAATCATTCCATTTGGTCGTCGTCATTTGAATCAAGGATGCTAAATGGGAGGAAAGACCCTTTATTTTTCCTTAACCTGGCACATTCCTTTTCGTAGCTGGCACAACAATCTGGCAATTTCAGTGGGCTTAGAAGGTGGTTTGGGCTGTCCCTGTGCTCGTGGGGAAACTGTATTTTGCGTACAAAAACCGGTAGGTGATGGAGGTTGTAGATCAGACGTTGTGACAATGACTACCCTGAAACAAAGAGTCCCTCTGGCCTGTGGAGCGTGATGGTCGCCTGCGACACCTTACGAAATTGTTTGAAGTCAGGCACAAAAAATCCGCGCGCCAAGTCACAAAGGGCGGTTTCATTTGGAAACTGGGGGGGTGCTAAGATGTCCTTGTTCCTGTTTGTTTCCCTACTCCACTTCACCCTCTGATGGCAGTAGGTGTCACCAGCAAGGCCGTGGTGTTCAAAAGGGCCATGAAGCCCCATAGATTGATTATGAAGAAATTCCTTGCTGGGAAACAACAACCAGTCATACTCTGAGCGATGTTTTTTGCACTGGCCTAACCGCTTGAGAAGTAATGCACATTGGGGTCTAGGGCTGAAAGGGTCTATTCGTGGGGGCCTTACTTGGCTTTATTTGCAGAGCTCGATTGGATGGCCTCTGGGGCGGAGGGTGGGCCTAATTAGGTGCAGCTTGAGGCTGATAAGAAGGTTAAAGCTTTGGCTTGCTTAACCTCTGAGTGAACCCACTCATTCCCCACTTTTGGCAAATTGTTTCAAACTCACAGGACCTCTTGGATTAAGGTGAAGGAGCACTGAGGCGGAAGAGTAGAAAGTTTCATCATGTAAATTGGAGGCTAGGAGTGGGAATCTGAGACCAAGGGTGCTGTTGACTATTGCTTGTAATTGGCTAAGGGTGGATACAGCGGCACATGGAGGGCTAGGCGCCAACGTAAACACCAGCGTGAATAAGACAGGTTTTCAGGGCCCTACATTGGACATGCGAGAAAGCGGTAAGGTTTGCCTCCCTAGATTGATTAAACTAAGAAATATCAATTTACGGAGGCAAAGCCTTAAAATAAATAAGAAAATCACCTTTAGTAATTTGGTGCCTAAACTTCACTGGAAATCTATCCCAAGACCTTTGGAAATCTGAATGTTGAAGATTATTCATTGCTCAGGGAGTAGGAGCTCTCGTTGATAGTTGTCAATATCTAGTAAGACAATTGGGTCTCCCTTTTGCTCCAACTGCTCCAGAGGGAAACTCCTGCAACTGATTCCAATTTTGTATATCACCCGCTCCAAGTGCTTCCTACCCCTGCAATAGCCTGCCCTTGGAAGTGAAGATAGTCCATCAATTTTTCCAAGCAACAGCCAGTTCATGTATCATAGGATTACAAAACATTATAATTTCCTTTGACTGCACCAAACTGGTAGATATTATCTCTCTCCAGATGAACTGGAAGGTTCTTCATGCGCAATGGGGACTGACGATTTTGTGCCATTGAGGGCAATTGGTGCGCGCAAGGGAATTGAAAAAAGGGGTTTGTTGTGCACGGTTCTGATGTCCTGAGACCCCTTGTTTGATTGGAGTTACAGGGCTACAAGTGGAGGGGGTGATAAATCCTATTAGGTGGAGTGTGACTTTGATGGTCTTCTTCCTCCTCCTTCCCCTCCCTGGATTATACCTGCATGATAGGAATAAACCCTTCTTGCTCGATATTCAAGCCTGCCGGTTGAATCTTCTCATATACATGGGAGACTGTGCTCTACAAAAAGAACCACTGAATTCTATCGGATCCCTTTGAGTCACCAAATTGGTGTAGATATCCTCAAAGGCTAGATTCTGCAGGTACACCCAACCTGACAATATTAAAAATAGAATTTTAACAAACTTTGCATTACCCAAAGATACAGTTTTCGTTCATATCAATTAGCAGGCGTTTGCAGCTACTAATCCCTGAAAGGTAAGGTGAGAACGTTGGTCATGCTCGCCCTGGGAAAACCGTGAATAACGAAAAACAAGGAAAGTTGGAAAGTCAAATCTTGAAAATCTAATCTAAGAATAACTTTGGGATTATCCCCCCTCTAGCAACTGGGGAAGGGATTGTTTTGAGCAAGTTAAGCTGTGAAAAAAAATGATGTTAATAGTTCATCTAGAAATAAGGTGAAAAATCGGAAATGGGATAACTGTGTAAGTTTCTTTAAGATCCAAATTTCCTAATTCTTGAAACATAGGGCTTCAATCTTGTGGAAATGATCGCTTTGGTTCCATGGTATGCCAAAACTATGGGTTTGGTGAGCACAACACCCTGAAGGGCTACAACTCGATGGGTTGAACTCTCATGTGACTTGTAACAATCGGCGCTTTGTCCAAGGGAGGACCTTGCAATCAGAAAGTTCTCCGGAGGAAGCCTGGTCTATCCTCCTGGTTCAGATGCACACAAAAAAATATAGAGGGGGGTAACAGCCTCAAAAACCGTCAGCTAACTTTCCCCAAGTGAGACAAGGTCAAGAAGATGCATACACATAAACCTAAGTAACAAAGGGTGAGGCCACTGGGACATGAAGAACAGTCTTCTTGGCCAATAAACACAAACCATTAATGTAATTCAGAAGTACCTAATACACAAATCCTATGATTTGGTAGTGAAAGATCAGGAGGCGGTTTAAATAACCTACAGTGTTGCTAAGTTCATCAACACCAATCCAGCCCTATGATAATTCTTCAACCTGGAACTCACTCTCTATGATTACTTTACTACTGCACAACCGTTAGTTGGGAGGATGTAATCTGGAAAAAAAACAACATAAACATAAATACCACGACTATTATAAGACGTATGATATGAAAGGAACATGCTGAAATATCAAAGTAAATTTAATATTAACATGAAACTTTACCATCTTCACCCATGAGGTGGCAAGTGTTATTTGACTCCTTCCTTGCACCAAAGACTATGGTAAAAAATTTCAAGGACACCTTTATGCTTCCTTCCTTCGCACCCTTCCTACAATATTTTCTCACTTTCTCCCTACCTGTGGGACTACTGTCCTGCTATCTTAAATGAGGTGGGCGTGGCCTCTCTTTTTAGAACTCCAGTTCTTATCCATCTTAATCTACGAAGAAGGGCAGAAATCCAATCTGACGAATCAGATCCATGACCTTAACCGTATCTGGTACATGTAAGCTTATCGGGTTAAGATAAGATAACCCTTATCATTTTTAACAGGGGTTCTACATTTTTTAGCGAACGTTTGGTACACAGATAAAATACACAAAATAATTTAGAGAACCTCTCTCAGTGGCTGATACAATATAATTTTCTGAAGTCCTTAATCATGTAGACCCTACTACTTCTCTATTAACGCCAAAAACTTTGAACCATTTTAAAAAGTATACCGCTTACCCAGAACCATGACCACGGACGACAAAGAGGGCACGGGGGACAACAGGCGTATGGGACGTGGACGGTGGGACGGTACTCCCAGTATTGTGGCAGTACCCGACTGCGGTGCGGTATCTTCGAGCAGGGCTATTCCGAAGGAGACGTAACAACATCCTTTCCTAGAAATTATGAGGAAATTTTTAGTGCGACATCTTCCCCCCTGCCGACGGCTCCCTCTTTCGGCTACTCCGGCCTCGGAGTAGACAGGGTGTTGTTGTGCGGTGCATGGAAAATCCGGCAACTTGTCGTGGTTGACGGTCGGGCGAAGGGGGAGGGCCGCGAAGGCCTCCAGTGCGGTACAGCCATTTTTCATGCACACTGCTATTTTGTAGGGCCCCCCCAGCCATTGGGGAAAATGTTCTTCTGCCGTGGTTTGTGTATATGTGACTCAGAAACGAGCACAACCAGGCAGTCACATGAAATGGGGAGACCACCGGAATCTTTTATGATCAAATATTCCTTCTACGTCATTTTCTCTTTTCGCGAGGCGGGGAAGCCTTGGCGGGGCCGGCTCCGCATGGCCCCACAATGAAGATGTACCAACCGGGTCGTGACTGAATCACTTTCAGAGCCAGCCGGGCAGGGGTCCAGAACGCGCACAGGGGGGGAATAGCACACGCAAGAGGAAGAACTGGAGCAATGGCCATAAGCCAACGGAAATGGGATTTTCTTGTTGCTACATTGAGGGTAGGCACGTCTCATATAGCCCCAATGGTTGGCATTACTCCCTTGGATCGCCCAGGAGGGCGGACCGGGAAGGCGGATGCGGGGGCGAGAATTTGGGACACAACCCAAAGTGTTCGTTCCACGAAAATAGTGCAGGGGGTGGGGGCGGGGCTTGGTAGTGGTGTTGGCGAAGTCGGGCGGAATAGAAACGTTTGACGAGGCGTCGAACCACCGCATAGGAACTGGGCGTGCCTAGCTCTATATAATTTCTTATAATTTCCCTAAAGGGGAACCGAAGCGGGGGACAATAAAGAACGGTCGCGCCTGAACGGGCCACTGCAATCCATGGAAGCTGTGTTCAATGCCTATAAACTTAAAACCCAACTTGGTAACATATATATGGAAACTACAGATATAAGACGGCTTGGTTGAAGCGTGATGATTGGCGTGGCCTCCCTGTCTATGGGTCCCTCCCCACTTTTCAAGGGACCAAGAGGAAGAAGGGACATATGGGAGCTGATGACGTCCTTACGTGTACCATGTGTAGGAGAGTATGCCACAATATCACAGTCGCAATAATTATAACACTCTTTAAAGAGATGGGCCGTGGAGCACCGTGCAATCAATCCTGCTTGGCTGTAAAGTTGTGCCAGAAAGTAAACCTCACCCATGTTCCAGTGAAGTCTTCTAGCATTCCTTTGCCTATGCACGTCCAACGCCCGCGTTGTGTTCCTGTTCCAGTTAGTCCTATTCAAAATAATCTCCCCAGGGAGATAGAAAGATGGATGAATGGATTGGATTAGATCTTCTCTTAGAGCTTTTGATGGCACCAAGGCATTGCATGTCATATTCATATCATTGCCAAATACTAGGTATTCACGAGGGATTGTGTCAAGGGAGACATGCTGTCAAAACGGAATGGAAATCATCTCAATCACAAGATTATCCTAAACCATCATAGGCTCGGAGGAAGAGTGCATCTGGCATTTGGACAGTCTTCTTCCTCTTCTTTCCTCTGAGCCTATGCTATAAATATCAATTCAAAGCAACGCTTTGTAAAGGCAAAGATTATGCCATCTATTCTATCCTCCCTGGATGGGTTAGTGCATATCTTTCCCATGCGCTATTGTCTGGGTGAAGCCTAATGAGGTCTGCTACAAACTCAGAATTTTTATCTTCGCTTACCACAATTTTTAATAAAACAAAACTTCTGTTGGCACAAATTTTAATGGAATACTTACAAAATCACCCATGTGCTCCCTAGAAGCCTCTTTTTTATTAAACAAAGTATAAATTTATTAGACACCCGTCAAAACGTCCCTGCAAACATAGGGAGGGAGGAGAAAGGGAGAAGGTGGGTTTGTTCGTGTTGTCCACTCTGTGCGAAAAGGGTTTCAGCCCGCGAAACAGTGCATTGGATGTCATTTCCCAAAATTTCGAACGCGTAACAACAATCTTTTGGCTCAAAGTACAATTGGTTAGCAAGTTACTGATCCAAGTGTAATACGTGAAGTTACTCTGTCCACTGAACTCAAGGGAGCTTTTGGAGAGGAAGGGAAAAACGAAAGAAAAATCTAGCGTTACCGATGAAGGGGAGCCATATAGAAGAAGGGGAAACAGATCTACGAAGAGAGAAGTTAGGCGAGCGGGGAGAGGTGAGTGGGGGGATAAGGGAAAGGAGGGGGGGTAGAGAAGGGAAAGAAAATGCGGAGTGGCGAAGGGGGAGGAAGGAAAAAAAAGGAGGGAGGAAGGAAGACGAGGGGGAAGGAAAGGGAGGGTAAAAGAGGAAGGAGTCATGTAGAGGGGGGGGTAGAAGAGAAAGGAAAAGAAAAAGAGGGTAAGGGGAAAGAGGATAGCTGAGAAAAACGAGAAAGGTAGTGAGAGAGGATATAGGAAGAAGGGGGGGGGGGGCAGAGAGGGGGGAAGGGGAAGAAAGGAGGGGAAGAAAAAAAAGGAGAGAAAAGTAGGAGGAGGGAAGAGAAATGAGGGAAGAAAAGGGTAGAAGGTAGAGAGGGAGAGAAGAGTAGGCGGGGAAGGGAGGGGAGGTATAAGGCGGAGAGAGGTGAATAACGTACGTGTGGTGCCTCTTGCGTCTGGCCATCTGAGGCATCAGTTGTACATAATGAATGGCTTGCTCTAATCTGGATTCTTCAAAACAGGTGAAGACACCAGGGCTTCCTTCAATTGTCCAAAAGCTTCATGCGCCTTATTTCCTGGTTCATAAGTACATCCTTCTTCAAGAACTAGGTTAGTGGCTGTGCAATCTTTGAGAAATTCTTGATGAACCTTCTATAGTAACCCACATGGCCTAAAAATGATCTCAACTTACTTCTATTAAGAGGAAATGGTAAATCTTTGATTTTTGAAACTTTATCAGGATTAGTAACAATACCATCTCTGGATACAACATGCCCTAACAAAACACCTTTAGAACATCCAAAGACACACTTTGTAGGGTTTAGTGAGGCTTGTGCTTCATCTAAACTTTGAAATGATGTCTCCATTTGGTGCAGGTGGTCTAACTTGCTCCCATAGATGTAAAAATCATCTAGAAATAATCTGATGAAGGTCCCAATGTAGGGTTCGAACACCCTATTCATCAAACGCTGGAATGTTGCTGCAGCATTACACAACCCAAAAGGCATAACTCTATAAGCAAACGTTCCCCAAGGAGTGGTGAATGTGGTCTTCAACTGATATTTCTCTACTATACGAACTTGGTTGTAGCTGCTATATCCATCAGTAAAACTATAGCACTCCTGGCCAGCTACTTCGTCCAAGATCTGATCTGAAAATGGAAGAGGGTAATGATCCTTCTTTGTTGCCTTATTGAGCTTCCTGTAATCAACACAAATGCGTAGCTTCCCATTCTTTTTTATTGAGATCACAATGGGAGAAACCCATTCTGAATTCTCCACAGCAAATATGAATCCTGCATCAAGCAACTTATCTATTTCTTCTTTTACAGTCTTGGAAAAATTAGGATTCATTCTATATGGCATTTGCTTTATGGGCTTAGCACCATCTACCAGCTCAATACAATGTTCTACCCAACTTACTTGATGAAGTTCCTTGTAATCAAAAGTGAATAGGTGTATGTACCTTCGAAAGAGCTAGAGGTAGGATTCCTTCTCACTCTCCATCACAGCATCACCAATCTTTATTTGTTGGAGATGATCATCAAATTATTCAGATAATTTTATGGGGTCATGAGTTGGTGTGACTGGAAGGATATCCATGACTGAAACATCCACCTCACTTTCTTCATCTTCAGTGTCCACTTCACTGGTACTAGAGTTAATCAGAGGATGTCCAATCATCAGTTTCATCACTTGAATCCACAGGTTCTGCCTTGTGATGTTGAGGGATCATCTTTATCTTCACCCTCTCTCTACCACGTCCAAGTGTCATGAAACCTTCATTCCAGTAGTTTCTTGCATGAACTCTCCTTAGCCATGGTCTTCCTAGCAGCATTGGGTACGCAACAGTACCATTTTTCATCACCTGAAAGTCTACCACACATACAACACCCATAATAGATATTGCCACATTTGAAATTACACCTTCTGGTTTAGTTTTTCCCTTATTTAATGACCTTAACATAAGTGTTGAAGGGCGATCAATTCTTAAACCCAACATATTTATTACAGACTCGGTCATTACATTAACTGCATCATCTCCATCAACTAAGACATCATGAATTGAAATACCATTACATAATACCTCAGCTTGTGGAGCATAGGGATCTGCCTCTGCCTCCAAAACAGGGACCTCAACCTCCTTCCTTCTTCGAGCATTGAGTCCACCTTGCAACTCCCGCCTCTTCTCAGAAGACATAGCCAAGAGTTGACCATATGTAATATTTACAGGCCTTTTGGATAGATCTTCCAAGATGGAGTATGGTCCTTGCCCCTGTGAAATCAGAAAATCCTACACACCCAACTTTCTTCTCCTATGTTTCTTACTAGTTTCTTCTTTCATCTTCTTAGGATCATTTCCATCTTGATTATCTTTTTTCTTTCTTTCTTTTTGTTACAAACACATCTACTTCATAATTTCTACTCTTATCTACTACATCAAAAGAATTCACAGGTGCTTTTCCTTTATCATTATCTCCTTTACCCTGTAGAAGCTCTATCTGGAAAATTATACTTATAATGACCCTTTTTATAACAACCATAACAAACAACTTCAGAAATATTTCTTTTTGGACCTCTATCTCCTCCCTGAGAACTAAATTCCTTTCCTTGAAGAAGATTAATAGTTAACTAACCCATCTTTTTGAGCAGATCTTCATACTCAGTAGATGTACTAGGAGAAATATTTGTGCTCACACCGGGAGTGGGTTGTGGATTCTGGACCAAAGGTGCTGGTGTAGGCTCTACATTAGCAACAATTTCTTTGGGCTCCTCTTCCATGCTTTCTTCTTTCCTTCTTGCAATCTCCTTTGCTTGTTCAATGGTAGCTGGGTGGTCATACTTACACTCATTGTCTAATCTCTGGCTTCATCCCAAGAATGAAGTGCTTATAGAGGAGATTATCCATGCCATTCATCAACCCATCCTCTAGTCCTTCCTTCTGGATCTGGGCATCGAACTTCCTCCTTAGCTCTAGAACACGAGCATGATAATCCCTTATCTTCTCCTTCTCTCCTTGGGATAGCTTTAAGATCTCAATCATGAGATCTGCATATTTCTGTTGTTCACCAAATTCTTTAAGAAAACTTTCAGTTAATAAATCCCATGAATTTTTCACATTATCACCTAGTGTTTCAAACCAACTAAGTGCTGAACCATCCAAAAAGGTAGGAAAAAATTCAGTCCATTGTTCCCTTCTTATAAGTCCATTACAAATACAAGATCGCTTAAACTCTTGAATGAAAGAAGAAGCATCTTCATTAGATTAAGCTAAAAAAATAGGAATCTTTCCCATTTTCAAAAGTAACCACCGTGTAATACCAACCCACAAGTACAATCAACAAGACTTTTGTTCACAAATAATTGGAGTCACTATACTAGAAAGTGACTTTACACCTTTCTACAGTAAAATAGAAATGACCATGGTAAACTATGGTAAAACTTGACTTACTGCGGTAAAAACTGACTTTACTGTGGTAAACACTATTCATGGTAAAAAGTGAAGTTACTCGCGGTAAATACTATTCATAGTAAAAAGTGAAGTTTACCTGCGGTAAATACTATTCACGATAAAAAGTGACTTTACTGCGGTAAATACTATTCCAGCAAAAATGACTTTACCATGGTAACTACTATTCATGGCAAAAATGACTTTACCATGGTAACTACTATGCATAGTAAAAACAAGGTTACCCTCTAATTGATTTTTGACTAAGTGGGAATATCTCTCCAGAAAATCCACCAACGAGGAATGGTCCCGGCAACGGAACCAAAATGTCAACAACAATCCGACACTATGATAATTCTTCACTGGGAACTCCTCGTGCTATGATTATTTACTAATGGACAGCCTTTAGTTTGGTGGATGTAATCTGGAAACAAAACAACAACATAACACAAGAATACCATCGACTAAGATAAGACGGAATGATGAAAAATCTGAAATATCAAAGTAAATTATAATATTGACATGAAACTGTTGCAATCTCACCCATGAGGTACTTCAAGTGTTATTGACTTCACTTGCCTTTCACCAAGACTATGGGAGAAACTTTACAATTACACCTCTTAATGGCTTCTTCAACACACACCTTTAAATTGATGGCTTCCTTCGCACACTTCCTATAATATTTCTCACTACTTCCTTCTATGCTAAATGAGGGGGGGTGGCCTCCTCTATTTATAGAACTTCCAGGCTTATCTATCTTATCTCTAAGATAGGATAAGAAATCCACTTTGACGAATCATATTCCCATACCTTAACTCTTATCTGTACATGTAAGCTTATCTGTTAAGATAAGATAAACCTTATCATTTTACATGGGTTCCACATTTTTAGACTTTTTACAAATAAAATACACAAAATATTTATGACCTCACTCCTTGTCTTTATTACCAATATAATATTTCTAATTCCTAATCATGTAGACCCTACTTCTCTAATTACCCAAACTTTGACATTTTAACATTACCCGGACCACTTACGACAAATATTTACTTTTTACAACATTCCTATTGTACTTTGACTATTACTGTACTCCACATTATTGGCGGCACCGTACTGACGGCACCGTTATCTTCTATCAGACGTTACTACTAATTATACTTAACAACATCCTATTCCTAGAAATTATGGAGGAAAATTTTAGTGTCGACAAATCATCCACAGACATGCATTATTTTCTCTAAAGATTGATACAATACACTACAAAATGCCAGGAGGAAAAGTTGCATTACAGTTTTAGATGGGAGGTTTGATCTCCACAAATTCACCTACTAAAGAGAAGAAGGGAGGGGCAAAACAAGAATGTAAAACCTTTAGAAAGAATCCCCTCCTTATAATTTATAGCAATAATGAGAGAGAAAAGAGAGAGGAATTCCAAATCTACCCCAACCACCTCTAGGTTGTATTTAATTCATCTCATTATGGCAATAGGTGAGAACCCTAGCGAACCCAAAAAATGGCGAATTGTATTTTGCATTTTTGAAGAAAATTTTCTCACCCAATTAAATATATCCATTCTTATTTTGATAGAGGACCTTGTAAGCTTTCCGAAAATTCCAACCTTGTGCGAATCTGAGCTCCCTGTGAAAAGTTATGGTCATCTGAATATCTGCGCCAGGGTTTGCTTTCTATCGGGGTGTTAACGCTCAAAATGTTACGCCTCATGAAGATGTGCCTTGGTGCATCCATCCTCATGTTGACATATTTTTACCTGTGCTAGGGTGCATCCATTTTCATGCTGACATCTTTTTACCTGCGCCCTTAACATGTGCCAGGGCGCATCCATTTTCGTGTCGACATCTTTTTACCTGCACCCTTAACTTGTGCCAGGGCACATCCATTTTCGTGTCGACATATTTTTACCTAGAAATTTAACCTGCACTAGGGCGCATCCATTTTCATGTTGACATATTTTTACCTAGACCCTTAACCTGTGCCAAGGCGGATCCATTTTCGTGTTGACATCTTTTGATGTGTGCCCTTAACCTACGCCAGGGCGCATCCATTTTTGTGTCGACATCTTTTGATGTGTGCCCTTATCCTACACCAGGGCACATCCATTTTTTTGTTGACATCTTTTTATCTGCACCCTTAACATGTACCTCCTGAAGATGCGCCTCGACTATTGGTGACGCAATAAATATCGGGTTTTGAGTTTCTTTGATTTCCATATTCTTTTGTTTGTCTATAGCTACCCGGGGGGGAAGATATATACAACAGTGCTTTGCTATGATTTTTTTTTCAACCATCATCTGGTCATGACTTCTAGCATATAGGTTGCCCTCAATTAATGTGAGCTAATGAGCTAAATTAGAATGTAGTGCACTTGTTTTAAACCCAAATCGAAAGTATGATATTCGATGATAAAAATAGATGAATAGGAAGAGGGATGCTCTTTCACTAAAATGCAGAAAACAAGGATAAGAAGGTTCTTTTTAAATACACCAAAAGAAATGTGTCTTTCAAAGCAAGTAGAAAGAAGAGAACGTTATCAAGGAGAAATTTTTAATGTGAATGCTACTAGAAGGGAAACAAACACACACAATTTTTCACCTAGGAATGAAGAAAGAGGCAAGGAACCCCTAATGGGTCCCACCGGGTGTGCCAAAATGTTTCACCTGATTTCTTAGTTTGTCTGAGAAGTACTTGATGAAACAGATAAGGTAAAGATGGTAAGAGGAATACCTGATTTGGGATGGTTGTAGGTTATATGCGCGCATATCTGAATTCTCAATCAAAGTGATTATGGGACCTTCCTTTTGGCTAGGAGGAACTACTTATATAAGAACCAAAACAAGACCACCAAAGAGAGTTAAACAATATATGCAGTGAACTGCCTAGCATCTACTAGATCCTAGAAGTGTGATACTTCCTAGATGGCTTTCAGTCCACTATTTAAAACAATTCAATGCTGAAAATAAAGTAAATATTGTCCTACTATAGTTTAATATGATTTAGTCATCTCATGCAAACGCAATAGGCTAGATCTAATCCAATAGGCTAGGCTAGAAGGAAATCCAAAGGTCAAGTACGTTAGTTATAGGTGAATCTAAACTAACAGGCTAGGTTATATACAGTTCTGAAGGTCAAATAGGTGTTTAAATAGGTATATGTCATAAACAAGTTGTTATTTTGGCAAAGAACAAGCGAAACAAAGACCGAAAATGGTTTGATGGAACCGATGATGGTTTTACTATAATCGGTGACAGTCAGAGATAGCTGATGGTGGTTAAGTCGGGGCTCGTAGAATTACATAGTCCAATTTTTTGGAGTTTTGGGGCAAAAGTGGAGTGAATAAAAGGTGAGGATTGATCCCAGAGGGGGTGGATAGGTTGTGAAGGTCTGAGTTCACTGATGGGGTAAAATAGGAAATTGGGCCAAGTGTTAAGATGATTGGGTATGGAAGGTGGCTGCAACTAGAGAGAGGGAATGAACAGAGGGTAAAAGACTAGGTTCCTTTACCACAAATACTACAGTTGCTAATAAAAGTGAAATAGATGGAAGGAAGATAATTACTCTTCCGTAAGGTATAGGTCTAAAGAATAATGAAGAATTTGTTGTGTTGGAGAATGCTAGGAAGAAAGTTTCACTGTTGTGCCAGTGTATTTGGTTTCCTTTGTTGATCACAAACTAATATTCGTTCTTTTGTCACGTCTAAAGAGATCGAACTCGAGATCAGAAGTCTTCCAAAAAAACAACCAACACGTATTACAAAGCTGTAAATGGGTCTAAATAGGCCATTTGGTCCATTCTAGTATATCCGCCGTAAGTTTAGGGTGAACCGACATTGGTTTAGGGTAAACCGACACCGGTTTGGGTGAGATATCTCGTGTTGTTCAAAAGTTTCTTGGAAAGTTGTTCAGCCATTTGATAAGGGTCTCTTCTTTTTCTTGGTGTGAAAACCAACCTTAGGAGGCTTTTAATCTAAGGTGAGGGGATGGGTCTAATGTTAGGTTTTATTTAGGACATTGGTTTAGGGTTTACGTTAATGGGTCAAATGATGGGAGTGGTTGGTGAGGTGTATTTAATAAAGGCAATTATATTAAATAGGTGTGTGAGGGTGGTGAATTAATTTAATGTAAATAATTAAATTAATGTGTATGGATGTAAATGTCATTAATTTAATTAAAGTAATTAACTTAAAATGTGTGGGGTGCAGGAGGTAGGTGCTAAGGTGTTGAGGATGAAGAAGTGATTATAGGGCTGTGGTAGGGGACCAAGGTGATTACAACGTGATTTTGGTGTCTAAACATGTTCATTTATTCGATCCATTGGTGCTAGCAGTGACAACATGTATTTTGTTACTAAGTGAGAGTGATGAGGCGCGGGAGGAGACACGATGAGCTAGAGATGTTGCGGGTGGAAGTCCCCTAGCACATGATGTATTTGTGAGGTTCATGGAGCTACAAAGTCTTTTTCATAGTAGTTAACTGAGGTTACATTATTTCATCGGTAGATACAGAGATATAGGGTCCATGATTAGTGGTGTCAATCGAGCGGGGAAGCTTCTAGCTGTATAAATCCCACAATTGTAGATATTGATAGTGATGTAGCGGTGTATAGGGGGTTACCCCCCAGTATTGACATTTTTTTAACTATGATTGTGAATGATATATATATGGACTATTAGTGTATGTTTCTTTTACTTTATTTTTATTTATGTGTGGTGTGATGATTGGGACTCGTATCTTGATGTATGAGTCATTGATTATTATCGCTATATTTCATGTGTGATGTTTTGATCATCATTTTGTTGATTTTATTTGTAGTGCGTAGTTATTGATGTTGGCTAATGAATAATGATGATTAATGGGATTATAAATAGATAAAATATGAGATAATGTATTATATGTGTGCATAAATTTTTGATGAAAGGTAAATTATATATAAAATGAATGATATAAAATATTATGTGAATAATATGGTCGAAAAAGAGTGTACTTAAGCACATGTGAATATGATAAAGAGGAGGGGGAAGGAGAATAGTGATGCCCCTAGTGTGTAGATAATAAGGCTCATTTATATAAGAGCCCTCAACAGTCAATAATGAACCATAAATCAAGATTGTGTCATCGGGAAATGATTGGATAGTGTGCACTAGATAGATAGATAAATGAATTGTGTAATGGAAGAGATGAAATGAGGTTCTTATTATAATAGATCCCTCAACATTTATGTAAGAACTGTAAGAATGTGAGTGCGTCATCGGGAAATAATTGGATAGTGTGCGCTAGATAGATAGATCGATGAAGCATGTAGCACAAGAGATGAATCAAGGTTCTTATTGTAACAGATCCCTCAATATTCATGTAAGAACCATAAGAACACGATTCTGTCAATGGGGGTAAGTAACATAATCACCTACTAAATACCAAGCGCGTGTGGAGTGGTGGAAACATGTGGGGAATAAGAAATATGAGAGTTTGAACCAAACATAATTCTAGATGAGATGGTGCTAATTATTGGTGATGCAGTGGTGGGAAGCATAAATGTCAACAACTTAGGTAGCTAATGTGTAGCATGAGCATGATGTATTGGATGAGATGAAGAGCGTGAATTTCTAATAACTTGTGGTGGAGGAAAAATATTGACCGTAGGAGTAGGTGGAGGAGATAAATGAACTGAGCTAGATGCACGCTTGCATGGAATTATAGACATAGACTGCTTGTGAGAGTGAGAGCCAAAGGAAATGACACCCTTGTCTTTTAGTTGTTGTAATCAATCCTAAATGGACCAACATTCATTGTCATAATGGCCATTGATGTGATGATAATTACAATACAGTCTATCACAGTGTCGTTGTAAGTGATGAGGTGGATGATGCTGATTAGAAGGTAAGTGAATCATGCACTTATCAATAAAAGAACATAGAACATCATGGGTCCTAGCATCACAAGAAAAGTGTAATGGTTCCTGTGGAGGGGGTGGAGATGCATTAGGTGGAGAGTGATGTAGTTGATGAGATGTCAGACACTTATTTGATGATGAAGATTGATTTTTATTGTGAGGTGGAGGAGATGGATACCTAGGATCACACTCAACTAATGGAAGAGAAGAAGAGCTATATGGTGCAGAATTAGGAGAACTAGGAGGATCTATGAAATGTGTCGTAATGAGATCATGTTCTAAATCAATTACCTTATAGTATAAGAGTATGAATGATTTGGATGTATCATATTGCAAGCATTGTTTTAAAGCATGAATCAAGCCATGGAAAAATATGAATTTCTTTTCTAAGTTAATGGGATGAAAAAATAGCTGATGTATGTAAACATTGAAACAAAAAATGTAATCAATAATAGGCTTTGTCTTTCCTTGATGTAATCTAGGTAAACAATCATGTGTGACTCTCGGGCCGTTGTTAAGTATTAAGTGTTGAAGGAATGCCTCTTCCATCTCACAATAATTAATAATAGATCCAAAGGGTATATGTGTGTACCATTGGAGAGTTTCATCAATAAGACCGTGGAGAAAATATTTTATCAATAAAATATCATTAGAATAAAAATCCATAACTAGAAGATAATTCTTAATATGTAAATATGGATTTGCAGTATGTTGTCCACTCAAAATTCCCCGCTCTGTCAAAAGTAAAAATTTCAAAATTTTGAGTTTAAATGTCTTTTCTGTCGAGCTGGTGGTGTGGAAAAAGTCTTGGAAGTCTAAAAAATCTAAGTTTTGGGTCATTCTGTAAGTATTTCGGGCCTGTCAGACATTTTTGTCCCGCCTGTCCCAAGTATGAAAGTGCATTTTCTTCCCCGATCGGCCGAAACCTCCGAATTTGTCCCATTTTCGGGCCCGTCGGAAGTTTTTGTCCCAAGTGTCCCGAAGTTACTGTGAGAGATGTTCCAATTTCAGCCGAACCGCCTGAACCGCGTACTTCGCACTTTCTTGTCCCAAATGTCCCAATTTCAAAAGTGCGCTCTGTTCCAATTTCGCCCGAACCGGCCGAGTCGCGTACTCCGGAACTTTGTCTCAAATTTCTCAAGTTCAAACTTAAAGTGCATTCTGTTCCATTTTCGGCCGATTCGCCTGATTTCGTCCCAACTGTCCCAAGTTCCGAAGTGCATTCTGTTCCCCGATCGGCCGAAACACCTGAACCGCGTACTCCGGAACTTTTTGTCCTGAATGTCCCAAGTCCAAACGGGCCTTTTGTTCCATTTTCGGCCGATTCGCCCAAACCGCGCTTTCATGTCCCAAATGTCCCAAAGTTAAAAAAGTGCAAGTTGTCCCATTTTCGGCCGAAACACCCGAACCGCGTCCTTCGCGCGTTTTCGTCCCAAATGTCCCAAAATGCATTTGTGCGTCTTCTCCCTGTTTCACCCGAATCGGCCGAGCCACGTGTTTCGCACATTCACGTCTCACATGTCCCAAGCGAACCTAATACAATTCATACTTAGTTTTTCCTGCTCGACCCGAATATGCTAAAATATGAATTTAAGTTGCGGCTCTGATACTATCAATCCGAAGATCAAATTCCAAAGAACAGCTGACAGAAAGACGAATCTTTCAAGATGCCGGTTATATCAGTTTTCAAAGATATCCATTGTCATCTTCACAATGAAAATTATTGTGTGTCCCTCGTGGCAAAGACATAGCTGAGACGTGGAAGAAATTCAAGCAGCGGTTTCTAAAGTTGATGGGTCCCTCTCAATGACCGGCCACCTGTCTGCTTCCCGATACGTTTCTCTTCTTCCCTTTCTTTTTCAGTTTTCTTTGTAATAAGTTGAGGTACTGTGATTTGGCGGTCCTTAACTATTCTTTAGTTAAAAGAAATGGTTACGAAGAGTAACTGAATTGTAAGCTATATAATGGTATTTTCTACGCCATTCAAAAGAGGAAGAACTTGGCATATTTTCTGAAAGTGTAAATAGATCTTAAAGAAATCAATACAAAAAGGGCTTTCTATTCATTGTCTATCTGATCTCTGCTATTTCTGTGTTTTCCATTTAATATTGTGAAGATCATTTTGTCTCTAATTTGTTAGTCTCTCTGATTACATACTGTCCGGTTTTGCAAATACAACAATCTTGTATAACCAAGAAGGAACTTTGTGTCCTTGATTAGTGAATCTGAAGAAGGTTATTTACAGAACTTTGTGTCTTTAAATTTAATCCTATTCAGTCAATGCAAATGATCTCGTCTTAAATTCCTTGAAACTTTGCATACATAAAGAATTATTCTGCTATCTATAATTCTGAATGTTGCTATTCTACTCATCCTCTTATTCCCTTTCCTCAGTCCTTTTGTAACTGATGATCCTTGTGGAAAACACTTTCGTAATATCCAAGTTCAACCATAAAATAATATTTTTTACATTTGTAAATAAGTTTGTTTCTGAATAAGGGAACCTCTCCCATTAAAGAGGAAGGACTTCTTGTCCCCTGACTGTTGCTCTTCTAAAAAGTCCTATTTGAAAACCAACAGTTTTTGGCGACTCCGCTGGGGAAAATCGCATTCCAGTTCTATAATTTTTGATCATCCTTTGATCTGGTGACTCCGCGTTTCACTCGAGGGAGAAGGGCCCTTGGTATCAAAGATTCTCAGTTTCAGCTTTTAGAACAACAAGGTTTTCCTTTCCCTTCAAATTCAACAAGAAATAGAAGGACCCGTTCGACAAGCACTCCACCT
Source organism: Taxus chinensis (assembly GCA_019776745.2). NCBI lineage: Eukaryota > Viridiplantae > Streptophyta > Pinopsida > Cupressales > Taxaceae > Taxus > Taxus chinensis. Next base: position 212,409,610 of record CM034150.1, read on the forward strand.
GTTCAAGATAGAAGTCCTACGGGTGGTATTCCTTCAGAGCCTGCTAGTCCCAATCTACGAGCTTTGATCCTTGCCGGTGTTACAGTTCCTCTCCAAGCCGTTTTTCCAAGAATGGTAGCGCCACTACCATGGGGTCATCGTGTCGAGCCTCTGGCCCTTGCTCAGCCTTTGCATGAGTTACCCAGAGGAAACCGGAAGAACTTCCCCAAATTCAAAGGCGATGGCAAAGTGCACCCTGACGAACACATCGCAGCCTTCATTGTTGCATGTGGAGTTCTGGGAGTCGAATATGAAGACGTCTCCGTAAGGCTGTTTGTTGAGACGTTACAAGATAATGCTGCTGATTGGTTCTATCACCTTCCGGCCGGTGCTATAACCGACTGGGACACAATGAGAACTCAGTTCAAGAACCGTTTCAAGCTGGCAGAAGATGTGCATGCCTTGCTTGCCCAGGTCTCTCAGATAAAGAAAGATTCACAAGAGCCCATGAGGGAATTTGTGGCCCGGTTCAACAGGTTGGTAAATAAAATTCCAACGCCTACCCGACCAGTCGACCAAATTCAAAAGTGTTTCTTCCTAAATGCTCAATCACCCAAAGTTAGTTATGCACTAAGAAGGGCTAATCTCGGAACACTAGCTCTGGATCAAGAACTGGTTGTTAGTATCGAAGATGACTTGATCATGTCAGGGAAGTTGAGAAGAGACCCTCCCAAATCTAAGTCTGCTGCTTCTTTCTCTTCCACCCCTGGACCTAGTACTGATCCATTAGTCCAGAAACTCGCAAATGATCTTGTCGCTATAAAGAAACAGCTGGCTCAGCACGCTCCTTATGCAGACATTCCGAGGAGAAATTTCAAGCCTAGGAATCGTTTTCCTACTTATCAAACAAGATTAGCACTTGAAGGACCTCCTGTTAGAGTCCCTGTGAACGCAACCTGTGAAGTTGAAGAGCCAGATGATGATGAAGCTTGCGAGGAGTTTGTGGAGGAATTTGATGATGAGGCAGAGGAACTTGAGGGATCTCGGGTTAATTTCTTTACCACTGAGGGCATTGATGATTATGATGAAGTGGTAGCAGACATGAACAGTGAATCTTTTGCTGTCATGACTTGAGAACAGATGAAGCAGAGGGAGAAGGTGACCCAGCCACCTAAGAAATCCAAGGAGCAGTCGGCAACTATCCCTGTAATTGTAAGAAGAGGATCTCCTATCCCTACTTCGTCTACACAGAAGGTGAGTCCTATCAATCCAGTTACCAAAGTTGCTTCTTCTTTTTCTCCTAAAGTTGATAAACCTAGAATTCCAAATGATGATGGCCCGTCCACTTCTGGATCCTTCGATATTGTTGATCACCTAAAAAAGACCAAGGTACAAATCTCAGAAGCTGAGTACTATCAAACCCATCCCAAAGCCTTTGCCAAAATGATCCACTTTGTTAATTCCAACTCTAAGACCACTTCTAAAGGCCTTCTACCTACTCCTCCTTCTATGCCATAGCCCAGTCTGGTAGCTGCTGTCACCTCGCCTGGTGACAAAATTAAACCATTTTATGTAACACTTCTCATAGCTGGCTATAGACTCAGTAATTGTGTCATAGATTCAGGAGCCTCGGACAATGTCATGCCAGCTAAAGTAGCTCATGCTTTAGGCTTAACCCTCACTCGTACTTATGGATCTTGCTACTCTATGGAGAGTAAAGAAGTGCCTCTGGTTGGAAGGATTAAAGATGCACAAGTGGCTTTTGCTGCCTTGCCTGAAAAGAAAGTGTTGGCTACTATCTTAGTAGCAGATATCCCTCCTTCATACGGGATGTTGCTAAGTAGGAACTTCTACAAAGATTTGGGTGGAGAAATCCAAATGGACTGGTCACATGCACTCGTGCCTGTCAATGGACAAATGAAGAAGTTGTTGCCCGAGAAGCAGTCTGAGTATATTGTGCAGAAAACAGATGATCCTAGAGCACAAATACTCTATGAGGATATGGGTCATGGCAATTACATGATTCTGTCCCCTGATGAAATCCAACCCTCTAAAGTAGCACCTAAAGATCCCAATGGTGTTTGGATTTTAGAATTTGATGGAAGTTGTTCCTCAGCTGGTTCTGGAGCTGGTGTCCTGCTAGTGTCACCTGAAGGATGCCTACATCCTTTTTCATTTAAGTTGTAGTTTGAAAACACTAATAATATAGCAGAGTATGAGGCTCTCATTCTTGGACTGCAAGTGGCCAAAGAACGAGGTGTGAAGAACCTTCTGGCTCGTGGTGATGCAGAGTTGATTGTGAAGCAGGTCAGAAACCTCTTTCAGGTAAAAAATGGGAGGCTGAAGCATTACTGGAATCAGGTTTGGGATTCCATTGAATTCCTTGATGCTTTCTCTATTGAAGCAATACCTAGAGAAAAGAACAGCAGGGCTGATTCACTGGCTGTCTCAGGGTCACTACTGATTCCCCATCCTGAATTCTCTCAGGATAAGTTCACTATTGAAATGGTCCATCGGCCTAGTGTACCTGACAATACCAATAACTGGCAAGTTTTCAACGATGACCAGCATTTGCTTTCCTTCCTGGAACTCAAGGGTAATTTCGAACAACTATATTTTGAGGGAAGTGACAACCTGCCTCAAGAGAGTGTGTCCTCTGACCAAGCTGTCACCCAAGGAGAAGAAACAGATCAAGATGGATGCATCAATCTCAAAGGAAACAAGATTCCTAAAGGGTTGGTGAGTTTGGAGGAACTATTTGATAAGCATGACAGGTATGTGAAATCTAAAGCTTCTACTGGACCTCAGCAATCAGCTGAGTATGATAAGATTGATATTGGGAGTTCTAATGATCCTAAGCTAGTAAATATTGGAAAATGTTGTATGGCAGATGAGAGGAGAAAAGAAATTGATCTTCTAAGAAGGTATAAGGACGTTCTTGCATATTCTTATGAAGATATGAAAGCCTTCAAGCCAAAAGATATGCAACACTCTATCCCTCTCAAACCAGGAATTAAGCCTTTCAGGCAGAAACAAAGGAAGTACAACCCCAAAGTAGCTGACACCATCTTTCAGGAGATACAGAAGCTGTTGAAAGCTAAAATTATCTTTCCTATTCACCATTCAACATGGATTGCAAATATTGTGCCTGTCAGAAAAAAGAATGGTGAGATCCGCATCTGTGTTGATTTCAGGAACCTGAATTAGGCTTCTCTGAAAGATAATTATCCTTTTCCCATGATGGATCAAATATTGCAAGCAGTAACAGGCTCTAAAATGTTATCTATGCTTGATGGATTTTCTGGATACAATCAGGTAGAGGTTGATACTGTGGATCAACATAAAATAGCTTTCACTACTCCTTGGGGCACCTTTGCTTACAAGAGAATGCCTTTTGGGCTTATTAATGCTGGTGCCACTTTCCAGAGAGCTATGGATATGGCTTTTGGAAGCTTGAAAGGAAAGTGTATTGTCATATACCTTGATGACCTGACAGTGTTTTCCAAGACAAGAGCGGATCATTTTGATCACCTGGAGACAGTTCTGCTGAGATGCAGAGAGCATGGAATCTCTCTGAACCCTAAAAAATCTGTCTTCTGTGTTACAGAGGGAAAACTATTAGGGCACATTGTCTCCAAGGATGGTATTAAGATTGATCCTGAACGAGTTCAAGCCATCCAGCAAATTCCTCTCCCAACCAGTAAAAAGGGCGTACACTCCTTCAGTAAGATCAATTTTTTAAGAAGATTCATCCCTGATTTTGCTGAATTAACTTTGAATATTTCTCAAATGATGAAAGGGAAGCAAACATTTGGTTGGTCTTCTGAAGGAAAGGAATCCTTTGAGGGTATCAAGAAAGCTATCGCTAAAACTCCAGTTTTGGCTTGTCCCGATTTCAGCAAAGATTTCATCATCTATTGCTATGCTAAAGATAATACCCTAGCTGCTGTCTTAACCCAAGAAGACTCCGATAAACATGAGCTACCAATTGCCTTCATGAGCTATATCCTGAAGAATCATGAGCTAAAATACACCATGATGGAGAAGCATGCTTTTGCAGTAGTCAAAGCTGTTAAGTAGTTCCATTTCTATATCCTCAACTCTCACTCTATGGTGCTGGTTCCAGATACAACTGTTAAGTCAATTCTTACACAGCAAGAATTTGGATCCAAGAGAGGGAACTGGGTGGCTAAGGTCCAAGAGTATGACATTGATATCAAACCTACCAAGCTGGTTCGTGGAAAAGGTCTTTGTGAGCTCATTGCTGAAGGGGCCAAACATGAGTTGCTGGAGGAGAAAGCTGACCTTCCTACTGTTCTGTTCCTGAGTTTGGTTGATGAATGGTATGCTGACATCACCCATTTTCTCACCTATGGGGAATGCCCCCCTCATTTTACTGCCAAAGAAAATAGGACTGTTAAATTGAGGTCAGCGCAATATGTATTGTGGGAAAATGCCTTGTTCAAGCGTGGCTTAGATGGGAGATTTTTGAAGTGTGTGGACAAGGAACAGCAGAGAAAATTACTCTCAGCTTTTCATGATCAGGCATGTGGAGGGCACTATTCATCAACGGTCACTGCTCACAAGATACTCCGGGGAGGATATTACTAGCCTACCTTATTCAGAGATGCATCTAAGTGGGTGGATAAATGTGAGGCTTGTCAGACTTTTTTGGGAAGACCTAAATTAGCTTCTTTGCCTCTCAAGCCAGTTGTGATTGAGGAACCATTTCAACAGTGGGGTTTAGACTTCATTGGTACACTTAATCCTACTTCTAGTGCTGGTCACACTCATGTGCTAACTGCCACTGACTACTTCACCAAATGGGTGGAAGCTATTCCAGTCAAGAGCACTACTTCTGAAGTGGTATGCAACTTCATCAAAGAGAACATCTTGGTAAGGTATGGTGTACCTAACAAGATTGTAACAGATAATGCCTCGAATTTCTCTTCAGCTAAGATAATGGACTTCTGCTATGGGTATGGCATTTCTTTGGCTCATTCTTCAGATTACTACCCCTAGGGAAATGGTCAAGCAGAATCCACAAACAAAAACCTGGTGACTATCATAAGAAAGTTGGTCAATGAGTCTCAACGAAACTGGCAAAAAAAGCTCTATGATGCTCTTTGGGCAGACAGGATTACACCAAAGAGAGCTATTGGAATGTCTCCTTTTCAAGTGGTATATGGAGTAAAAGCTCAATTACCAGTGACAGTGGAACTGCCAGCCTTGCACCTAATGAAGGCCATTGAGGATACTAGTTTCAGTGATGCTCTGGATAAGAGGATTATGTACCTACATAAAATGAATGAGGACAGATTGGAGGTTGCTGATCAGATATCTGTTCACCAGCAAAAGATAAAGGTCCTGTTTGACAAGAAAGCTAGGCTCAGAGATTTCCAAGTTGGAGACACTGTGCTGTTATGGGATAAAATACATGAACCTTGTGGCAGCCATGGAAAGTTTGATTCCCTGTGGCTCGGACCCTTCAAGATCAGACATTTTACTGGTGAGAATTCTTTCTATCTTGATTACATGGATGGTTCTTCTCTCCCACTTCCCTATAGTGGGCAGTATCTCAAGTTGTTCAAGTCCTAGGTGACTAGGGAGTCCCTTTGTATATTCTGTACAATGTTTTCCTTCTGTTGTTTTGGTGTGTTTCCCTTCTGTTGTTTCTATGTGTTGCCCTCTGTGTTGGTTTGTTTTTGACTCTGTTGCCCAAGGGATAAGGCACTGGTCTACTTCACCGAGTTTGTCTAAGTTCTTGCCTTGTCTCATTCCTTGAATTTATGCCAAGTCATCCCCAGAAGGAGCCAGCTGTTGTCCACTCAAAATTCCCCGCTCTGTCAAAAGTAAAAATTTCAAAATTTTGAGTTTAAATGTCTTTTCTGTCGAGCTGGTGGTGTGGAAAAAGTCTTGGAAGTCTAAAAAATCTAAGTTTTGGGTCATTCTGTAAGTATTTCGGGCTTGTCGAACATTTTTGTCCCGCCTGTCCCAAGTAGGAAAGTGCATTTTGTTCCCCGATCGGCCGAAACCTCCGAATTTGTCCCATTTTCTAGCCCGTCGGAAGATTTTGTCCCAAGTGTCCCGAAGTTACTGTGTGAGATGTTCCAATTTCGGCTGAACTGCCCGAACCATGTACTTCACACTTTCTTGTCCCAAATGTCCCAATTTCAAAAGTGTACTCTGTTCCAATTTCACCCGAACCGGCCGAGTCACGTACTCCGGAACTTTGTCTCAAATTTCTCAAGTTCAAACTTAAAGTGCATTCTGTTCCATTTTCAGCCGATTTGCCCGATTTCGTCCCAACTATCCTGAGTTCCGAAGTGCACTCTGTTCCCCCCGATCGGCCGAAACACCCGAACCGCATACTCCGTAACTTTTTGTCCCGAATGTCCCAAGTCCAAACGGGCCTTTTGTTCCATTTTCGGCCGATTCGCCCGAACCGCGCTTTCATGTCCCAAATGTCCCAAAGTTAAAAAAGTGCAAGTTGTCCCATTTTCGGCTGAAACACCCGAACCGCGTCCTTCCTGCGTTTTCATCCCAAATGTCCCAAAATGCATTTGTGCGTCTTCTCCCTATTTCACCCGAATCGGCCGAGCCGCATGTTTCGCGCATTCGCGTCTCACATGTCCCAAGCGAACCTAATACAATTCATACTTAGTTTTTCCCGCTCGACCCGAATATGCTAAAATATGAATTTAAGTTGGGGCTCTGATACTATCAATCCAAAGATCAAATTCCAAAGACAGCTGGCAGAAAGACGAAGCTTTCAAGACGCCGGTTATATCGGTTTTCAAAGATATCCATTGTCATCTTCACAATGAAAATTCTTGTGTGTCCCTCGTGGCAAAGACATAGATGAGACGTGGAAGAAATTCAAGCAGCAGTTTTTGAAGTTGATGGGTCCCTCTCAGTGACCAGCCACTTGTCTACTTCCCCATACGTTTCTCTTCTTCCCTTTCTTTTTCAGTTTTCTTTGTAATAAGTTGAGGTACTGCGATTTGGCGGTCCTTAACTATTCTTTAGTTAAAAGAAACGGTTATGAAGAGTAACTGAATTGTAAGCTATATAATGGTATTTTCTACGCCATTCAAAAGAGGAAGAACTTGGCATATTTTCTGAAAGTGTAAATAGATCTTAAAGAAATCAATACAAAAAGGGCTTTCTATTCATTGTCTATCTGATCTCTGCTATTTCTGTGTTTTCCATTTAATATTGTGAAGATCATTTTGTCTCTAATTTGTTAGTCTCTCTGATTGCATACTGTCCAGTTTTGCAAATACAACGATCTTATATAACCAAGAAGGAACTTTGTGTCCTTGATTAATGAATCTGAAGAAGGTTATTTACAGAACTTTGTGTCTTTAAATTTAATCCTATTCAGTCAATGCAAATGATCTCGTCTTAAATTCCTTGAAACTTTGCATACATAAAGAATTATTCTGCTATCTATAATTCTGAATGTTGCTATTCTACTCATCCTCTTATTCCCTTTCCTCAGTCCTTTTGTAACTGATGATCCTTGTGGAAAACACTTTCGTAATATCCAAGTTCAACCATAAAATAATATTTTGTACATTTGTAAATAAGTTCATTTCTGAATAAGGGAACCTCTCCCATTAAAGAGGAGGGACTTCTTGTCCCCTGACTGTTGCTCTTCTAAAAAGTCCTATTTGAAAACCAACACAGTACCATCAAAACATGAAAATGTAGGCATAATGGAATCCTTACGGAATGTTGAATTGTGAATCTATTTCGGAATATGATTTACATGCAAATAATTTTTATCAATGGAAGCATAACAGACATTAATTTTAAGAGTGTGATATTGGACTTGGGATTGTAATTGGACTACAACATGAATGAGCAATAAGATATCTTGTGATGGAATAGTAGGAGATGTAGATGGTGTATTGAGTATCTGTATCTTTCCATTATGAGTGATCATAGAAATATCAGAAGAAGTGGAGGATGTTGATGTTATAGGCATCGTAGGTACAAGTACGGAAGAAGAAATGGGTGGTGAAGATCATGGAATATTTCTAATTTTTTATTTTTCATTTCTTTTTTCTTTTTTTTTTTAATTTTCCAAAGGATAATAAAAATATATTTTTTTTTTCTTTAAAAACCTAAATTTACAAAAACAAAACTGAAATAAAGTAGACAATGCATGCAAAAAATCCTTGCATTGGCACTATTTTTATACCTCCATTACTTGAGAATTGTTACTATCATTTTTTTCATTAAAATGAAATTCAGATAAATTTCAATATAAGTATTTGAAATGCAATGCAATGGTTGAAAAATCTTATGAAATTTAAGGAGGAAGATAAATAAGGTGCATTTCACGTAGCTTTGATTAGAAAACATTTTTAAAAATAAAAAGGAAAATGATTTCCAGCTATATGAATCATCATTGAATAGCATGAAAAACGGAAGCATTATGAAGAAGCTTTAGTTTCATGTTGGAATCTAGTATGGGTTAGCCAAAGCATCTATGAATAAGAAACCTCAAGACTGTGACCCACAATTACATGTATAGTATCATGTAAAGTCTTATTAGAAACAGATATACAGGTAGAGTATGGACTAAACATAGAATAACTACCAACCATATTACAGCTTATATGGGTCATATACAATGCTAATATTAGAATTATCAAAGATAGTAAGAACATTACATTCATGGGCTAACAGATATGCCTATAATGGATCATCTAGAATATTTTTACCTTGGGATCAATACATACACTAAGTATAACTATGTGTATGTGTCATACTTACATATATACAAGTATCACATACAGGTATGACATAGCCTATGCATGTGGGCATACACATATATACATGTATACCATTACAGGTTGTAGTGCATCCTAGTGAAAGGTGTTCTGTGCTATATGTATGTACTAAAATGTGATTTAATAAAATCTGAAATATTTTATTGAAATTTGAATGCTAGAATAACTGCTATAACTGATGTGACAATGAGAGATGACAAAGTGCTAAGACAAGTTTTATTAAATGTGACTATGACAAGAAAATGAAGAGATGATAGGGCACTTACCTTGACTTCTCTCTTATCCCAAAGTGTGTCTACGAACTAGATAGAAATGATAAAACAACAACTCACAGACCATCACAACCTCACCCTGAGAAAATATTTAGTGTCGGTATATGTTCGGGATAATGAGCGCACTTAGGTAGGAGCAAGGGAACCTATGGTTGCCCTAGACCTCTATGGGGGGCGCTGGAGTCTACCTAGGAAAGGTTAGAATCTAGTTCTTGTTCTATTTTCACTAGGGTTTCACACTTGTATCACCAATGAGTCACCTACGTATGTCACACTTGGATATGCCGAAGTACCTATAAATCTGCAACACAAATAATCTCCTGCAAAACCCTCAAAAATTTACATCAAATCCTAAAAAAATAAATATGTAAAATGAGGGGTTGAAATGTCCTCGATTGTCAAACAAGTGAATTTATGACTGAGTGTTGTACTACATCTCAGACCCAATGGAGTTTTATGTGACTTATGTGTGTAATAGTCACTCCTAGGTTGCCCCTCGTGTTGATGACAATGCCAAGATAGCGGGAAGTATCTAAATAAAATACAGATGTGTGGGATGGAATAGAATGAACTTCCCTTCCTATGCAATGTATATGTAGAATAATGAGCCCAAGAAGTAGTACCTTTGATATTTAGATAGATAGCCCTTGATAAGAATTGGCTATCACTATAATGGTATGTATGTTGTGTTTATATAGGGATCTATTGCTTGAATATTGACACTAATGACCTAGACATGCTAACTAGGACCTCAGAGATAAGAGTAAGAAAACGTGAAAATACTGACCTCAAGTTTCAAAAAATGTGAACAAGAACATAAAGGGGATAGGAGCACCCAGGTTGGACAAGATCACTAGGATGGCACTAGTGTCTTGTCATGGTGCACTGGTGTCCAGAGACAAGTGATGAAAAAATGTTGGATAATACTGACAAACAGGGATCCATGTGACCCTGATCAAGAACTGGGTGTATGAGTGACAGATGTGCAAGAGATAAATACAATAGAGACATAAGGAAAACAAGTAGATGGACTAGGAAGTGTGTCATTAGTGAATACTTACCTTACACAAGATCCATATATAAAACAAAATACTTGGAGGTATAGTAAATAGTAGTAAGTGCGTGATTTTGTGTCTACAACATGTTACTTTGAATGGAAATGCAAAATTAAAGCATGCACTAAAGGAGGAAGTGTTAATTATAATAATGATGATGATGAAGTTTCTCCATGCAATTTTTTTCTTTCAATGATAAATCTGAAATCAATTTTAAATAGGTTTGGTAACTAGATTCATGTTTTTTTAATCACATGACATGGAATAACAAGTTTCTTTCTACATTGGATAGAAGCTTCAAGATGAAGATTAAACTCAATGATGAAAATTTTTCAAAGGTTACAGAAAATTGAACCATGAAGGTTAGTACTAGAGAAGGTAATAAACATGTTAAGTTAATGATATTATTAATATTCAAAAGTTAAAACATAATATGTTAGATCTTTGACAACTATGTGAAAATAATCGTAATTTAGTGTTTGACAATAAACAATGTGTAATATACAATAATAATAAAAAAAATATTGTTTTTATAGTTGTACCTATGTCTAAGAATAGTATGTTCCCATTTCCATTTGGAGAACATAATAATAGCCTTGTCAATATAGCATATGAAGATAAGAGTTGGTTGTGGCATATTTGCTATGGAAATTTGAATTTTAATGTTTGAAGTTACTACATCACAAGAATTATTCTATGGTTTTCCAAATATTTAAGAGAAAATAGGTGTTTGTGAAGGTTGTGTTAAAGGAAAACATTTAAGATAAATTTTTCCAAAAGGAAATGCATAGAGAGGTCATTATCCACTATAGTTTGTTCAATTTGATATTTGTATTCTTATACAAAAAAAGTTCTAGTAAGTCTCCATAGTTCACTACATTATTGTTGATTATTCACAAAGTTTTTTCTTGATTTTTTGAAGAAAAAAAGAGAAATGTTTGATACATTTAAGAGGTTTAAATCCATTTTGGAGAAAGAAAGTTGTTACAAAAAAAAGTTCTTAAGGACTAATCATGGAGGTGAATTTTGTTCAATTTTCTTTATGGATTATTCTAATTTGAATGGAATAAAAGAAAAGCTCATAACTTCCTATAATCACCATTAAAATGGAGTAGCTAAAAGGAATAACAATACAATAGTTATTCCTATTGCTCGTGATCTGCTGAACATTAGTAGTGCCAGTCCCCAGGCGGCACCAACGGATAACCCTTCTAGAAGATTGGAGGCCTTAGAGGCTGAGCTTAAATTGCTGAAGGATGAGGTAAAAAATCTTGCTAAGCAAAAAGGCAAAAAAAGCATTGAGGGAGAAGGGAGCATTGGCAATAGCCAGCTTGATGAAATATACAAAAAACTGACCTCCCTAGACTCCCGCCTTGGGAAAACGAAGACTAGGCATGAGTATAATATTGCAGCATTCAGGGCCATAGAGGAATTCATCGAAGGTCATGCAAGAAGTGTTTCGCATCTCAGCGGTTGTCCCGATGACTCTTTGGGGCAATGAGAAAGAGAGTAAAAGAACCAGAGAGGAGCTCGATAAGACGGATGCTGCTCATATGACCACGTTGGGTATGTACCATGCTTGGAAAAAAGTAAAGATGAGTATTGATCAAGCGGCCAAGAAGTAGTCCAGTTTTACTACTGCTTCTTGGCTGTAGGCTTGCTGTTTTGTTGCCGTTGTTTTGCTGTTAAGTCTCGTTTGTGTTGCTGTTTCTAGGCTTCAGTGTTCTTTGCTGTAACTTTTGTGCTTTGATACAGCTTCTCTGCTCCTCTCTCTTATTCAGGCTTTTAGGCCTCCTTTTGTACACAAGGGTATAGTCCCTTTCAAAAAACTATTTACCAATATTAAAAAAAACAATACAATAGTTGAAATAACAAGGAGCATGTTACAAACAAAGGGATTGAGAAACTATTTTTGTGGTGATTTAGTTTCTAGAACAATATATATTCTCAATTGAAGTACCACTTGTACACTTAACATGATGAATCCATTTGAATAATGGTATGAAAAAAATCCTAATGTCAATTATTTCAAAGTGTTTGGCTATTTAGACTATGATCATGTATTTGATCAGAAAAGAAATAAGTTAGATCCAAATAGCAAGTGTTGTATTGTTGTTGGGTATAGTGAGAAAAGAACATATATGATTTATAATACTATCACTAAAATATTTCCCAAGAGATGTTAGTTTTTATGAAGGGTAAGTGTATGGTCATGAAAAATAAAAATGGAATACTAACAAGTCTAAATCTATTTGTAATGATGATATTGTTGATGAAAAACTTAGTCATATTTCAATTTCAAGTGCAAAATTTCCAACAAGTAACCCCTCATCTAGTTCATGTATTCCAAGTGCAATTCCATCTTCAAGTCCAAGCTATTCAATGATGGTAATAACCTTGAATGAAATTTATAAATGTACAAGGATTGAAACACATGAATAATGTGTAATACGAGAGAGTAATTTATGATTTATATACACAAGAAAATTTTGAACCATAATTTTTTGAATATACATGTATTAATCATAATTGGGTGTAATAAAAAGATGAATAAATGGATTCTGTTAATAGGAATTGTACTTGGGATCTTAAAAAGCTTCCACATGAAAAGAAGTGTATTGATACTAAATGGTTCTACAAGACTAAGTACAATAGAAATTGTAGTGTTGAAAGACACAAGGCACATTTTGTTGCAAAATTCTTCACTTAAAGGTATGTAATAGATTACAAAGATACATTTTCACTAATGGCAAGACAAGACACTAATAGAATGATTGTCTCACTAACAACTCACATGAGATGGAGCATTCATCACATGGATGTGAAAAGTTCCTTTTTGAATGGGTACTTAGAAGAGGAAGTATATCTATAATAGCCAGAATATTTTTAAGTACAAGGTAAATAATACCAACTCTACAAGATAAAGAAGGATTTGTATGGCCTCAAACAAGTACAAAGATCTGGTTATGCCGAAAATGATGGATATTTTCAGAAAAATGACTTCAAGATAAGAAAAAGTTAGCCTACTCTTTATTACAAGAAATAAGGTAATGATATTCTCATTGTAAATTTATATGCTAATGGCTTTTTATATATTGAAATCATTTCTAAGATTAAGTATGAATTCAAAATTTCTATGAATAATGAATTTGAAATGAAAGATTTAGTTCTTGTGTAATACTTACTTAGAATGGAACTTCATCAAAGTAAGGATGATTGTAGAAACTAAAAAATCTACGCTCCCTCATCTTTGTCCAAATCATTAATGAAACACATCAATGTTTAATACAATGCACCCACCTCTTCAATAAATTAATAATATTGACATTCCAAAAATACACCTCTCCTCTTTATTTAATCAACACATTAATATTTCCCTTTTAAAATTTATTAAATATTAATACCTACATGATCCTAAGTCCTACATATCACCCCCCCTCATTTGATTAACACATTAGTATTGCACGTGTCAGGTTATATAGTATACATGTTTATCCTTAATTAATTAAGTATATATTAATACTTTATATCCTAAATATACATATTTTATTATCTTATCAATATCCTATTATCTACCAGTTATCCTATATAATCTTATATTCGTACACTTAATGAATCACTAAATAATAGCTTAATATCTATCCTAAAAAACCTAGTTAAATTAGACAATATCTAACCAGTTTCATCACTTCCCTAAACCAATCCGACACGTCTTAAGAAACCCTGATACTTCCCAAAAAATTTAAAACTCACCCCTCTAAATTTAAAATAAGAAACCTTGATTTAGAAATTTTTTTCAACCATTTTTCATAGAAAGCTAAACAGACCAAAATCACCGTCAATATAGGTAATCTCCAACAATTACTATAGATACTTTTTCAGTCTCTCTTCAGGGATCATCGACTTGCATTTTTGAATCTGAGCTTCATACTTGAGTTCATTAGTATTATTGTTCATAAATTTTTTTGTGTTATCATACAAATTTATTATTCATAATCATCAAGCATATTGGGAATCATTTTGGAGCCTTTGCAGACCAGTATTTCATCATCCAACTGCAAGCTTCATCAACTTCTTGTATCTCTTTCCATCAAGGTTATATATCATTTTATAGCTTCATTTCTACATCCAAGTTTTCTTATCCGTTCATTTTTTATCTCACATTATTATCTAAGTCCCTGAAAGACCACAATTTCAAATTAATTAGTTAAATACTACATTTTAGCAGCCTGTCTTTATCCTCTAGAATCGTCAACAATTGCATGAATCACTAGTGATTCCTATTACGTTTACATTCCTTCCAATATATATGTATAATATTTTTATAATATATTTCATATATGTTTTATCCTAACATTATTGCTAGCATCAACTCATTGCCCATTGTCTGTCATCCATTGTACTGGGAACAATACAATATCTTACATGATCTTGAGTTGTGTGTTATTCATTGTGCCCCTTTGGATCGTTTGCAGAGAATATTTGATTCTACTCTTTGGATCTATGACGTCATAGAGGAATTTTGGGAAGCATGCTTTGAGGTCCAACACATCCAAGCTGATCTTGCTTAGTTTGAATATCAGTATGAATCTAAGTTACAGGATTTGAAATTCAAGTCGGAATATGAGGAAGAAACTGATTATGAGGACTCAGATTCTAAATTTGAGTACTATTACAACACTGAAGAAGATAATTCAAACTACTTTCAAGAAGAAAATCCAAAATACTTAGAAGAAGAGGATTCAAATTTCTCTGAAAATTCAGATTTGGACTTATTTTGAATTTGAGTAAAAATTTATACCTTTCATTTCTCATTATCTTTCAGCTATAATTTTTTTATAAACTCATATATTATCATCATATTTTTGTGATCTGATTATCATAAATCTTACATTTTTTTGTACCCACTTGATTTTGTAAAAGTGGATTGACACCTTTGTGAGGAAGTCCTTTGATTTCTGGGGATAGGCCTTTGCTAGGAAATCCACCTCATATTTTACTAGTCATATTTTTTTTCTGTTTGTGATCTACAAGTGTTCTCACAGGAAGAGAGCCTACATCATTTTTTATACGGAGCACAATATCAATTACATTCAGTCACATCAATGGGTATCACTAAACCTCATCATTCTGAGGTTGGTTAAATTTTAATTTTTTTCTCAGTGAAGTAAGTTGAAGAGGTATGATTTATTCTAAACATCTTGGCATGCTTAGTGGGACATGTTTCCCTCATTTCATTGTTAATTTCAACAAAAATAGCCTTTGGTTTCATTTCTAGTTCTCTATATAGTATCTCATCTGTAATTAAGTCAATCGCCAATGATTTGTCAAAATGCTTTTGTTTATATTGCATTTTTCCTTTTAGTTCTTATTTTCTAGGAATTTCTCTATTTCTTGTCAATCTAAGTTTGTAGATTTCTGTTTCATTACATTCATTATCAAAATATATAAAGAAAACTTTTATTCATCTAAAATATCAATTTTTTCCATATCTAGTTCATTGTTTAGTAATCACTAATGATTTATACAATCGCTTGTGATTCCTACAATCGTCGGTGATTTGTCTGAGGATTTTTTATTACTTTATTGATTACATGCTAATATTTTTTTGTTGATTTCTTTTGTTTCTACTAACCTAGTTTTATAGGTTGTTTTTGCTATAGCTACTTTTGCTTACTCGATTGCTGGATTACTTTCTTTAAAAAAAATTGGAATTATTTATTATGGTGAGTCCTAAATCCATATATTTGCTTTCATTATTGCATTCTTGGGTGATTTTCTTCATCGAAATCGAAAATTCATTTTGAGTTTTAAAATGAACAACTGTATTTTGTCTTGCTCACATAGTTTTAATTAGGAAGGTGAATTAGATGCATCCACTTTATATTCCCCACAGACAATCAAACATAATCTGCATTCAAACATTCCTACTTGGATTTTATCCCCAAGAGAAGAAGTTGACTCAGTGTTCTGTCTGAGTATAATCACTTGTATGTCGGTATATTGGAAAATCGCATGTCACCCTTATCAGCACGGGACTATGAAGTGAGGGGATAGGCCCCAATACCACACCCGTATCAGTAGCAGTATAGAGTTGGGCCTCATGTATCTTCTGGTCTATGAAGGACTCCGCCCTTAAACACACCTCAAAATAGCCATATCTTTCCATTTAATATGACCTTTGCTAGCCATTTTACACATTTCAATTTTTCATAATTAAATCAAGAAAATATAAAAATAATAATTCATTTTTCTTGTCTTTTCCATTTGTTTGCAATAAACCCATTTACTTTTTTTTTACTAGGTGAGTGTTTGTTTGTTTAATATGGTACAAACTAGACAACAAGTCCACAATCAAATTTCTAAAAAGATGTATACATCATTACCTACATCTTTACAATAATATATCCTATTATCTATTCTAGTATCTACATTGTTTCCTACGCCTTTATCTACTTCCATATCTACACCATTACCTACTACATTCTTTAGACCATTACAACAACAAAAGACATTTCATTAACCAACCACATCTACTCCTCTATCTGCACATTAACAAGCCTGGAATGAAATAGAGGAATAATCTAGTGAAGAAATGTGATAGTGTATCTTACATTCTTTACATCAGTTTCATATTCAAATCTTGCATGGATTTTATCAAGAAGAAACTGAACAACCATACTCCCCCAACTCACAATTATAATATTATGAACCTCCTTTATGACAAAGGAGACCCTATTTTTGAAGAACTGTTGGATTCAAACCCCATAGCTCTCAATGCTTATCTTGTAGATAGGGTTTTTCAACTACAACCATTCGAACCCAAACCATATTAAAATATCCCTGATCCTTTATCTAATTCTTCATGTCCTATTAATTCAAACTATTAATCAGAACGTGAACCACTGCCATATGTCCCTGATCCTTCATCTAGTGTTTCACATCTTATTGATCCAAACCACAAACCTTTCATTAAAAAAATATACTCATATCTACCTTTAAGTCAGCTAGAAACATCAGAATTTTCATCTTCCATTCTTGTTCTTAGTCTTCATATGGTCTCTTCTCAAGACACAACCACCCAACAACATACATCTTCAACTGATCCTTACACGGGTTCAACACCTCCACAAATCAATACCAATGTTTCATTATCTACCTCTTCAACATTATCAGTTACCCAGACACCTCCAATGAGTTCTATTGTTGTTTGTAGTGTCGTATCTCAACTAGTTAGCAATGCTAAGAATATAACTATGTCCATTTCAGCATCTATTCCTTTAATAAATACTAGTGTTATCACCACCACTCATCATGTTTCAGTCTAATCTACTACACCCCTTGTCTCACAACATATTCCACAACCATATTAGCCATTAATTTCTATACCACAATCTATTCCCATGCAGAACATCACACAACAAGCACCATATTTCACTGCCTCTGCAATGCATTATCAACAACCACCTCCTTATTCGCAATTGTTTACTATTACATCTATCCCATATCCTTATTAGTATATTAAACCTTCAAAACCTTTAGTTTCCCAACCTACCTATAATATCCGTCAACAAAATATCCCTCAACAATATGTTTCACAACAATAAATTCCTCAACAAAGCAATCCCTCTCAACAAAACATTCCTTATCAACAAAACATCCCACAAAAAAACATCCCACAACAAAAAACTCCACTTACTTATAATATTCCACAAAAATATTCCCTAGTAGTAAAACATTCCTCAGCAATATCAGACTTATTCACAATCTAGCCTTTTCACATTTCAACCCAGTTCATCTTCACAGAAACTAGCACAACCAGAACAACTTTAAGCTCTTAAGAACCACATATCCAGTCTTGAATTTTCCTCATTAGGACCCAAAAATTTCCTCTCTTATGATGAAATTTACAATGATCCCATTCACCCTTTGGTGTCATACAGATCATATCCACCCCATTGGGAACTTCTAAAGTTTATCAAATTTTATAGCAAGGAAGATCCTCAATAACACATCCATGTTTTCTGCCATGCTTGCTCACAATCAAGATCTCATGCTAATGAATTTCCCCATGTCCCTTTTCGGTCAAGCCTTGGATTGGTACAATAGTATCCCCTAATATTCCCTCTTCTCATTCACACAAATCACATAAATTTTATTAGAAAATTTCTCTCTATATATAGCCCATAAAATCGCTATCAATGATTTATATGCCATCAAAAAATTTGAGGATGACTCCATTTCTAAATTTTTTGCCCACTGGAGGGGTATAATTAATCAACTGTCCTTCCCATTACCATAAACTAAACTCATTGAATTGTTTTGTTGCTCATGTGCTAAACACATCTCATCAACACTACAAATCCAATCTTTCCTAACATTTGATGAAGCCTTCACTATGTCTTGTAAGTTAGAATTGTGAGTTTTAGAAGATGGTCACATTAAAATTTGTCCTAAGAAACAAAAAACTGAATTCCCATCTAAGTCATCTTCCAATACCAAAAAATATAAATCATCCGCTAACGTTGTAGTAGTCAAATCCGATGTTAATGAAAATCCCACTACTGAGTGTTCCCGTCAACAACGTAGTTACACACCCATAGGAGAGACTTATAGTGCGGTCTTTGACAAGTTACTTATTGTGAACATGATATCTCTCCCACCCATCCAACCTATCGATACATCTATATCCAAACCCTCTTTGTATTGAGATAATGATTATTGTAAATACCATAGGGTTAAAGGACATGCCATTGAAAGGTGTCACATGTTCCATAATTTCCTCCAAGATTTTATCCATAGAGGAGAGATTCACTTAGATAACCCAAATGCACCTCTAAATCAAAATCTTGACATATTCAAAAAACCCTTTCCAAATCACCCCCATTTACCAATCAACCTAAAAAAAATGTCTTCCATGCTCATCATACTATAGAAACCATTATTAAAACATTACTTGTTCCTGAGTCAACATCAACTCTCATTGACCCATTACCTACATCTACAAAATCAACATCAACATCCATTAAACCTAAACTTACGTCTACCAAGTCCCCATTTGCTAACAAGGTTACTAAAGTTATTATCCCATCCTTGTCACATGTTATTAGTGAATTCATTTCCCCACTAATCACGTTATCTAGTATAACCAAACCTAAAACTACACCTTCATTTGTAAATATAATTATGATACATCTCAAAAAATTTATGGCACAAACACCTCCACCCAAAATAATTATAAACTGCATTCATCATCCATCTATAAAACCAATTATCCCTACATAATCCAATCATAAACCTACAAAATCCACAACTCATCTAGATTTCATCAACTACATAATTCAAAATCCCCTTCCGTCATCAACAACTACCTCTACATCCATACCCAGCTCATCCAAAACCACAAAAGGACCTCACAACCAAGGTGTTGTCCAAGTTTTCAAAATTCCTTCCTATAACTTCCCTAAATCATACCATTGTTGTGGCCCTCAGCATATTCTTCCATCTCCTCCTAGAAGGTTCATTTCCACTCCTAGTAACCACCCTACCATGCGAAGACTAAAACCTACTTACCAAGCCTCTCCATTAGGCCCTCATCCTTCATCAGTCCAATCATCTAAAACTCCTTAACAACAAACAAACCAAAAAACCACAATCAAAGCCTTACTTCTGCTAGAGGATAAGATACTCAATACTTCATTACCATCTATATCTAAACCTAAGGGGCATTATCCAAATATTTTACAAGAATTCCTTTAGTAATCATTTATAACTTTACCACACCTCAAACCATCGACTCACGAGGATGGAAACATGTATGGTATTACTTCAATCTCTCTTGTGATTACCATTGGATAAGAGGACATTTCATAGAAGAATGTAAGGCCTTCCACTTGATTGTTCAAAAAATTTGTAATCTAGACTTCCTTCCTTTTAAAACACATACCACATCATCATCTTCATCTAAATCTAAAGATCCCATGTCTAGAATCTCTTCCCATCATTTTGATGCCATACACATTACCACTTTTCTACAAAACTATAACACATATACATTTAAGCCTAAGAAAGATAAAAATTTCATAGCCATACCTCCATCTCCTGAGTTATCTGCTTCTTCTGATAAGCCTAAAGTATATATTTCCATAGCATTTGAAACATATAATCAAATAACGTCACCAAAATCCAAGGTTTCAATACTCACCACACCACCATCATTATCCACCTCAATACAAAATGTTTTCAATAAACAGTTACACCAAGCTCCCATCAAAATATCACTTTACAAGCTGGTGCAGATGTCACCTTCTCATAAGCAAGCTATGATCAAAGCTCTCCAATCAATAACAGTACTGACAGATGACCCTTCATCTTTCACAAACTTTTTATGGGCCCTC
This sequence comes from Taxus chinensis, assembly GCA_019776745.2. Taxonomy (NCBI): domain Eukaryota; kingdom Viridiplantae; phylum Streptophyta; class Pinopsida; order Cupressales; family Taxaceae; genus Taxus; species Taxus chinensis. Next base: position 212,430,117 of record CM034150.1, read on the forward strand.
AAAGCATCCACAACTATATCATATGAGTCATTTGAGATTCCCTCGCTTAGTCTAGAGGAACATGATTTACCACTCTTTATCACCACTCAAATTAAGGATGTCCTCATCAAAAGGGTCATGATTGATGGGGGTGCATCCATCAACCTTGTATCATCCATTTATTTGAATCAACTTAAATTATCCCCTTCGGTCAATTGGAAGAACTCCAATTTTTCTACGATCCTTTAACAACACTATCACACCCACATTAGGCACCCTTATTTTACCACTTAAAGTCAGCAGTAAAACCTTATATGAACTCTTCTACATTATAGAAGGGGAGTTCTAATATAATATGTTGTTATGATGCCCTTGGATATCCACTATGTGGTGTGTTCCTTCTACACTCCACCATTTTCTTAAATATGAACATGAAGTTCAAACCTTTATAGTCCCTGCAGATCTGAATCCCTTTCCCTAATTATTAAATCATCTAACAAAACATATACTAGCACATCTATTCCTTCTTCAAAAATACGAGATGATTCCTCCCTTAGTGACGTTTTACAACACCTTACTCTAGGGGAATACCACATTCTCATGCTTAACTCCATCCCTTCACTGAAAACTTAAGGTCATCCTCATAAGCAACTCATGTATGAGCCTATCATAGAAGATGTTATCTATTATGGTCCCTCTTATCTTAAAATAAATTTTTTTATAGGGGATGTGATCATCCTTCATCTCACTCTATCAATCCACACCATGCCATGTCTTTCATATTAGAATTCAAATCCATAGATAATCCAAGTTTCACCTAAATGTACAATCACTATTGTGCATGAAAGGGTTTTGGCCTTGGTCATTATGAACAAGGAACACATGACTTAATTGTCCAATGCTCACTTAAAACTTATGATAAATATGGCTTAGGTTATAAGACTCCCAACTCCAACCCATCCAAACCCACTACATCTATGCATATCACCGAATTAGAACCATTTTCACCCACAAACGCTGGAGATCTTACAAACATAGATAGAACCCTTGACGATCCTATGGACATAGATGAAAATGTATTCATCTAGCCTAAATTTTTTTTATTCAATACCATATCCTTAGGACCTCTTACTTATAAATCCAACCATTCCATCAAAACCTTACCTCTTACTTGGCTATAAATGGTTGAAGAAGATTTACCCACTATATATATCCTTCAATGTCATAATGATCAAGACATCCTTTCCCATTTCCCATATGGGAGCTGAGGATCACTTCCTTCAAAAATAATTACTGTCTGACACACGAACTCTTTTTAATGAATTCACAATCAACATAAACTTAGGAACCCCTCTATATCCTTGCATAGTTAAGGTTAGTCAATCATTAAATCCACAAGAATTGGATGACTTGACATAGTTTTTAACAAAATATTATAAACCTTTTCCTGGTGATATAGTGATATGCCCAGAATTGATGCTAATAGTATTGTACATTATATCATCACATATATTGATGTTAATTCCATTAAACAAAACCTCCGTAAGATGCATCCTCATGTAGCTCTTATTGTCAAATAAGAATTACAACATCTTTTATCTAATAATTTCATCATACTCATTGAGTATCCATAATGGATATCTAACATCGTTCATGTAACCAAATCCTCGGGAAAGTTACACATCTGCACAAACTTTAGGGATCATAATTTTTCCTTTCCTAAAGATGATTTCCCTCTTCCAAACGTAGATCAGCTCGTTGACCTAACAACTAGCCTTAAATTTTTCTCCCTTATGGATGAATTTTCTGGTTACAATCATATTCTTATCACCACCGAAAATCAACATAAAACATCCTTCATTAATCCTCTAGGAACCTTATGCTACCGTGTTATGCCATTTGGTATTAAAAATGTAGGAACTACTTATCAACACATCATGATCTACATTTTTCACGACCTCATCCAGAAAATAGTCGAAGACTATGCTGACGAACTTTTAGGAAATTCCAAACAATGTAAATATTTTATTACTTTCCTCGAATCAATCTTTAATCGTCTCATTCAGTATTGTCTTCATCTTAATCCCACAAAGTGTGTTTTTGGTGTCCTCACCGGAAAACTATTAGGATTTGTCATATCTATTCAAGGTATCAAATTTGATACAACAAAACTTAAATACATCATTTAAATGCCTCCGTCATCCAATCTTACACAACTATGTTGTCTTTAATTTAAATTGAAATCCATCCGACATTTTATATCACAAATTTCTGATCGTTCTCAACTGTTTCATCATAGTCTTTATAAGGACGTAGATTTTCACTAGAATTCTAATTGGTAGAAACACTTCGATGAAATTAAACGTTATCTCCTATCACCACCTATGCTTATTCCACCTCACAATGGAGATTCATTTTATCTATACATATCTTCTTTAGAACACGCTTTAGGATCCATTCTTTCTCACCGTGATAGTGTTATCTTATAAAATTGACAAGGGAAATTTTTTAGATAACCATACAAAAATTTCATTTTGGTCCCCTGAAAAGGTCTACTAACGTTCAAAATGGCTTAAAATTCCCCTTCCAAAATTCAAGTTTTAAGAACTTAGCCATTTTCAACCTTTTGAGCTGGGCGCAAAAATTGTTGTGTCAACACTAAGAAAAGTGTGCCCCTTTGAAGATTCTTTGGCTCCCTAAAAGGCATGTCAACATGACAAGATTTGCACCCCTAAGGTGCTAAGAGTGACATGTCAACCTCCTAAAACCTGTGCCAAAGAAACAAGCTCAAAGCATGAAAATTGATGTGTCGGCACATAAAAATGTGTGCCCCCTTTTTTCCCCTTAGCGCTGAAAATGTCATGTTGACACTTTCTTAAGTGCACCCAAGGCACTGACATCTTGGTGTCGACATCTTTCCATCCATGCCAAGGTGCAATCTCCTCTGTGTCAACACTTCACCAACCACGCCAAAGGTAGTTGATGCCACAATAAATGCACATTTTTCTATATATAGGTGCACACAACCTGTCATTTTAGCAAACTAAAAATTGAGGAAATTCTTTCCTCTGTGCTTGTCAATTATCCTTGTCAGCCTCACATGCCATTCCTCATGCCTGTGGATCCCACATTTGTCCTTCGTCATTATATATATCCTGGTAAGTGGCTTCTACCCATCTCGTTGTTGTTTGCGGTTTTTATGTCAGGTTAGGTGATTAGGATTGAATGTTAATTACATGAACCTAAAAAGAATTTAACAAACCAATCAGCCAACTAAAAACCCCTCTTCCCCCTCCTTCCAGATCTATAAAATCTAGAAATCTCTACCTCTAAAAGAAATCCAACCCATTTTTCCTCTACTCCCTATCTTGCTAAGATTTTCCTACTTACCATCAAAATCCAAACCAAAAGAGAGGAAATCAAGAAGTCCTTGGAATCAGCCAAAAAGTATTGTTTTCCTTTGGCACATTTTTTCTTCATGCTACACTACACACAGTCGTGCCATAGGCACACTTCCCACCCATGCAGCATGGACTCTTCCGGCGCGATGAAAAAAAATGCTCAACAAATCTTGACGAGCGCAAGCACTGGCACAAATGCAATGACAACAACATTATATGTTGTGTAATCCAAATCCACGTCGCAAAAAGCCAAACCCTTGGCACGACTGACCTCTATGCAGCATCTCTTACATCTGCACCTTGGCGCGCCCTGAACGCATGTGCCACCAAGCAAATTTGCACCCCGCCAAAACACTTTCTTAGGGCGCTGGCATAACTTCCTCAACACAAAAATTACATGTTGTGTATATAAAATATGTGCCCCGCCCCTTTTAGTGTTTCCTTGTGTCATGCAACACTCCTCCAAAGTGTGTCTTACTTTTTGAAGCCTCTGCAGCCTGCAGTGAAGTTGCGCCTTGCGCCCAAAGGCTTATAAATTGATCATTTTTCATTTTGCAAATTTTAAACTATGGATAACATGATAGTTGACATGGCTCTCCTATGTTGACCTTATCATCACCAATCCAGCACTATGATAATTCTTCACCGGGAATCCCTCGTGCTATGATTATTTACTAATACACAGCCTTTAGTTTGGTGGATGTAATTTGGAAACAAAACAACAAACATAACACAAGAATACCATCGACTATGATAAGATGGAATGATGACAAATCTGAAATATCAAAGTAAATTATAATATTAACATGAACTTGTTACAATCTCACCCATGAGGTACTTAAAGTGTTATTGATTTCACTTACCTTCCACCAATACTATGGGAGAAACTTTACAATTACACCTCTTAATGGCTTCTTCAACACACCTTTAAACTGATGGATTCCTTTACACACTTCATACAATATTTCTCACTACTTCCGTCTATGCTAAATGAGGGGGGTGGCCTCTTTATTTATAGAACTTCCAGGCTTATCCATCTTATCTCTAAAATAGGATAAGAAATTGACTCTGAAAAATCATATTCCATACCTCAACTCTTATCTGTACATGTAAGCTTATCTTTTAAGATAAGATAAACCTTATCATTTCACATGGGTTCCACATTTTTAGAATTTTTACAAATAAAATACACAAAATATTTATGACCTCACTCCTTGTCCTTATTACCAATATAATATTTCTAATTCCTAATCATGTAGACCCTACTTCTCTACTTATCCCAACTTTGACATTTTAACATTACTGGACCACTTACGACAAATATTTGCTTTTTACAACATTCCTATTGTACTTTGACTATTACCGTACTCTACATTATTGGCGGCACCGTACTAACGGCGCCATTATCTTCTATCAGACGTTACTACTAATTACACTTAATAACATCCTATTCATAATACATACATTAATGAAATAGAAATTACGGAGGAAAATTTTAGTGTCGACATCTTCCCCCTTCCTAGCTTCTACTCTGTCCTCGGAGTAGACTATTCTGGTGCTTCGAAAATCTTCAAATTGTTGTGGTTGACCCATTTCATAATGGGAGTGCCATCTAATTCCTCCAGTCAGTACGTACCATTTTCATGCATAGCTGCTATTTTGTAGGGCCCCATCCATTTTGGAAGAAATTTTCTCTGTCTTCTTTTTTTGTATCTGGAATCATATACTAGAACCAAGTCATTCACATGAAATGGAGACCAAGGGATCTTTTGATCAAAGTATTCCTTCTTATTCATTTTCTTCTTATGGATTGTATCCTTTGCTATTTCCCTCATTTCCTCTACCAAATGAAGATATACCAACCTTTCTTTTACTGAATCACTTTCATCCATCCTTTCATTTTTCATAACTCTCACAGTGGGAATATCAAACTCAATAGGAAGAACTGGATCAATGCCATAGGCCAACTGAAATGGGGAGTATCCTGTTGCTTACTTTGATGTTGCATGAATCCTTTTATCCCACTTATGTACCTGCAAGGCTGCATCTTTTGCTAGAATTTGACACAACACAAAATTTGTTCGTTCCACCTGTCCATTTGTGCTTGGCTTGTATGTTGTTGCCTTCCTGTGCTTAATAGAAAATTTATTGACTAGGGATTCTACTACCTCATTAATGAAGTGGCTTCCTTGATCTGTTACAATTTGTAATGGACAACCAAATCTGGTGATAATGCGTTCATATATGAACCTTGCCACCTCATCCATGGAAGCTATTTTCAATGGCCTAGCTTCAACCCACTTGGTTAAATAATCTGTGGCAACTACAATATACTTATTTTAGCGTGAGGTACTTAGAAGTGGACCTACAATGTCAATTCCCCACTTTTCAAAGGGTCCAAGTGGAAGAATAGGACATAATGGAGCTTATGAAGTCTTACGATTACCATATGTTTGAAAAATATCACATGTCTTACAATAATTATAACAATCTTTAAAAAGAGTGGGCCAGTGATAACCTGCATCCAAGATCCTTTTTGATGTAAGTTGTCCAGAGAAGTTCCCTCCACATGTACCATTGTGGAATTCTTCTAGCAGTTCCTTCCCTTGATCACGTCCAACTGCCCTCTTGTATTGTCCTTCAGGTCCTATTCAAAATAATACTCCATGCAGAATAGAATATGGATGACTGGCTTGAGTAATCTTTCTCTTAGTCTTTGCATTGGCACCATAAGGAAACTTGAATTCATTTAGATAATTCCAAATATCTATGTATTCACTCGGGATTGTGTCAAGGGATAACAATGCTGCATCGAGGAAATCATCATCATCACAAGATGATCCTAAACCATCATAGGCTCAAGAGAGTGCATCTGCATTGACATGCTTCTTTCCTGGCCTATCTATAATATCAAATTTAAATTCTTGTAGCAAAATTATCCATCTTGCTATCCTCCCTGATGGGTTAGGCTTATTGACAATATATTTTAGAGCCTGATGATCTGTTACAACTATAAATTTCTGCTCTAGCAAGTAATTTCTAAACTTCTTTACAGCAAAAATGATAGCCAGAGCCTCTTTTTCAGTTACAGTATAATTTACCTCAGCACTGCTCATTTGTCTGCTCCCAAAGTAAATTGGATGTTCATTCTCATTTTCATCCTTTTGGCTCAAAGTACTTCCTAGTGCTGCATCAGAGGCATCAGTGTACACAATGAATGGCTTGCTCCAATTTGGATTCTTTAAAATAGGTGAAGACACTAGGGCTTCCTTCAGTTGTCCAAAAGCTTCATGTGCCTTATTTCCCGGTTCATAAGTAACATCCTTCTCCAAGAATTGGGTTAGTGGTCATGCAATCTTTGAGAAATTATTGATGAACCTTCTATAGTAACCCACATGGCCTAAAAATAATCTCAACTTACTTCTATTCATAGGAAATGGTAAATCTTTCATTTTTGAAACTTTATCAGGATCAGTACCAATACCATCTCTGGATACAACATGCCCTAACAAAACTCCTTTAGAACATCCAAAGACACACTTTGTAGGGTTTAGTGAGGCTTGTGCTTCATCTAACCTTTGAAATGTTGTCTCCATCTAGTGCAGGTGGTCTAACTTGCTCCCATAGATGCAAAAATCATCTAGAAATACTCTGATGAAGGTCCCAATGTAGGGTTCAAACACCATATTCATGAAATGCTGGAATGTTTCTGGAGCATTACACAACCCAAAAGGCATAACTCTATAAGCAAACATTTCCCAAGGAGTGGTGAACGTGGTCTTCAGCTGATCTTTCTCTGCTATATGGACTTGGTTGTATCCGCTATATCCATCAGCAAAACTATAACACTCCTGGCTAGCTACTTCGTCCAAGATCTGATCTGAGAATGGAAGAGGGTAATGATCCTTCTTTGTTACCTTATTGAGTTTCCTGTAATCAACACAAATGAGTATCTTCCCATTCTTTTTTATTGAGATCACAATGGGAGAAACCCATTCTGAATTCTCCACAGCAAATATGAATCCTACATCAAGCAACTTATCTATTTCTTCTTTTATAGTCTTGGAAAAATTAGGATTCATTCTATATGGCATTTGCTTTATAGGCTTAGCACCATCTACCAACTCAATAGAATGTTCTACCCAACTTACTTGACAGAGTTCCTTGTAATCAAAAGTGAATATGTGTATGTACCTTCGAAAGAGCTGGAGGTAGGATTCCTTCTCACTCTCCATCACAGTATCACCAATCTTTATTTCTTGGAGTCGATCATCAACTTCTTCTTCAGATAATTTTATGGGGTCATGAGTCGGTGTGACTGGAAGGATAACCATGACTGAAACATCAACCTCACTTTCTTCATCTTCAGTGTCCACTTCACTGGTACTAGAGTAATAAGAGGATGTCCAATCATCAGTTTCATCACTTAAATCCACAGGTTATACCTTATGATGTCGAGGGATCATGTTTATCTTCACCCTCTCTCTACCACGTCCAAGTGTCATGAAGCCTTCATTCCAGTAGTTTCTTGCATGAACTCTCCTTAGCCATGGTCTTCCCAGCAACATTGGGTACACAACAATACCATTTTTCATCACCTGAAAGTCTACCACACATACAACACCCATAACAGATATTGCCACATTTGAAACTATACCTTTTGGTTTAGTTATTCCCTTATTTAATGACCTTAACATAAGTGTTGAAGGGCGATCAATTTTTAAACCCAACATATTCATTATAGACTCGGTCATTACATTAATTGCAACACCTCCATCAACTAAGACATCATGAATTGAAATACCATTACATAATACCTCAGCTTGTGGAGCATAGGGATCTGTCTCTGCCTCCAAAACAGGGACCTCAACCTCCTTCCTTCGTCGAGCATTGAGTCCACTTCACAGCTCCTGCTTCTTCTCAGAAGACATAGCCAAGAGTTGACCATATGTAATATTTGTAGGCCTTTTGGACAGATCTTCCAAGATGGAGTATGGTCCTTGCCCCTGTGAAATCAGAAAATCCGGCACACCCAACTTTCTTCTCCTATGTTTCTTACTAGTTTCTCCTTTCATCTTCTTAGGATCATTTCCATCTTGATTATTTTTTTCTTTCTTTCTTTTTGTTACAAACACATCTACTTCATTATTTCTACTCTTATCTACTACATCAAAAGAATTCACAGGTGCTTTTCCTTTATCATTATCTCCTTTACCAGATGTAGAAGCTCTATCTGGAAAATTATACTTATAATGACCCTTTTTATAACAACCATAACAAACAACTTCAGAAATATTTCTTTTTGGACCTCTATCTCCTCCCTGAGAACTAAATTCCTTTCCTTGAAGAAGATTAATAGTTAACTGACCCATCTTTTTGAGCAGATCTTCATACTCAGTAGATGTACTAGGAGAAATATTTGTGCTCACTGGGAGTGGTTGTGGATTCTGGACCAAAGGTGCTGGTGTAGGCTCTACTTTAGCAACAATTTCTTTGGGCTCCTCTTCCATGCTTTCTTCTTTCCTTCTTGCAATCTCCTTTGCTTGTTCAATGGTAGCTGGGAAGTCATACTTCAGTTGCTGTCTGATCTCTGGCTTCATCCCAAGAATGAAGTGCTTACATAGGAGATTATCCATGCCATTCATCAACCCATCCGATAATCCTTCCTTCCAGATCTGGGCATCGAGCTTCCTCCTTAGCTCTAGAACACGAGCATGATAATCCCTTATCTTCTCCTTCTCTCTTTGGGTTAGCTTTGTGATATCGATCATGAGATCTGCATATCTCTGTTGTTCACCAAATTATTCAAGAAAACTTTTAGTTAATAAATCCCATGAGTTTTTCACATTATCACCTAGTGTTTCAAACCACCTAAGGGCTGAACTATCCAAAAAGGTAGGAAAAAATTCAGTCCATTATTCCCTTCTTATAAGGCCATTACAAATACAAGATCATTTAAAATCTTGAATGAAAGAGGAAGCATCTTCATTAGATTGGGCTGAAAAAACAGGAATCTTCCACATTTTCAAAAGTAACCACAGTGAAATACCAACCCAAAAGTACAATCAACAAGACTTATGTGCACCAATAATTAAAATCACTATAATAGAAAATAGAAATGAGCAATGTAAACTATGATAAAACTTGACTTACTACGGTAAAAACTGACTTTACTGTGGTAAACACTATTCACAGTAAAAATTGAAGTTACTGCGGTAAATACTATTCATGGTAAAAAGTGACTTTACTGTGGTAAATACTATTCACAGTAAAAATGAATTTACCATGGTAACTACTATTCACAGCAAAAATGAGTTTACCATGGTAACTACTATGCAAAGTAAAAACAAGGTTACCCTCCAATTGATTTTTGACTAAGTGGGAATATCTCTCCAGACAATCCACCAACAAGGAATGGTCCCAGCAACGGAACCAAAATGTCATCACCAATCCAGCACTATGATAATTCTTCACCGGGAACTCCTCATGCTATGATTATTTACTAATGCACAACCTTTAGTTTTGTGGATGTAATATGGAAACAAAACAACAAACATAACACAAGAATACCATCGACTATGATAAGACGGAATGATGACAAATCTGAAATATCAAAGTAAATTATAATATTAACATGAAATTGTTACAATCTCACCCACGAGGTAATTCAAGTGTTATTAACTTCACTTGCCTTCCACCAATACTATGGGAGAAATTTTACAATTACACCTCTTAATGGCTTCTTCAACACACCTTTAAACTGATTGCTTCCTTTACACACTTCATACAATATTTCTCACTACTTCCTTCTATGCTAAATGAGGGGGGTGGCCTCTTTATTTATAGAACTTCCAGGCTTATCCATCTTATCTCTAAGATAGGATAAGAAATCCACTCTGACGAATCATATTCCATACCTTAACTCTTATAAGTACATGTAAGCTTATCTTTTAAGATAAGATAATCCTTATCATTTCACATGGGTTCCACATGTTTAGACTTTTTTCAAATAAAATACACAAAATATTTATGACATCACTCCTTGTCCTTATTACCAATATAATATTTCTAATTCCTAATCATGTAGACCCTACTTCTCTACTTATCCCAACTTTGACATTTTAACATTACCGGACCACTTACGACAAATATTTACTTTTTACAACATTCCTATTGTAATTTTACTATTACCGTACTCTACATTATTGGTGGCACCGTACTGACGGCGCCGTTATTTTCTATCAGATGCTACTACTAATTACACTTAACAACATCCTATTCCTAATACATACATTAATGAAATAGAAATTACGGAGGAAAATTTTAGTGTCGACAACCTCTCTGATTCTCCATGCAGAACAATAGCATCCACGCTCGAGCTCACACATGTCTTCATCGAGCAAGAAGCAAACTAAGTCTAAAGGAAAAGCTAGTTGATAGAGTAAGAAATGAAATAAAAATATTAGAGGGTCAGGATGCCTAACTCACTTGCAGAATGTAGTCTCGACATCAGAGACTCAGAGCTTGGACACATAGATATGGATGATTTTTGGGCCAGAACCAAACAAGTTATCGGTAGCCCATGGATGGACAAATTGGTAGGCAACATTCTACACTTTGCGGTAGGACTCCCAGTAAGTGCAACAAACAATGAGTTCATCATGTTGGTGGCCCGTTCTTACAATAAAGACACAAAATGTGTTAAAGATAAGGAGGGCAAGGTGATTATTAACCTCACCACCCGCCACTTCGAAATCATGTTGGGCATTCCTCACCATAGCCAGTATGTGGCAGTAAGCTAGGAAGACTGCATAAAGACTTGGACCGACGATGAGGACAAGTGTATGCAGATGATGAACAAAGTCTACCTAAAGAACAAAAAGGTGGTGAGCAGATGGCCGCAGACCATCCACCGTAGTGACTTCTAAGAGGAGCTAAGTGATACCATCACTTTCCTCAGCAGAGTATTTGGGCTTCCTGATGCCCACTACTTTCACAAATGGATGCTCAGGTACTTAGAGACCATGAGCAAGAATGTACCTAAGAAACGTTTTAGATGGGGAGAGATTATCAATGATACTATCTCGCAGCAACTCCAATAGGTTTTAACGACTAGGAGGTTCTATATGAACTCCTATGTCGTATATTCCGCTGCCTTAGAGAGAGATTACCCAGGACTGATTCAAAATGGGGTATGGCCTTAGGTCAAGATATATGAATACTACCCAGAGCTAAGGCTCGAGAACAGTATCACCCAGTTTAAAAAAATAAATGACACCTTCTTCTATGGCAACATCTACCTATTGAGGCCAACCATGACACATGGTCAGACCAGCATGATCGTGATCACTGCAAGGAAGAAGTGGGGGACCTTGTTTACATAATTCCCCACCTTCACATATCTCAGAGCTACCAACGTCATGGGTGAGCCAACAATGCTTCCAAGATATGCAAGGCCCAAGCTGATCCTTCTTGAGCTGTCAAGGCAACTAATTACATATCATGAGAAATATATGAAAAGCAATAAAGGGGGAACTCCTTTCCACCTCACAATTGGCAGATACACTTGCACCTCATTGAGTAAATCCCAGGAGATGTATGTGGAGTTGGAATTACTCAACCTAAAACATGATTTCCTAGTAAGGCCAACATTTGACTGCCGGAGTTTCCTCCCTAAGGAAAAGATTGATCCCATCCATGTCCCAGAGATCGAGGACATATGGATAGACATGAACCACGAAGTTGAAATCAGGCGAAAGGATCACTCCCAGCTGGCACTGGCAGAGATCATCCACTATGGAGTTTCCATCATCCCAGAAGATTTCCAAGAAACTGATCAGGAAATTGATCAAGTTTACCTTGACACAGATGAGGATGATTGGCCATTTGCAAGCATCGATAGGACCAAGGTGCCCAAGACCATAGAAGAAAGGGTCCAATTCACACTGCAACACACCAATAATTGGTGCAAACGAAATGGTCTCATCTACCTTGGAGTGGATTTCACTACTTCCCCCTTGGGAAGAGTGCCTCCCAAGCTAGATCACTTGCCAAAGGGAAAAGGAAAGGATGAAGTTAGAGAGTCAAGCAAGCAGGAGAAAGCTCTTGATAGCCCTCCTTCCTCAAAGAAAATAGTGGACTTAGTGTCCCCAGGAAGAGAAGAAGTGGCAGATATTCCAACGGACACATCCACTTAGAATATTGTCATAGATACAATTATGGAGGTGACCACCATTCCCTCTTCTACTCCCCCTCCTCCTCCTATCACTCAAACAACCACTCCTTTGGTAGTGTCTTCTCCTCTGTCTTCCTCCCTTCCATCTCCCTCCTCTTCCATCTTCGCCTCTCTCATGGATCTGTCCTTCAGTGTTTCCTCCATCCTATCATAGATCCCTTCTGTTTCCATGTCCTTCTCTTCCCCTGTAGTGACTCTGAACCCTGTGAGCACTAGTGCGTTGGACTCTTTATCTATGCCGCCACCAAGTGTTTCCACTTTCTTCCCTCAGTCTGTTATAGTTGCTCCCCCTTTCACCCTCATTTCCTCTTCTTCTTCCGATCCCGATCCCCTAAGTCCTGGATGGATATCCAACCACCTTAGTCAACACAAGAGGAAAGTCCCCATTATAGCTATGAACTTCTTCGTCATTCCGACAAAGGGACCTAAGAAGTAAAAAGCATTAACTAGCTTCTCAAAAAGTTCCTTAGGAGAAAGAGTCATGGAGATAGCCTATCCAGATCCCATAAAGAAGAAAGAAGATCTGTCTCCTACAAACTTCACAATGACTCAAGTCACAATGGGAACATCATCAGATGTTGATGCCCTCTGCAAGAAGCTACAAGAGGCCAAATAGGAGAAGAGAGTTCTAAAAGAACAAAACAAACATCTCCTCCAAGCTTTGCAGAAGATGGGTAGAGCTCTTTCAGCAACTACTGCAGAACCTATTCAAGCTCCTAGCCAAGAAAAAATAGATGAACACATAAAGATTGTTGAACAGGGTATAGCTGTGTCATCCTGGATTGAGAAGATCCTCCAGAATGGTCAAGTGATAATTGGTAGGTTCATGTTGCTGCACCAAGATATAACTCAAGGAAATAAAGAGCTACAAGCAGTAGCGAGCTCCCTTTCTAAGGAGTTGGATAACACTAAGTTGCAGTAGGGAACATTCCAGACCATGGTCAATTGCTTGGCTGATGAATTGTTAAAGGTTAGTGTTATCGATCACCCGTGGACACATTATAAAGCTCTGACTGCTTTAGATTACCGGGTCGATCAAATGGAATTCATCCTAGAAAGAATCGACAAATTCAAGGAAGAAGCCTTTGATGCACTACACAACATGGAGAAAATAGTTTCAAATATGTCTCCTAGAATGCTCAGTGCATCTTATGAGTTAAGAGAAGCAGATGATACATTTCAACACTTCAAGGCTATTGTCTCTCAAGGTCTGGCGCAAGAGGTCACTTTCAATAGAGAGTCTATCAATAACCTCTTGGCCTGTCGTGACTTTATTAGCTCTTTGATCGATGCAAACGAAGGGTACATTGATTTTCCCAACAATCTCAAAAATGAGAAATAGACTTGTGAAGTGTTTCACAACCATTTCAAAGGTCCTGATCAGTATTAACTTCAGAAGATAATTAGCAAGTTCGCAGAGTATCGAGCGCAGTGCCACATTGACACTCCCGAGCCTTAGCTAGAAGCTAAATTCGAGCCAAGAGAAAATGATGAATAGCTTCCTTTAGGATGGATTTTCTATTTTTGTAAAATATTTAAAAGCATGTTGGCACATGCGATGACATCATCCATGTTGCACCATGGGATGTTGTCATCCTAAAAATTGCCCCAAAGTCAACATTTGACTTTTAGATATTTTGTAGATATTTTTTAAATGAGTCGTTGGCTTCTTTTTGTCTTCTTTCTCCTCCTTCTATAAATACTAGAATACTTGTTGTATTCTAGGTGGAAAATTTTGTATGAAAAATAGAAGTGAGGAGAGAAAGACTTTGTACTTTCTTGTAACAGAAGAAAATATTAATACATACATTGAGATTTTGTGTTGAATTTATGTGTTATGTGCATTAGATCTCTCTTAAGTTAGATCTATGTTTCTATTCTATTGGATTCTTTCTTGCCTTTGTCATTTGTTCATCAGTATTGCTTTATTTGTTTATGCAAGTAAGTTTGGCTCTGTTTACTACCAGCCCAAAGCATAAACCTTTTGACCTTTCTATCTTGGAATTCATTTCTTTTCTCCCTTTAGATCTATCCTTCCTCCATTCCTCCCCTTCTCACATTTCTATTCATCAGTTGAAACTACCTCTACTTGGATGAGATCCCAAACCCCCTAAAGGAAAAATACTGTAAGACTTGCATAGGTTCCTGCTGATAGAATAGCAATAAACCAGTTTCAGTTTGTTGTCTTAAGAGGGGCTATGCCCTGCATAGTGTTGTCCTGTTTCCCCACGATTTGCCCATCTGAAATTTTTTCAAACCAATATTTTTTGGTGACTCCACTGGGGATCAAGCTAAGGAAATAATTTAAAAACTGTGAAAATCACTACCAGATTTCAATTTTAACCCTTTGTTAAAAATTAATTTTTTTTGCAAAAGTGATCAAAACTAAAAATTTCCTTAGGTAAATCCATAGATCTTGACTAGATAGGAGCTTTTAGTTCGCTGAGTTTTTACAAAAATTTGTATATTTCCGTAGATCTGAGAATCTGACATTTTCTGATATTTTTCAAAACCTTACAAAATTCAGTTCGAAGATCCGAAAATCAGCTTTCTGAAATAACCCACCTTTTATCCTTGCTAATCTTTTTCAAAAACCACAATCAGTTGTTATTAAAGAGGGTATATTTTAAATATTAAAAAGTACATGCTGTTGATTTTTCCAAAAAAATTAGAAAATTGGCAAGTACAAACAAAAAGATTGTTATAGATCTGTTCTAAATTATCATAGATCTGAACATATACACTGGCGGGTGAACAATTTACTTGTAGTAGAAGGGCTTGTGGAGAAGTTGATCCAATCTTCAATCTACTTCAAAGGCACAATTTTATTATCACACCAACACGATTTGCATCATTAAGTTCGACAGAGCAATCAGAAAGAAGTGTCTCACCTCCATGAAAGAGCCTGGTTTCATAAGGTGCTTCGACATCTATCTGTAGTGCTCTTTTGTTAAGCGGAACCATGCTTCCTTCTCGTGTTCTTTTTCCCACATTTCAAATGGTAGTACCATAGGGAAATTCCATGGGCCCTCTTGCACTGTTGCATCCAGTTCACGCCCTCCCTCATGAAAATCGCAAGAATTTCCCAAAATTTGATGGGAGTGGAAATCAAAGCACGGATGCGCATATTGCTACATTTATTATGTCATGTAGTATTCTAGACATGACTCACGAAGATGTATCTATACGTCTCTTTCTCGAGACCTTACAAGGGCCTACATCAGAATGGTTCCAACATTTACCAGCTGGATCCATCACCAGTTCGGCCACATTACAAGTTGCGTTTGAAGATAGGTATAAACCTTCAGAAGACACATTTGTGTTACTGTCAAAGATCACTCATTTGAAGGAGGCTAATGAAACCATGCATGATTTTATCACCCATTTCAATTCACTGATCAGCCGTGTGCCTCCTGCCATGTTGCCAACACCAGAGAATCAAAATTGTTTCTTTGTGAATGCCATGAGTTCAAGGGTAAGTTTCTTACTTTTGCAGGAACAAATTTCCACCTTGGTTCTTGCTCAAACTACGACCATTCAGATAGAGGAAAACTTGCTTATATATAACGAGTTAAAACAAGAGCCATCCAAATTAAAGGCTTCGGCTCCTTCTCAAGCCACCTCATCAGATCCAACATTCCAAAAGATGGTAAATGATTTTCTCGCATTGAAGAAGTAATTAGCTCAAGCTTCGTCTAGCACTCCGTACCAGGATATCCCATGGAGGAACTTCAATCCCAAATATGCCCCCCAAAGGCCATGTTTTTTTTGCTGCTGCTCCAAGGTTAGCACTTGAGGCTCCTTCGGTTAATGCCTTGGTCGAGATCGAAGAAGATGAGCAAAATTATGAAGAACCTTCATCGCAAGGCGAAGATGATCAAGATGTCGGTGAACCGACTGACTACTCTACAATCGGGTATATGGAATTTGAAGATGAGGAATCTGATGAAGAGGAAGGTACCCAAGGGTATGCAAGCAGACAGTCATATGTTGTGTTTACCCACTCATAAGGAAAAGAAGCAGAAGTTGCTGCTAAATTACAAAAGGAAAAGAATGTATTAAATATGCCTCCAACCATCGCTAAAAGAGGTAATCCCCTTCCTGCTCAACCTTCTATTAAGCCTTTTGTAAAGAAATGTTTTCCTCCTGTTTCTCCTCTGAATCAACCTCCCTCCATTCCCATAAAGACCAGTACCACTCCTCTACCATCGTGGAATGAAGGACTCATTCCTTCGTCAGTGCAACCCTTGGTCACATTCGATATAGTCGATCATGCCAAAAAGACCAAGATCCAAATGTCTGAAGCTAAGTACCTTCAGTCTAACCCCAAGCAGCTTGTTAGATTAACCAACTATATTCAAAGTCAAGCTATCATTTCTCACCCCGTTTCTCCAAAAGGAATTCTTTCCACTCCCCCTGCATCCCGCATAAATGTTGCCTCGACATCCACGTCAGGTAAAATTGAACCTTTTTATCTATCTCTCCTAATTAATGGTCACAAGCTAAGCAACTGCATAATTGATTCTGGAGCATCTGAAAATGTCATGCCAGCAAAGGTCACCCATGCTTTGGGCCTCACACTCACTAAACCTTTCGGCAGGTGTTACTCCATGGAAACCAAGTACGTACCATTAATAGGTCAGATCAAGGATACACAGTTCGCATTTGCAACACTCCCAAATAAAAGAGTTAAAATGACTATTCTCGTGGCTGATATTCCAATGACGTATGGAATATTACTAGGGAGGAGTTTTTGTAGGGAAGTTGGTGGAGAAATCCATATGGACTAGTCCAAAGCTAGAATCCCTGTCAAAGGAGTAATGCAGACATTGGAGCCCGAATAACAAAAGAAAAATCTATTCACCAACTCCAATGAACCCAAGGCCCAAATTCTCTTCGAATCATCAGGGATGGGAAATTACTTCTTGTCCACCGACTCTGATAAAATGGAGGTTCTTGTCCAAGAGGAGGACCTCAACAAGATATGGACACTGCAGTTCGATGGCAGTTGTGCAACAAGTGGGTATGGTGTTGGAGCCGTTCTGATATCTCCTGAAGAGGAGATTTTCCATCTTTCTTTCAAATTGTAGTTTTTCAGTACAAACAACACTACCGAGTATGAATCTTTGCTACTTGGCATGCAAGCTGCAAAGGAAAAGGGAATCAAGAATTTGAAAGTACAGGGTGATGCTGAGCTAATTGTCAATCAAGTGAAAGGGGTATACCAAGTAAAGAATGATAGGCTCAGACACTACCGCAACGCAGTGTGGGATAACATCGAGGAGTTTGACGCTTTCTCAATTAAAGTGGTTCCGCAAGCTAAGAATGACATGGCTGATTCTTTGGTTATCTCAACCTCTCTCATGCTCTGTCACCCAGGGTCAAAGACGGACACATATACCATTGAGGTAGTTTTCCACCCAAGTGTGCCAGATAATTCACAACATTGGCAGGTATTCAATGATGATAATCAGCTTTTCGCTTTCCTGGAGAAAGCTGAAAATTTCAAAGAGCTCCATTTCGATGGATCAACTTCTGTGTGTCGTGAGTCTCTCACAGGCCAAGCACAGGAATCAGTGGAAGGTCAGGGCATATGTCAGCTCAAGGGAAATAAGATTATGAAAGGTTTAGTTTCCCTAGAATGATTATTTGATAAGCATGACCATTTTGTCAAGAAAAGGTGACAGGATAACCCTGGCTCTTCTCTAGAAACTGAATCTATCAATTTGGGTACTGCAGAACATCCTCGGTCTATGAACATCGAGGAAGTGTTGTACACCCGAGGAAAAGCAGAAATTTGTCAAATTATTGAAAAGATATATGGATGTATTGGCATGGTCTTATGCTGATCTGAAGTCATTTAAGCCTAAGGACATTCAGCATGACATCCCACTCAAAGATGACGTTAAGCCTTTCCGTCAAAAGCAGAGGCACTACAACCCCAAAATCTAAGGTACCATCCAGGCTGAAATTCAGAAAATGTTGGATGCAAGAATCATTTTTCCAATTCATCATAGTACCTGGGTTGCTAATATTGTACCCATGCGGAAGAAGAATGATGAAATACGCATATGCGTAGACGTTCGTAACCTGAACCTGGCATTCTTAAAGGACAACTATCCACTGCCAATAATGGATCAAGTTCTATAGGCAGTAAGCGGTTTAGAGATGTTGTCCATGCTTGATGGTTTTTTCAGGCTATAATCAGATTAAGGTCACGCCTGAAGACCAATTCAAAAAAACATTCACTACTCCTTGGGGCACCTTCTCCTACAACAGGATGTCATTCGGTTTAACCAATTCTGGTTCCACCTTTCAATGTGTGATGGACTTCGCATTCAAAGGTATGATAGGAAAGGTCATCTTAGTATACCTAAATGACTTAATCATGTTCTCTAAAAAATGAAGTGATCACTGTGATCATTTGGAGCAAGTCTTGATTAGATGCCGAGAACACGAAATTTCTCTAAACCCTAAGAAGTCTATTTTCAGGGTCATCGAAGGAAAATTGTTGGGACATGTCGTCAGCAAAGAAGGAACAAAGATAGATGTCGAAAGAGTCAAGGCTATTCAGAGCCTTACCTTTTCCACAAGCAAGACCGGTGTCCACTCTTTCTTTAGAAAAGTGATTTTTCTCATACACTTTGTTCCCGACTTCACTGAAAAGACTCTTCATCTATCAAATATGATGAAAGGGTCACAAAAATTCTAGTGGAGTGAAGAAGGTAAGACGTCATTCAAAGATATAAAAGCCTCTGTTGCTCATGCACCTGTCCTGGTATGTCCTGACTTCTCCAAAGATTTCATTATGTACAGTTATGCATTTGCACATATTGTATCGGCTATCTTAATGTAGAAGAATTCTGAGGATGTTGAATCCCCGATCACTTTCATGAGCTCTCCTCTCAAACCTCATGAACTAAAGATGTCTCAGCTAGAAAAACATGTCTTCGTTGTAGTAAAAGCAATCAAAAGTTTCCATTACTACATACTGAATTCTCATACAGTAGTGTTGGTTCCAGACACGGTAGTTAAGTCTATCCTGACTCAACATGAGTTAGGAAGCTTACAAGGGAATTGGATCGCAAAGGTCCAAGAGTATGATTTAGACATCAAACCAACCAAGTTGGTAAGAGGTAAGGGCCTATGTCAGCTTATGGCTGAAAATAAAGACCCAGAAGCACCTGAGGAGCAAGATGCTCAGGTTGATGAAAAACAAAGTAGACTGAAGAAAGTGGATTCTTTACCCATGGTTCTGTTTGTTGCGACTAATGACGAATGGTATTCTAACATTGCTTTCTTTCTCACCTATGGAGAGTGCCCAACTCATCTAACTACAAAAGAGAAGCGGACGGTGAAGCTCAGGGCGGCAAGGTATGTCATTTGGGATGACGGGTTGTATAAGCATGGAATTGATGGCATCTTTCTATGATGTGTTGACAAGCCGCAATAGGTAAAATTACTAGAAATATTTCATGACTCAGCCTGCGGTGGTCATTTCTCCTCTTCCATCACAACACATAAGATCATTCGGGCCAGGTACTACTGGCCAACGCTATTTCAGGATGTAGCCACCTAAGTAGCAAAATGTGAACTCTGCCAACAGTTTGTTGGAAAACCAAAATTGGCTACATTTCCACTTAGGCCCGTCATTATTGATGAACCATTTAGGCAATGGGGAATTGACTTTATTGGAGCACTCAATCCTCAATCGAGTGCCAGACATAGTTATGTCCTGACAACAACAAATTACTTCACCAAATGGGTGGAGGCCATACCTATCAAACATGCCACTTCTGAAGTTGTTTGCAACTTCATCAAGGAAAGTATCATAGTGAGATTTGGCATTCCACACAAAATCGTTGCTGACAACGCTTCCAAATTCTCTTCATGAGAAGTTATTGGTTTTTGCTATGGATACAGAAATAACTTTGGCTCATGCCTCTGATTACTATCCTCAGGGAAATGGTCGAGTAGAATCTAGCAACAAGAACTTGGTAACCATCATATGGAACCTAGTTGATGAGAACCAGGCAATCCTGGCACAAGTTTTTATATGATGCTTTGTGGGCAGATCGTATCACTCTAAAGAGGTCTCTTGGTATGTCACCTTTTCAAGTATTGTATGAGATTGATGCTGAGATCCCTATCTCCATAGAACTTCGTGCTCTGCGCTTGGCACGAGCAATTGAAGATGAAACTTTTTAGAATTCTCTTAAAAAGAGAATTATGTACCTAACAGAACTTGAAGAAAAGCGAGTGAAGGTGGTCGACAAGATCATCGAACATCAAAATCAAGTTAAAAGGTTGTTCGACAAGAAAGCCGAGCAGAGAGATTTCCAGGTAGGAGATTTTGTCCTTCTATGGCATAAAAAAAGAGAACCAAAAGGCATGCACGGGAAATTTGATTCTCTTTGGAGAGGGCCATTTCAGATCAAACAACTCAACAGGAAGAATAGTTTCTATCTCTCGTATATGGACGGAACTGAGCTCCCACTTCCCTATAGTGGGTAGCACCTAAAGATCTTCATGAAGTAGAGATTTCTCTCTTCTTTATACAAATTGCTTTTGTCGTGTGTTTGCTTTTGTCATGTGTTTTCTTTATATTTGTTGTGTGTTTCCTTTTGCTCACCCTTGTTTTCAAATCTCTGTAACCCAATGGATAGGCACATGAAGACTGGGATTCTCTACCCTTGAGTTTCACTTAAAGATAGTCCCCAGATAGAGCCAGATGTTATCCTGTAAAATTGACAAGGGAAATTTTGTAGATAACCATACCAAAATTTCATTCTGGTCCCCTAAAAATGTCTACTAACGTTCAAAATGGCTTAAAATTCCCCTTCCAAAAATCAAGTTTTAAGAACTTAGCCATTTTTCAGCCTTTTGATTTGGGCGCAAAAATTATTGTGTCAACACCAAGAAAAGTGTGCCCCTTTGAAGATTCTTTGGTGCCCTAAAAGACATGTCAACATGACAAGAGTTACACCTCTAAGGTTCTAAGAGTGACATGCCAACCTCCTCAAACCTGTGCCAAAGAAACATGCTCAAAGCACGAAAATTGACGTGTCAACACATAAAAATGTGTGCCCCCTTTTTCCCCTTAGCACTGAAAATGTCATGTTGACACTTTCTTAAGTGTACCCAAGGTGCTGAAATCTTGGTGTCAACATCTTTCCATCCATGCCAAGGTGCAATCTCTTCCGTGTCAACACTTCACCAACCGTGCCAAAGGCGGTTGGTGGCACAATAAATGTGCATTTTTCTATATATATGCGCACTCAACATGTCATTTTCATGACTTAAAAATTGAGAAAAGTCTTTCCTCTGCACTTTTCAGTTATCCTCGTCAGCCTCACATGTCGTTCCTCGTGCTTGTGGATCCCACATCTGTCCTTCATCATTATATATATCCCGGTAAGTGGCTTCTGCCCATCTCATTGTTGTTTGTGGTTTTTATGTCAGGTTAGGTGATTAGGATTGTATGTTAATTACAATGAACCTAAAAATAATTTAACAAACCAATCAGCCAGCTAAAAACCCCTCCTTCCAGATCTGTAAAATCTAGAAAGCTCTACCTCTAAAAGAAATCCAACCCATTTTTCCTCTACTCCCTGCCTTGCTAAGATTTTCCTACTTACCATCAAAATCCAAACTAAAAGAGAGGAAATCAAGAAGTCCTTGAAATCAACCAAAAAGTCTTATTTTCCTTTGGCACATTTTTTCTTCATTCTACACTACACACAGTCGCGCCATAGGCACACTTCCCGCCCATGCAGCATGGACTCTTCCCGCACGATGAAAACAAATGCTCAACAAATCTTGACGAGCACAAGCACTAGTGCAAATGCAATGACAACAACATTATATGTTGTGTAATCAAAATCCATGTCGTGCAAAGCCAAACTCTTGGCATGCCTGACCTCTATGCAACATCTCTTACATTTGTGCCTTGGCGCACCCTAAACGCATGTGGCACCAAGAAAATGTTTTCCCCACCAAAACACTTTCCTAGGGTGCTAGTGCAAATTCCTCAACACCAACATTGCATGTTGTGTATAGAAAATATTTTTCCTGCCCATTTTTGTGATGCCTTTTGTCATGCAACACTCATCAAAAGTGCTCCTTACTTTTTGAAGCCTCTGCAGCCTGCAATGAAGCTACACCTTGCACCCAAAGGCTTATAAATTGATCATTTTTCATTTTTCAAGTTTTAAACTATGGATAACATGATGGTTGACATGGCTCTCGTATGTTGGAACTCTCTGATTCTCCATGAAGAACAAAAGAATCCACCCTCGAGCTCACACATGTCTTCATCGAGCAAGAAGCTAACTAAGTCTAAAGGAAAAGCTAAGTTGACAAAGTAAGAAATGAAATACAAATATCATAGGGTCAGGATGCCTGACTCACTTACAGAATGTAGTCTCGACATCAGAGACTTATAGATTGGACACATAGATATGGATGATTTTTGGGCCAGAACCAAACAAGTTACCGGTAACCCATGGATGGACAAACTAGTAGGCAACGGGCTACACTTTGCAGCAGGAATCCAAGTAAGTGTAAAAAACAATGAGTTCATCATGTTGGTGGCTCATTCTTACAATAAAGACACAAGATGTGTCAAAGATAAGGAGGGCAAGGTGATTATCAACCTCACCACCCGCCACTTTGAAATCATGTTGGGCATTCCTCACCATAGCTAGTATGTGGCATTAAGCTAGGAAGACTGCATAAAGACTTAGACCGACAATGAGGAAAAGTGTATGCAGATGATGAATGAAGTCTACCTAAAGAACAAAAAGGTGGTGAGTAGATGGCCACAGACCATCCACCGCAGTGACTTCTCAGAGGAGCTAAGTGATACCATCACTTTCCTTAACAGAGTATTTGGGCTTCCTGATGCCCACTACTTTCACAAATGGATGCTCAGGTACATAGATACCATGAGTAAGAATTTTCCTGAGCAACGTTTCGGATGGGGAGATATTATTAGTGATACTATCTCACAGCAACTCCAATAGGTTGTAATGACTGGGAGGTTCTATATGAACTCCTATGTCATATATTTTGTTGCATCAGAGAGAGATTACCCAAGACTGATTCAAAATGGGGTATGGCCTCAGGTCAAGATATATGAATACTTCCCAGAGCTAAGGCTCGAGAAAAACATCACCCAGTTTAACAAAATAAATGACACCTTTTTCTATGGCATCATCTACCTATTGAGGCCAAACATGACACATGGTCAGACCAGCACGAGTGTGATCGCTGCAACGAAGAAGTGGGGGGCCTTTTTTAAACAATTCCCCACCTTCACATATCTCAGAGCTACTAACTTCTTGGGTGAGCCGACAAATCTTCCAAGATATGCAGGGCCCAAGCTGATCCTTCTGGAGCTGTCAAGGCAGTTGATTACATATCATGAGAAATGTATGAAAAGGAAGAAAGGGGGAACTCCTTTCCCCCTCACAGTTGGCAGATGAACTTGCACCACATTGAGTAAAGCCCGGGAGATGTATGTGGAGCTGGAATTACTCAACCTAAAACATGATTTCCCGGAAAAGCTAACCTTTGACTGTCAAAGCTGCCTCCCCAAGGAAAATATTGATCCCATCCATGTCTCAGAGATCGAGGACATATGGATAGACACAAACCACGAAGTTGAAATCAGGCGAAAGGATCAATCCCAGCTGGCACTAGCAGAGATCGTCCACTATGGAGTTTCCATCATCTTAAAAGATTTCCAAGAAACTGATCAGGAAATTGATCAAGTTTACCTTGACACATATGGGGATGATTGGCCATTTGCAAGCATCGATAGGACCAAGGTGCCCAAGACCATAGAAGAAAGGGTCCAACCCACACTGCAACACACCAATAATTGGTGCAAACGAAATGGTCTCATCTACCTTGGAGTGGATTTCACTATTTTCCCCTTGGGAAGAGTGCCTCCCAAGCTAGATCACTTGCCAAAGGGAAAAGGAAAGGATGAAGTTAGAGAGTCAAGCAAGCAGGAGAAAGCTCTTGATAGCCCTCCTTCTTCCTCAAAGCAGATAGTGGACTTAGTGTCCCCAGGAAGAGAAGAAGTGGCAGATATTCCAATGGACACATCCACTTAGGATATTGTTATAGATACAATTATAGAGGTGACCACCATTCCCTCTTCTACTCCCCCTCCTCCTGTCACTCAAACAACCGCTCCTTTGGTAGTGTCTTCTCCTCTGTCTTCCTCCCTTCCATCTCCCTCCTCTTCCATCTTCGCCTCTCTCATGGATCTGTCGTTCAGTGTTTCCTCCATCCTATCATAGATCCCTTCTGTTTCCATGTCCTTCTCTTCCCCTGTAGTGACTCTGAACCCTATGAGCACTAGTGCATTGGACTCTTTATCCATGCCGCCACCAAGTGTTTCCACTTTCTTCCCTGAGTCCACTATAGTTGCTCCCCCTTTCACCCTCATTTCCTCTTCTTCTTCCAATCCCAATCCCCTAAGTCCTGGTTGGATCTCCAACCAGCTATGGACTTCTCCGTCATTCCAAAAAAGGGTCCTAAGAATCACAAATCATTAACTAGCTTCTCAAAAAGTGCCTCAGGAGAAAGGGTCATAGAGATAGCCTATCCGGATCCCACAAAGAAGAAAGAAGATTTGTCTCCTACAGACTTCACAGTGACTCAAGTCACAATGGGAACATCATCCGAAATCCTACAAGGAGAATCCTTATCAGCTCTTGATGCCCTCTACAAGAATCTACAAGATGCCAAAGAGGAGAAGAGAGTGCTTAAAGAATAGAACAAACATCTCCTCCAAGCTTTGCATGAGATGGGAAGAGTTCTTTCAGCGACTACTACAGAACCTGTTCAAGCTCCCAGCCAAGAAAAAATAAATGAATACATAAAGATTGCTGAATAGGGTACAATTGTGTCATCCTAGATTGAGAAGATCCTCCAGGATGGTTAGGTGATAATTGGTAGGTTCACGTTGCTGCACCAAGATATAACTCGAGGAAATAAAGAGCTATAAGTAGTAGTGAGCTCCCTTTCTGAGGATTTGGATAATGCTAAGTTACAGTAGGGAACATTCCAGACCATGGTCAACTGTTTAGCTGATGACCTATTAAAGGTCAGCATTATCGATCACCCGTGGGCACATTATAAAGTTCTCACTGCTTTATATTACTAGGTTGATCAAATGGAATTCATCCTGGAAAGAATCGAAAAATTCAAGGAAGAAGCCTTAGATGCACTACACAACATGGAGAAAATAGTTTCAAAGATGTCTCCTAGACTTCTCAGTGCATCTTATGAGTTAAGACAAGCAGATGATACATTTCAACACTTCAAGGCTATTGTCTCTAAAGGTCTGGTGTAAGAGGTCACTTTCGATCTAGAGTTTATCAATAACCTCTTGGCCTGCCGTGACTTATCATCTCTTTGATCGATGCAAATGAAGGGTACGCTGATTTTCCTAACAAGCTCAAAAATGAGAAATATACTTGCGAAGTGATTCACAACCATTTCAAAGGTCCTTATCAGTATCAACTTCATAAGATAATTAGCAAGTTTGCAGAGTATCAGGTGCAGTGCAACATTGACTCTCCTAAGCCTCATCCAGAAGCTAAATTTGAGCCGAGAGATGAAGATGAATAGCTTCCTCCGGGATGGATTTTCCATTTTTGTAAAATATTCAAAAGCATGTTGGCACACGTGATGACATCATCCATGTTGCACCATGGGATGTTGCCATCCTAAAAATTACCCCAAAGTCAACATTTGACATATATATATTTTGTAGATATTTTGTAAATGAGTGGTTGGCTTCTTTTTGTCTTCTTTCTCCTCCTCCTTCTATAAATACTAGAATACTTGTTATATTCTAGGTGGACAATTTTGTATGAAAAATAGAAGTGAGGAGAGAAAGACTTTGTACTTTCTTGTAACAGAAGAAAATATTAATACATACATTGAGACTTTGTGTTGAATTTATGTGTTATGTGCATTAGACATCTCTTAAGTTATATCTGTGTTTCTATTCTATTGGATCCTTTCTTGCCTTTTTCATTTGTTCATCAGTATTGCTTTATTTTTTTATGCAAGTAAGTTTGGCTCTGTTTATTACCAACCCAAAGCATAAACCTACTGACCTTTCTATCTTGTAATTCATTTCTTTTCTCCCTTCATATCTATCCTCCCTCCATTCCCCCCCTTCTCACATTTCTGTTTGTCATTCGAAACTACCTCTACTAGGATGAGATCCAAAACCCCCTAAAGGTATAATACTATAAGACTTACATAGGTTCCTGCTAGTAGAATATCAATAAACCAATTTCATTTTGCTGCTAAAAGAGGGGCTATGCCCTACACACTATTGGCCTATTTACCCATGATCTACACATTTGACAGATTTTCAAACCAACAAATAGTCAAGGTCATGAACAAGTAGTATATTATACCATCCGCACACTCGATGAATATGAAACCCATTACACCAAATTTGAAAATCGATGTTGCGCTTTGTATTTCGCCACTTCTAAATTATGTCATTATCTTCTAAATCACAAAACTTACATTTTCACTAGTTTTAATCTACTCAAAACCATACATTCTAAACCATATCATAGTGATTATATGACCCAATGGCTTACACTTATGACTGAGTTTGACCTTGATTTCATATCAAAAAATATATTAAGGGCCAGCCTATTGCAGACCAGCTCACTGATACTTCCCTTATTAAAAATCAACTTCCTCATGAATAATTTCAAGATGAATCCATCACAAATGTTGATGAATATGAATTTATCCCTGTCAAAATTACTCTCTTCTTTGATGGTTCTAAATTCCAGCAAGGAGGAGGGGCCAGTGTTGTTATCATACCTTCTTAGGGCATTCCAATTTTGTTATCATTTAAACTCAACTTCAAATGTACTAATAATATGGCAGAATATGAAGCTTTAATCATGTGCCTTACGACCATTGTTCTCCTAGTTGTTCACATCCTAGACATCTATAGAGATTCACCACTTGTTATCAATCAAGTCAAAGGAGAATATCAATGTAAAAATTATATATTGCATAAATACAAAGCCAACATTGAATTTATCCTCGGTGTTTTTGATCACTACAATATCCAAACCATCCCACCATCCTCTAACAAATTTTCAGATACAATGGCCTCTCTAGGAGCCCTCATTCCATTAGAAACTAAAGATTCCAAAGACAACACTAATGTATCTATGATCATTCAAATATTAGATTATCCCTCACATAAAAATAAACTCCCTCCTATCAATGTCGTTGACGATAATCCAACTGATTTGTGGTATACTCAAATCTATGACTACCTTAACAAATCTAAAATCACATCTGACTTATAATGTAACACTAAAATATCGTTTCTCCAATGCACCAATATATTTTTCATCATAGGTGGTGTCATTTATAAACGTAGTTTTGATGGTATCCTATTAAGGTGATTTAAATCATAGGCATCAATCAAAGCAATCGAAGAAGTCCATGATGGTATTTATGGTGGACATTTCAGTGGAAATTCTGTCACTAAACATATCACACGGTTGGGATATTTTTGGCCTACTATCACTAAATATTTTTGTGCATATGTTAAGAAATGTGTCAAATGTGAACTCCATTAAGACCTTATTCATGTCCCTAGTAAAACATTACAATCCACTCCAAACTTATGGCCTTTCTCCTGATGGGAGTTAGACCTCATTGGTGCTATCGATCCTAAATCATCTTAACAACATTACTTTATTATCACAGCTACTGAGTGTTTCATGAAATGGGTTGAATCCATTCCTATAACCTCGACTAAATCAAGACCTATTATTAACTTTATATATCAATATATTATATGTCATTTTGGAATCCCACATAAAATTATCATGGAAAATGGAAAATTCATTAAAAAATAAATAAGTTAAAAAGCTTTGTGATACATTCAACATCAAAATCAGCTTTTCATCACCATATTATACCCAAGAAAATTGATAGGTTGAAGCCTCAAATAAAATATTTAATAATATTCTTATGAAAATAGTAAACGATGCAAGTAGTAATTGGTATCTCCAAATCCCATTGGCTCTCTAGTATTATCAAACTAGCATCTGTACTCCTACAGGAACTATGCCCTATTCACTCATCTATGCTTCCTAAGTTGTCTTACCTATTGAATTCCAAATCCCATCACTTCATGTATCACTTATTGACTTTATCCTAGATGAAGAATTCGCTAAAACCACTTAGCACAACTTGAATTGTTAGATGAAAAATATATAATGGCTCTCAAACATCATCAAGTTTATCAAGAATGCATTAAACTATCCTATACCAAACATATCAAAGAATGTGACTTCAAAATTGGTGATCTTGTGCTTAAATAAAATCAAAATGTCACTCAACTAGAACAAAGTAAACGTTGAAATTTTCCCCTAATTGGATTGGTCCATATGTCATCACTCACAAGTATGGGTTAGGAGTGTATCATCTCACTTATTTTGATGGTGAACATGGGAAGGAACCTTTTAATGCCATGCACTTATGGCCTTTCTACTATTAAATTATTGATCATCATAATTATATTTAAAATCTTCTCACTCCATTAAACCATCCATCTTATCACAGTAGTGATTTGAAAGCATGTGGCTAACCGTCATTATCCAAAATGTACCTTAAAGATGAGCATCATGGTTTTATTCATCACATATTTCACTTCAGACAAGTTCCTTTTCTATAGGAACTCCTTTAAAATAATTACATCCACCTACCCTATACCAACTAAAAACGTGACATGGGGCACGTGTGTGTAGGTCATATATTCGTTGTTTTCCCTCCTTGAAACAGTCTATTAGGGTCTTCCCATTGGTTCAAAAATGTATAAAAAAGTCATTAGATGCTTCATATCAAAATAAAAAATATAATAGACTGATCCCTTGAAGGACAACTATTCAAAATATAAAATCATTGTCAAAAATATAAAAAGTAGACTAATCCCTTGAAGGAAAGCTACCAATCAAAATTGTAGATGATACCCTCAAAGGATGGCTACCCATATAAAAGGATTTCCAAACCGATCAACCTTTAAAATACATCAGTATTAAAAGCATCTAGGAGAGATTCTCACATTGATATCATTTCCCATAATAGCAAACTTCTCGTGTTGATTAGTTCGCTTCAAAAACAAATATGTAAATCTGGGGCATTTCTCTATGAAACTGTTGAAAAGGAGAACCCTTTTCCCACATATACCTACATATAAAAAACCCCTTTCATGTCCTAGGAAGGTACATTCAACTAATCCCACATCTTATTAAGATTTTTTGTAATTACCCATTGATAATCTTATTTAACATTTATTAAGGATACGAGTGCAAGTGTTTTCACACTACCAAAACCCATCACGGGTATACCAAATCCATAGGGCAATCATTTCATTTTTACCCTATTTTACTTGGTCAAATTATTGATATAATTCATTTTAATATCACATTTTAAGTCATTTGATTAATTAAACATTTTATCAAACATATGTACGAATCATATTTCTTGGCATCAAATATAATACAAATCCATCTAACATTAACACATTTAAATAAAAAACATGTAATACACAACACATGTGAATCAAATAAAATTATCCATAAACCTCATCATCATCATCATATATGAAAATCATAACACAAATACATCAATTTCATACAAAATCAGGGATTATATGATCCATAAATCATCATCAATAACATACATCGAATCTCTCATTAATACATATCATGAATTAGTAAAATGGATATCTCCAAGAAAATCATTGCCAGGAACAATACTACCCTCTCCATCCCAGATACCTATATCCCCAATAGCTCTCGCATCTCCACCAGATCCTCCCTCACTGTCCCATCCTCTCTCTTCCCTCTAAGGTGGGTGACCCACACTCATTGCACTAGTACTTAGGTCATTTGCCTTCATGGCCAAGTGATCAGTATACAATGTCACATTTGGATAGTCACGAGTCACCATATCAATATAATATTATATCTTTGTTCATAATGTTTAATAATGAGTCATAGATATCATCCCGGGGACCATGGAAGATCCTTCCTGCCCACTATCATGTTGCCTTGATCCACTTGCTTGTGCTCTCTATCTGTTGGTCTAAGCCATTTCCTTTAACTCCACACCCAAAAACGAAGACCATGTGATCCCTAGGGCCTTCTTTTGTGTATATCACTATTGATGGTATATATCCCTATAAGTAGTAGACCGAGTCATCTATGCTTTGAGACCCTTTCTCTTTGCGATAACACCATCCCATTCAGTAATCACACTGTCAATCTATCTCTCCAATCAGAGCATTCCTAACTCCTATAAGGTTATCTCTCTCTCTCTCTCCATGATACATCTCTCTCTCCCTCCACTACATCCTTCTCATCCATCACCACTGCAATAGCCACTGCCAAATCACCATCACCCTCCTCATCACTATCATCATCAACATTAGAAACATGAATAACATCATGAGCCTATGCTCCACCCTCCACCTGAGCATGAACCCACCTCACCTGTTATACAACTCGGGTCCTATGAAAATATCTCAGTGCTCAGGTCTACCATGTTGTATAATCTGGAGTCACCCCCATGTAATCAATTGACATAATATCACCATACTCATTTGGTCACATATCACCTTGCTACTCAACAATAATCATGGGCCTCATCACCACCACCCTAGGAGTATCAGTATCTTTATCCTCTTGTTTAAAATATATGGTCTCCTTTGGAACATCCTATATAAATCTAAAATACCTCCTCACCTGAACAAAACACAGGAGCTCATCCTCTCCTACTCTCTAACCTTGAACCCATATATCTTGGTGTAAGTTTATTAACTCATCTAGGTACTCAGGCCAAGAATGGAAATCCATATAAGGCCTCAATACTACATCACCCACCTTCAATCCAAATAATAAATCTTGATAATATCTTGTCCTCCTCCTCTTCAACCAATGACCAATGTCCTGCCTCTACCTCATGAAGCTAGGATTCCCATCACCAATCCTCCAAGGCAACCCCAATGGTCTGGTAATGAAAATGTGATTGAAGGCCCAAGCCTACAAAAGAAAATCCGCATCAATCCCAAACCTCTTGCAGACATTCCAGGCCCACAACTCTCTGAATGTATGTGCCAATAAATTAGACTCCAACTCAAACACTGTGTGGTGGTCCATCATCTTAGCTATAACTTTTGTCATCATCTATGAAAGATAATCACCTCCTGAATCTAGTAAATTAAATAGAGAGATGGCCATCATCATCTTGGTCATCTATGTAAAACCCTCTCTGCCAGGCTCATATAATGCATGGTAATCAAATTCCCTTGATGAATATCTCATATTTTATGACGCATCACCATATAATATTTTCACCACATATCCTCTCTCACCATCACTAATAATATAAATAACCTCTCCTTGAATGGGAAGTATCATAATGCGATGAAAATCCTCAAAGGTGATGGCCATCTCTCTTGTAGGTAGTACAAAAGTGCAGGTGGAAGGATTCCACCACTCTAACAATGTCAACATCAAACTATGACATCTGTGAATCTACACATAAGTCCTCATGCCATTGAAACCCACTACCTTGATATGCTCCCAGTCATCATCTATCATGTCAGTCCACACCTCATCCTAGAATAGTGGTATATGATCATGGATAGTCAACTAAGAATCTACCTGTAAACACAAAAAACATAACCGAGCATTACCATCATCATCAAAAATATCATCCACAACATATCAACAACATATTTAAATTAAAACATCAACATTAACATTATCACATAAAAATACCAACAACATCTAAAACATCAAAACATATCATTTACATCAACATCAACATCATCACAAAATATAATCAACATTAACAACATTAGCATTAATACATCAGACACCAATAACTGAATTGGAACCACAAACACCATAAAAAAATGAATTTTTTTCCTAAAAACATATTTTATCATCAAAGATACAAACTATCCATATCACATCTGAATCGCCAATGATTCACTTAAATCACTCGTGATTGCATGAGATTATTGAAATTATTAATTAGGGAATTTTCTCGCACCCCAAAACGACAAAAAATTCCTAAAATCGACAAAAACATCAAAAAGTAAGTTAGAGCGACTTACCTATGCCATGGTGGGTTTCCCGTGACTTCTTGATGATGTTATTGTGTCAAATCTCAGCTTTTCCACTTGTAAACATGTTTTTTCACCACAAATAAGTCTATAACATTTTTTAGCTCGATGAAAATGAGCCAAATAACCTTACAATAGGCTATTTATAGCCCCATTTATTACCCAACACAATCATCGATGATTGCTCTAATCGTCATCGATTTCTCCACAATTCCTAAAGATTGGCCGAATTGCTAGTGATTCCCCCCATTTTTGGCATCCATTCCCACTTATATCAATTTATCAATTTTTCCCACACATTTTTCCCTTTCGAAGGACCCTAGTCCTTGAAACATTAATTGAACAAACAAAATCAACATTGGGATTTATCATATGTCTATAGGACGCATTCCCTTTGGTCCCCATCACTTAAATTTCTCGTTCATTTAGCCTACCTTCACAGATCATATGACTATACGTATTGAATCCTTTGGTTCCCCTATCATTTTTTCCCTTGGTAGCACATCTTATTTTGATAACCCTTGGATTGGGGAAACTTTATAAAAAACACATGATATACAAACACTGGTATTCCCTATATTGCATTGCAGTTGGATCACCAATAAAAATCATATTTTCTTTGTTTTTGTCTAACACTTTGCCATTAAATATACTAGACAAAAAGGGGCAAATGTAGACACTAAAAATATACGCTCCGTCATCCTTTTCCAAATCATTAATTAAACATATCAATATTTAATACAATATACCCACCTCTTCAATTAATTAATCATATTGACATTCCACAAATACACCTCTCCTCTTTATTTAATAAACACATTAATATTTTCCATTTAAAATTAATTAAATATTAATACCTACATGATCCTAAGTCCTACATAACACACCCCCCTCATTTGATTAACACATTAGTATTCCACATCTCAAGTTATATAGTTTACCCATTTATCCTTAATTAATTAAGTATATATTAATACTTTATATCATAAATATACATATTTCATTATTTTATCAATATCTTATTATCTACCAATTATCCTATATAATCTTATATTTGTACACTTAATGAATCACTAAATAACCACCTAATATCTATCCTAAAAAAAACCTAGCTAAATTAGACAATATCTAACCTATTTCATCACTTCTCTAAACCAATCCGACATGTCTCCAGCCAACTTGACACTTACCAACAAATTAACAACTCACCACTCACAATTCAAAACAAGAAACATTGACTTAGAATTTTTTTTCAACCATTTTCTATACAAAGCTAAAGAGACCAAAATTGCCAGCGATTTAGGTAATTGCCAGTGATTACTAAAGAGATTTCTTTAGTTTCTCTTCAAGGGTCATCCACTTACATTTTCGAGTCTGAGCTTCATACTTGAGTTCATTACTATTATTGTTCATCAAAGTGTTCACGTTATCATCGATCGTTGTTATTCATAATCAACAAGCATCTTTGGAGACATTTTTGAGCATTTTCATATCAGTATTTCATTATCCAACTACAAGGTTCATCAATTTCTTGCATCTTCTTCTATCAAGTTTAGATATCATTTTATAACTTCGTTTATACATCTAGGTATTCTTATCCATTCATTTTTTAATCTAAAATTATTATCTTAGTCCCTGAAAGACTACAATTTCAAATTAATTAGTTAAATACTCCATTTTATCAGTCTATCATTATCCTATAAAATTGCTACTGATTGCATGCATCATCAACGATTGTTATTACATTTATATTCCTTCTAGAATATATATCTAATATGTTTATCATTTATTTTAGATACATTTTATCCTAACATTATTGTCAGCATGGATTGTTTTAGATGACAATAGATGGTCCAAGTAATGAGATTACTAGGATCAACTCATTGCCCATTATATGTCATCCATTGTATTAGGAACAATACAACATATTACATGATCCTGACATGTGTGTTATCCCCTGTGCCCATTTGAATCATTTGCATAGAATCTTTAGGTATGTTTAGTAGATTCGTGATGTTGTAGAGGAATTTTGGGAAGCATAATTTGAGGTTCAGTGCTTCCAAGATGATCTTTCTTGGTTTGAATACCAGTACAAAGCTAATTTGGAGGATTTAAACTTTGAGTCTGAATATGAAGATGAAATTGACTATGAAGACTTGGATTCTGAATTTGAGTACTAGTACAACACTAAAGAAGAGAATTCATATTACTTTAAAGAAGAAAATATAGAATAAATAGAAGAAAAGGATTCAAATTTCTCTAAGAATTTAGATTCAGACTTAGATTGTGAATTCAATCCATAATTTATACATTTCATTTCTCATTATCTATCAACTATATGTTTGTAATAAACTCATTTATTATCATCATATTATTGTGATATGATTATCATAAATCTTACATTGTTTTTATATGCTCTTGATTGTGTAAAAGTAGATTGACACCCTTATGAGGAAGTCCTTTGATTTTCGGGGACTGGCCTTTGCCAGGAAATCCACCTCATATTTTACTCATCATGTTCTTTTTAGTGTCTGTGATCTACCTATGTTCTCATAAGAAGAGAACCTACATCATTTTGTATACATAACACAATATCAATTACCATCAGTCACATCCACAGGTATCACTAAACCCCATCATTGTGAGGTTGGTTAAATTTTAATTTCTTTCATAGTGAATTAAGTTGAAGAGGTAGTATTTATTCTAAACAACGATAATTTCATTTGTCAAACAAAGTATGCAAAGAAATGTTAAAAAAATTGGTATGGTTTATTTTAAACTTGTATGTACTCCAATTTCTCATGGATTTATGATATATAGAGAAGGTGGCATCAGAAAAAATTATGAGACAAATTACAAAAGTATTATTGGAAATTTGGAAGTTTAATATTTCTAACTCATACAAGGAAATATATTTCTTATTCAATTTCTCTTGTTTCTTGATATATATATTTGGGCCACTTGAGATTCATATGAAGGTAGACAAGTCAATATTCAGCTATATAAAAGGAACTATAAATTTATTTACTCATTATTATACTAATCAAAAGCATGAAATTGTTAGTTTTAGTGATTATAATTGGTGAGGTAGTTAGGATTATAGAAATTCATCATCTGGAAAAAAATCACTTCAATTGATTTTGGCTATATGGAGTAGAAAATAATAAATATCAATATCTCTTTCATCTATTGAAGAATAATATATTGGAGTCACTTCAATAGATATACAAGCACTATGAATCTGAAAATTTTTAGAAGAAATTGGGTTGTAGACACCTAAATTTGGTATCTACGCCCTTAATCGCCTGTATGCACATATTTATTTAATTCATCTCCATTTTTTAATTAAATGCATGTTTATCCCACCCATATTAATCTTTATTAAATTTAATTAATTAATACCAATTATCTTGCCTTAGTAAAATTTCTATTTAGGATCCCTATGATTTTTTTAACCTATTGTTGTCTCCAACTCACCCATATCTCATCCCTAAACCACCCCTTCCTACATACATGCTTTAAAACACCCTTCCAACTCTTAAAGGATAGAAATCAAACAAAAAAGACACAAAAATAGACCATTGGGGAAACTTCCCCCATAGTCAGAGGCGTCCCATCCCAGTCACCGACCCTATCAAATTGAATCCATCCTTTCCATAATCAATCAGATGCATGTGAATTCTGGACCTCTCTTGTGACTTGTGAACCCTCTCTCATGCCTGAGAATTCTTGCAATAGTTACATAATTCTTGGACCTCCTTGCATCGCTCACAATCATCCTTCATGAGATTTATCATTATCTTCATGTTATTTGTGCAGTATTTATCAAATTATCTTAGTTTCACTTGTGCCTAACATCTTACAGGTTCAGATTAGCCTCAGTAACACTCAGAGATTCTTCAATAACCTTATTTTTCAACTTATTTTCTTGCATGTTTCCTTTCCCATCCATTTATCCTCGGTCCTATCACACTTTTCTACAATCGCCGTTTACTAACCCAGGTCATCATCGACCAAGGTCTTATTTGCCAAATATTCTATTCTGATCACTATTTTCTACCATTCTATTTGCCTCCATGTCCCATGCATTGTTCTGTAGGTTGTTTCTAACATTGACAGACCTCTTCTGCTTCCATTTTACACTCGGGATTTTGAAAGCCTGCATATTCATCTTATTTTTTAGATCTACCTTTCAAGATCATTGTCAACCACCCTTTGCATAGTCTAGTTTTCCATTGACCCAGACCAACACTCAATTTATAGTTATTGCAATCTAATCAGCTTTTAGATGAATCTTTGTCAATATTTAGATTCACTAAATATTTCTATTTCTTCATGCTTCTAATATTCCATCCTTTACATCAATTTTTCTAAACGAACAGGGGTTGACATCCATGAAAGGAAGCTAAGACTTCTGTGATCCACTTTGTCGAGCAACCCCTACATATCCCATCTAATCATTTTTCTTTCAGTAGTTCTTATTTACAGGTTATCAGCTTGTAGTTGTGTTCAAGAATTTGTTAGGCATGCCATAAGAATTAGAACTAACACCTAGTAGTCCTAAAACAAAGCTAAATCAAAACCTATGCACCATCATCCCTAGAGATTAAATAAGACTAATCTACCAACATCTTTACATTAGAACATGAATAAACATTCAAACTAACATTTTAATCAAATAAAATGAACCTATTTAGATCCTTAGCAATCAAAGGGTTGATTGTATGTTTAAATCCCAAGGTTTCCAAGAATGGAGTCTTGTCAATCCATTATTACAAGACCATTTGACATATCTCCATATGAATTCAAAACTTAGATGGATGAATGAAATAAATAAAGATAGGTAGCTCCTCCAATGAAGAATACTATAAGATGATGAAAATGGTTATATCTTAGGCTCGATGCTAAATTAGATGTAAGAAGAAAGGTAGGAGGAGGGCTCTTTATATAGCCCAATGGATAAAAGAATTTCTACATCCCTTTACATGTGGGTTAATAGAGAGGTTTGGTTATTTGTGCATAATGAAGGTTTAGGGAGGGTTGAGTCAACCTTAGGAGAGTTTAATTTGTCCTTTAGTGACCCATGGGAATTGAGGGGGTTTATTAATTAACCAAAGTGATTAATTAATCGGTGCACAAGCTTATAGAAGCTTTTTAGAGGAATAGTTAGTATGATTTATGTTATGGGAGTATTGTAATAAAATAAATGATGATTTTTTGATTAAATAGAAGAGAGAATTAATGAATTAAGAATAATTAATCAATCTAGATAGAAAGGGGAGCTTAATTAATTAGAAATAATTAATTAATCAAGATAGGAAGGGGAGCTAATTAATGAAAGGTTGTTAATTAGTGTCATTGTTGGACATAATAGTTAATTAACTAACGTAATCTAATTAATTAACAATGATAGAAGAGAAAATGTGTGATATTGATAGTATGTCGTCAATTTTTAGGAAAGGGGATAATTAGTGCAATTTAAGTATTTGAATTGTTCAAGCTAAATTATAGGTGTCTACATTTTCCCCTCTTTGGGGTGGTGTAAGTGATGTCACTTCAATGATAGTAGACAGATAAAATTTTAAAGTGGTAGAGAAGAAATTAGTAGAAGTGAGAGATGTCTTCTTAAGTGTCGATGGGGTGAAGAAAGAAGGTGATCAGCGATTGAAATAGCTGAGAAAAAATGGATAGAAGAATGGGTAGGTGCAGGATGCCCTAGGTGAATCAAAAGAATAGTGTTGGTAGGGTAATGATGTAGAAGAAATATGAAGAAGCAGAGAAAATAACTAGCCATCATCCTTTGTATTTGAACAACTATTTTGTCATTATATAGACAAAGATATACGTCATCAGTCCATATTATAAATATAAGCATATGATAAAAGTAGAATGACATGAAAATCCATACTAGGAATAATTCTCCAATATTGAAAACACCAATTAAATGCAACATACAATAAGCAATGCAAGATGAGAAGGAAACAAACTCATTTAACAGGGAAACAAGTACAAACACACATATTTAAACCAACAACAGTCGAGATGGTTGTATAAATGTTTTGTTATCAAGCTGAAGATCCCCAAATGTTTTTGATTGATGACAACGATGAAAAATAATGCCCCTAGTAAGGATACATGTGAGGGAAAATGATGAAGGATGTCAAGTCCAATTATAAAGCATTGTGTGCAACAAAACAATATCAGATAATTATATGTTCTCGAGAGTACCGATGAAGCAAGTAGACTAGCTTTGTAAAAGGTTTGAAATATGATGATCTGCAAGTCATTTGATCTGTGAACACATGAAAATTCTAGAAGATATGGAATGAATACCATGCGTAAGACACGAGTTTCAGCTATTATGAGCTTTTTTACCTATTTTTGTAAATTTTATGATTTTTTAGGATTTTTGAGAAATTTTGAATTTGTTTTGGATTTTGGATGGATTTTTTATTTTTTATTTTTTTTGAATTTTTTGACATAGAAGAAGGAAGAAGAAGTAGAAAGAGTTTGCTAGGAGAAAAATAAATGCCCCAAGGAGAAGAAAGAAGCAACAAATGACAAATAATGCCCCAACGCAATGGAAAATTAACAAAATAATTATTCAACAAAGTGTACATAAGGAGGGATATCACCTAGGAGCAAATAAAATTGTCCTAGAGAGAAGAATTGAGTACTAGGTGGCAAATAATGTCTCAGCACGATGAAAAATGAAAGAAAAAAATTATTTAAGAAAAATAATTATCTACAGTGTAGAATAAGAATTAGAATGAAAACATTGGTCAAAACAGTCCTCTGGGTATCACGACTGACAAGAATGGTTTAATATACCCCACATAAGGGGGGTTAAATCATTACAATCAATTCATTTGTTACTAACCACTGCTGAAAATTACCGTGATACCCCTGATAGCGATGAAGACATTAGTGAGAGCACAAGCCTGTAGGAGACATGTCGACCAAGTTCGGGACTACACCCGTCATATAGACAATGGACCCTTCATGAGTAGCTTAACCTTGCCCTTGTAATTTCATGCATTTAATACTTCATTTAATTCTTAGACCTAGAAGAAGGCACATGCATCCTTAAGGGGGCGTAGGCACCAAAAATGTGTGTGTGTGCATGCGCATATGCCACAAAAGTGTATGCGCACATGTGTAGATGCCAAAAGAGCACTTGCATGCATGCGCACATGCTAGAATCATCTAGGCATACATGTAGGTAGAAAACCCTACTGCAAGTGCCCTAGGTGCATGCACCCACACATGCATGCCAAAAATGCCATGCTGGTGCCAAAGAGGGTATGCACACGCACCCCATGCACATGCTTAAAAATAGGAACACAGATGCCAAAAAGGGAATAAATTCCCAAAGATGAAGAACAAATAGGAAGAAGTAAGAAAGTGCCAAAAATTGATATATAGAAGAAAGTGAAAATCATCTTAGGATAGAAGAAAATAGAAGAACATAGAAGAAATGTTAGTTCCTAACACATGTTGTATTTTGCATAGATGGTTTTTAACACTACAAATGAGAGAGTGACATAGTCACATAGCTGAGATAGAGGGGAGCCTACCTCTATGGGACCATTGTGACATGGAGGTATTGTTGGAGGTGGTCGGCTTAGGACACATCATGTGAATGCCATCTATCACCTTTGACCATGGCTTGCTGACATCGTTGATAGAGTGATATCAGATTGAGAGTCAGTGTTTCCAACTCCCGACAACAGAGATGACCATTACACTGGAGGAAGTTTGGTAGATACTTCACATCCCCATTTTTGACTCCCTGATTGAGTACACCAATGACTTTGGGTGGATCACATAAGCTGTTAGTGATATATTCTACCGAGACAAGATACCCCATGAGGGTATGACAATATCTTTACACTAGTTCATATCAAACCGTACCATTCACCAAGGACCTCTATATTTGATGGATCTTATTAGTGGGTTCTTATTCATTGATAAGACATGGACTTCATTTCCACTGGGTTTGATTATAGTAGTCCATGGATTATATAGTAGCGAGAGATATTGTTGGGGCTAGTGCATACTAATGCATATATACTAGGACCTACATTTGATCACCTACCACCATTAGAATATGGTGGGGCTAGCCTCCTTATTATAGATTTGGTCATGAGATCACATAGTGATTGTGTTCCCTGTTAATGCACTACACGCATGAGCTCTAGAGGAGATGACACTCATGGGATGGGTTCCCATTGGAGATGATGTGCGAGGGCACATGGAAAGTACATACCATTATCGGAAAAAAAAATTATGAGTTGTAGTAGAGACACATTATCTGGAATCCCTACATGCATATACAATGGCCATAGGATGGGGTAAAGCTCAGTGTTTACATGGTACAAGACTTTCTCTTAGGCACCCACAGTTATATCACTGATATTTACAGATTGAATCAATTCGAATGGAAGTTTGGTAACATTTAATGCATTCTGTAGTTGGATATGTGGTACACTATCCATGATGTAGAGAGATGTACCATAGGGTCCCGCATTCAAGTAGCCAGAGCTAGGGCCAATTTTACACAGGTGGTACTATAGATTTAGGCTCCTGCACAATAGATTAGGGATCTTAGTACCACATCAGATTACTTGGCATGGTATGTTACTTTTTTTCATTGGTGATTGACCATACCAGTTGGGGCATGGGTTGTAGATGTGATGTCGCCACCAGATAACCCCTATAGTATTGATGAGGATGATGATGTGGTGAATAGTGTCAGAGGAGGTGATGAAATTGATGATCCATTTGATGGGTAGATACATGACAACAAAGATGATTGGCAAGTTCCAGCACATGGTCCTAGACCAAGGGTACAGGAGGAGGGATAGGGTCTAAGACCATGATTACAGGAACATGGGATAGTGACATGGTTCCCTAGGCCTAGATTACAACAGAGACTAGTTCCCATAATATCATACAGGTTCCATGAGAACACAGACACATCCATCCTCACAGTCCACCTAGAGGAATAGAGGGTGGAGATGATAGGGGATAGCTAGCTTCCTTGCAGTAGTAGCTACAACAGGTCACCACATTTTAGTTGTGGGTAGTGACAGAGACCAAGCCAGAGCTCAAAAAAACTTTGATAGTAGAACGGGACCAGGCCAGAACATAGGCAGGAGAGAGGAGATGGTGTTGTTCATTTTTAGTAGACATGATAGATGGCCTCATAGATGGCCTAAGTTATGATTCTATTACAATAGCCCCAGGTGTAGGTGCAATAGGTGATAGCTGAGGGAGATAAACTTCGATCTGAACAAGTAGTGGGTCAGACGGATGTTGTGAGATTATCTGCAGAGGTAGTGTCATTCCAATGTACAGATGGGGTCGCAGTGACACCATGCACCCATAGAAATTCAACAACATTTGAGGGAAGATCCTCTTACTACTTCTCTTTATACTATAAGGCCACTCCAGAGGGTCTGTAGGCACCTACCTATAGCTAACAATCACGTGGATCAATGAGATCAGAGAGGACTTAGGATTAGGTAGATCAGTTAAGCATCTGCAAGGCTAGCCGAAAGGGTATCAAGGTGCACAATCATGGGTCCTCCTCCATCTCGCAGGTCACATAGTCCCGCTGAGGGCTCGATTTAGTCCTGATGCATTTATTAATTATACATGTAAATTGAGATACATGCCTCTTATGAAGGCATTAGCATTTTTTACAGATGTATATGATGTAACATTTTGATGTACACCTCTGATGAAGGCTTTAGCATTAGTTGTGCCTTTGATGGATAATTTTGTATCGATGATGTATATCCTCCTGAGATAGATATTCTATACATGTATAGATGGAAATTTGATGTTGCACATTGGTCATGTGGTGATGTATTTTATTTTCATGATTTATTATTGATGATGGTTGTATTATGATGTTATATGGTGTTTATTCCATATTCTTTATGTATCATGATGATAATTGAGATGATGTTTCACATGTGTTTAATTTTTATGATAGATCCATATATTGTATCAAAGTTATTGTAAATGTGATGTTCTAGATGGGATGACATGATGATATTG
Organism: Taxus chinensis; assembly: GCA_019776745.2. Lineage (NCBI taxonomy): Eukaryota > Viridiplantae > Streptophyta > Pinopsida > Cupressales > Taxaceae > Taxus > Taxus chinensis. The sequence goes on from CM034150.1 coordinate 212,473,012, forward strand.
GTGGGGGGGGGTATATATTTTGATATTTGTGATCCCTCTTGCCCCCATTAGATGATATGATAGGTGTTGATTATCTTAGCATTCATGTATGATATATACTTAGTTGTTTATTTATATATGATGTAAAGATGATGTCATATGTGATGATATAGATGGAGATATGATGATGTGATAACAAAAATATGTACATGCGACAAGAAAACACGATAAAATGTTAACAAACTCATCCAATATACATTGCTAAACAACATGAATTAAAATAATTATGTACAATTATTTACAAGCATGCAACAACACCATTCATATTTAAAAGTAAGAATAAATCCAATCGAAGCAAGAAAAGACGAATCTTAACAAATTGTGGCTAAGAAACAAACTATACAAATGTATAAACAAGTATCAACTTTACAAGCAAACAATGTAAACAAACTAAAAAACAAAGAAAGAAACAAGATAAAGCAATTAAACTAAAGCTATGTTTTTGTGGTACTATTTTTCAATGAGTTCTGTGTTGTTTTTGGGAAGTTTGCTAAACAATTTTATTTTTTTTTTGTGTTTTGAACATTTTTCTATTTTTTTTTTAATTTCTAAGTTTTTCTGAAGTTATGTGTAGAAAACTGAGAAACGTGACTTCCCCCAACATTAGATGGAGAATATACAAGGATAGGTGCCACGTGTTTATAAATAGGCAGGTGAAAGTGCGAAGGTGTCCCTAACGTTAGATGGGGAATATACAAAGGAAATCCATTTCCTAAATTACAAGAGGAGAAACAACCATATCAAGGCTTGATAGGATAGGCTCACAGGGAATATCAGATACAGGTGTGGAACCAGCCCTAAGCTAAGTAAAAGTACCATCCAGATGCAATATGCTTATGAACAAATTATGAACAAAAAATCCTCCCAAGGTGCTGGAATCTGGTTTTCACCAAGGGACCTATCCAAAGAGCCATAATTGTGTAGTTTACACACATGGATGACATGTTTCTCTCTTTTTCAAATTTTTTATTTTGATCCTTTTTTACTTTTTTTGTTTTCTTTTTTTATTTTACACCATGTTCAAGCATAGAACCACTTGAGGTGCATGGAATTCATAGGCTCACAGAGCTCATCACCATTAGGATGAGCAATTTTGTATGCACCTATTCCATATTTTTCCACAATGACATAAGGTCCTAGCAAGTTTTGTTTGAACTTTCCTTTCTTCTCTCTTTCTGCCCTTGTGTTGAAATGATTCTCTTTCATGACCAGATCTCCAACCTCAAACTGACGAGGTATGATCCTTTTGTTGTAATTTCAGGAGACTTTGTTTTGATTTACCTTAAGATGGTTAAGGGCGCGGATGCACTTTTCATCTAGGAGTTCATTCTGCCAGCCTGACCATTATGTAATCCTCATCTTTGTCCAAATACTCTCTAAGAGATATTATCAAGGAAGGAATCTCTATTTCCAATGGGATGATAGATTATGTTCCAAACACTATAAAATGGAGTTTTTCTCTAGTAGGAGTGTGAATGGAGGTCCTATAAGCCTAAAGGGCTAGGTGAATTTACAAATGCTAGTTGCGAGTTATCTTACTCACCATCTTTCCTATGATCTAAACCAATTTTTTGTTAGTGTCTTCAGCTTGCCCATAACCTTGAGGATAATATGGTGTAGACAACTTTTATTTTATTTTGAAGAGATGAAAAATATCATTTTGTAATTTGTTTTAATGATTTTCCATTATCAGTAACTATGGCCGTTGGATTCCATATCGGAAGATAAGGTGATTCATGATAAATTTGGATATCTGAGCACCTTTAACATAAGTCAAAGGAATGACCTCCACCCATTTAGTGAAATATTCCATAGCTGTGATGATATGGGTATGGCCATCAAACAAGGTAGGGGTGATTTTTCCTATCAATTCTAGTCCCCATTTATAAAATGGCCATGGGGTTGTGATTGGTTGCAATGGCTGTGATGATGCATGGATGAAATTTCCATATTTTTGACATAGCACACATTTCCTCACATGGTTGTAGCAATTTGTTTCCATAGTATGCCAATAGTAGCCTACCCTTAACAATTTCTTTTCTAAAACCATTCCATTTGTATGGGTATTGTACACCCCTTCATGTACCTCATTGATTTCTTAGACTGACTTCATTACATCTAGATAATGCAGCAGATTCCCATCATAGTCATGGCGATGATAGAGCGTATCTCATAAGAGGGTGTAGCCGGCTATCTGGTAGATAAGGCTTTGTTTTTCAGAGCGGGAGATGGCAGGAGAAAGTTATTGTGTTTATGATAGGCATGGATGTGTGCTTTCCATGGGGAATAGGGACCAATAACTTCACAAGCCAAGTATAATTCCAACATGTCATACATGGGATAGCGTAGATTCTCAACAAAGAATTACATATCATCTCTCTGGTGGAATTCGTAGCATCAAACCCACAGTTTCCATTATATCTATAGATTAGTTTTGTGTCATTGGGATTTGTTCAAATGTAATACGCACAAAGTATTATTTCAAAATTTCCACTAGTTTCTTACAGGGAATGAGTTTTTCATCCTTGACGTTGTATTTTTTGTTGACTTGTTTGATGATCAATTATGATTCACCAACGACCTTGACATGGTGGATATCCCATTTGATTAATAACTTAATTCCAGTGATGAGCACCTCGTATTTTGTAATATTATTTGTATAAAGAAAACCAAGATAGAAAACTTGCACTATGGGGTCTCCTGAAGGATTAATTAGCACTACACCTGCTCCCAAACCATGGAAAGTAAAATATACATAAAAGTGAATTTGCCATAGGATAGATTCCTCAATGTACATCAATTATGCGTCTAGCAGATCCAGAATCACATGCTTTGTTCTTGGTAATGGTGCTTCTGTTAATTGATCAGAAAGTACTCTTCCTTTAACTGAATTTTGGTGTACATACTCAATGTCAAATTCGCTGAGCAAAATGATCCAATTATCCATTCTTCTCGTAAGGGAAGGTTTTGACACTAGGTACTTGAGAAGGTCAACTTTTGATATAAGCTTGGTTTTAGTATTCAATAAGTAATGGAAAAGTTTTTGAAAGGTAAAAACGACATCTATAAAAGCTTTTTCAATCTAAGGATAGTTGATCTCATAAGAAATTAAGGTACGGATGAGATAGTACACAGATTTCTCTTTGTGACCTAGGTCATATTGTGTGAGTAACGCACCAATAGAAAATTGGGTAGCAAAAATATATAGTAAAAGTGGCTTGCCAAGAATTAGAGGCATGAGGATAGGTGGATTGGCTAAGTATTGTTAAAGAAAATCAAAGGCCTGTTGTTGCTCTGGTCCCCAAATAAAGGCAACATCTTTCTTAAGCATATCGGTGAATGAATGACATTTGTCATCCAGTTGCAAAATGAAATGGTAGATGCCTTGTATCTTTCCTTGCAAGCTATGCAACTATTTGATATTCTTGGGAGGAGGAATTTCAGTAATTGGGTAACTTTAGCTAGGTCTACCTCAATCCATCTCTATGATACAATGAAGCCAAGTAACTTTCTTGTGAATATGTAAAACACACACTTCTTTGGATTTAATTTGACCTTGTATTCCCACAGGTTTTCGAAGATATACTGCAAAATCTTAGGGTGATCTTGTCACATCTTGGATTTCCCTAAGATATCATCTACATAGTCCTCTATGATGTCATGAATCATATCATGGAAGATCACTTTCATTTCCCTTTAATAGGTTTCACCTGCATTTTTGAGGCCAAAGGGCATCACCTGGGAAAAGAATGTCCCCCAAGGGGTTGTGAAGGTTGTCTTGTGTTGATCTTCATTAACGATTTTGATATGATTATAGCCATAAAAACCATCCATAAGAGGTAAAATTTCATATTCTGTATTTGATTCAACAATCATGTCAATATTGGGCAACATGAAATCATCTTTTAGACACACCTTATTGATGTCTCTAAAATTTGTACAAACTCTGATCCTGACAGGTTTCTTTTCCGCGGGGACTATATTCGATATCTATTCTGAATAGTCAATAGGTCTTATGAATCCTACTACTAGCAATATTTCTATCTCTTATTTAACTATAAGAGCCACTCGTGGATGTATTTTTCTGATTTTTTGTTTGATGGGCTTGGTGTCTGCGTGCACCACTAGGTTATACACTACCAAAGTTGGATCCAAGCCTGGCATATATTTATATGACCATGTGAATATATCTACAAATTCCCACAAAATCATGGTAAATGTATTTTTCTCCCATGCTGAGATCGAAGCTCCCAACTTTCGTATCTTTGGGTCTTCTTTTGTTCCAATATTCACATTGATGGTTTCTTCTACTAGCATTTTTGACAAATCCTCCATACGCATATGATTGGGAGGAAGGTTGATATATTCTTCCAATGGTGTCTCTATGAGATTTTTACCCTTGGCATGGTCACTTTTCTTGTCCATTGATTTTGTTACTTGTTTGTCAGCTAGCACCTCAAAGAGGTTTTCACTGTGTGACTTAGACTTTTTCTTTTGCTGAGGCTTTTCATTGGAACTTTTTCCCTCATTTTTTCTTAAGTTTTTTTGACCACGAAGCTCATATTCCTCTCCAAAATATGCATAGGTATCTAAGTCAATGTAGAAACCCTTATTATGGTCTCTAATTGGAAATATATCTCGAATGCTCATGAATTCAGAAATTGCTTCATCATTTTCAAAGAGGTCATGGGGTATGTGACGTTGTTGGTCCCATTCAACAAGGAAGGGTAGATAAGGTCAATTTTAGGTTCAATGGGGATTAAGGTAAGTATAAAGATGTCCATGAATAGGTTCGTGGAGGAAATATCCTCATATTGTCTACAATGGGAATCTATGTCATTGTCTAAGTAATCAGGGCTATCTTTGTGCTCAGAACAGGTAGTGTCTTGATCATTGGGTGTGATCCATAGGGTCAAATTTCGATACCATAACTTTCCATTTTGAAATGCAGGATTGGTACTAGGTCTCTTGGTCCTTACTCATTCTTTCCACATCTTATACCATAGTAGCCCATATAATACATCATTCGGATAGACTTCTCCTACTCACGGATTTGGTAACAAATTGGCTGAGTGTTCTCTAGGAACTAAGTTGTAGGTGGGTCTTAAAATTTCTCTTCAGCAAGTAATCCCCCAAGTAAGAATGTCTCAATAATTTTTTCATCTCTAAGCTGTCTGAAATGATAATTGGGTTGGCATCTTATTTTTGGTGACAAAGATAGGTCTAAAAATAGGAGAGTTTGTTGCACATTGTATTCTCCACAACCATACTCCAAAACTTTCATCTCCTATGAATCAAAAGGAGAAGTAGATGTAGAATCTTCACTAGTACAAGAACTTAGGGACTCTGAATCTGTCCATGATTCCATAACTTTTTTTTGAAGGGAAACAACTATATCAACAAAGGGACACCTATAGGTACCCTTACGAGAAAAGCTATTGAGAGCTCTATAGTGAGCAAAGGGTTCTAGATCTTTTTGTATTGTAACAATGTGTTCCTCATGTTTTGACTTGATGCACTGGTGGAATGTTAATGGTATGGATTTCATGGCATGAATCCATGGGCGGCGAAGGAGAATATTATATGGAAGTTCCAAGTATAAGACATTAAAATTTGTATTATGACATGTTGGTCCTACCTCTATTGGCAATGTGATTATCCCAACTGAGTCCCACTCCATGTTGTTGTAAGTGGTTATGGTAATAATATGGGACTCTAGATCTTCTTTTGTATGTCCCAATTGTTTAATTAGTTTCAAAGCGCATATATTCAATCTTGACCCGTTGTCCAAAAGCACCCGTTTTATTTTCTAGCAGGTAACAAATACCTCTATATACAGGGGAAGATTATGTGTGTGATCTTTATTGGGAATTTCCTTGTGATCAAATGAGATGTGTTAAGTTGTTGCAATTTTTTCCATTGTATCTTGTAAATGTGAAGGGTCTATTTCCATTAGCACTCGTGACCCCTGGAGATTTTTTTACAAGATGTCTTTATGTACATTTGATATTTTAAGAAGATCCAAGATTGAAATTTTGGTAGATGTCTTCTCAAGTTGTTTTAAGTGGTTGTTCCAACCATCATGTGGGGTTGACGGAGAGGGTTCTGGGATCATGAGATGGGCGCCACCTTGTTACCGCAACACAATCCTTTCCCTTAATCCTAATGGTATTCACATGGTCATTAGAAGAGTGGATACATCTAATGAGGGAATCGTAATTATTATTGTCACTTTTGGTATATAGATAGTTCACAGCTTTATAAATTTGGGATGACTCTCCTTGATCCAACCTTTTTGTATTTGACTTTCCATGTGTAGGGAACGGTTCTTTGAATATTCCCATCTTTTTATTTGGTGTTTGAATTTTATCTGGGGTGTCAACTTCTATCTCTCCACTATCAATTAGATCTTGGATATAGTGGCGAAGTCTTAGGCACTTGTCTATCTTTTATCCCTTGACATGATGCAAGTCACAATAGTCATGCTCTTTGTACCATGATGGTTTAGGAGCATTGTCATCAAAAGGTTGTGTCATGGGATAAATTACCATGTGGGCTACATCCAATTGCTTTAATATTACAGACAAAGGCTCATTGAGAGGAGTGAACTTTCTATGTTTAGGTGGTGGTTGAATAGGTCCTTTGGTCAGTTTAAAAGGTTGAATAACTTGGACCGATTGTACTCGTTTGGAATTTGTGATTCCGTCTCCCATAATATTCTTTTTTTTGTTAAATATTTTTGGATTTTCCATGGGTTTAGTATTTTGATTATCATTAGAAGGTGATTTGATGGTTCCTTTGGGAATGAGGGAATTTTTTATTTATATGCCCTTTTCAATGGCCTCTTCAAAGGTACAAACACGATGCATTTGTAAATGAAAAGCAATTTCTGGGTTCATATTAGGCATAAAGATTCTCACAAGCCATTTTTCAAGAAACGCGTAAGGAAAACAACTGGCTTTCCCCCGCCATATTTGCAAGAAGCTAGCAAATGTTTCATTAGGGAATTTTTTAGTACCACATAAGTCTTCCATGGTTATTTCACTTTCTATGTTGTATGAGAAATTTCAAACAAACCTTTCTGCTAGTTTAGGCCATGTGAAGATAAACCCGCGAGGTAAGTGAGTGAACCATTCCAAGGCTTTTCCTCCTAGACTCTTCAGAAAGACTCGTATGAGGTAATTGTCACTATATGCCACTTCTTGGCATGTCATGTAAAAATATTTCACATTATCTTGTGGGTCACCTTTCCCTCTGTATTTTTCAAATTTTGGCATGTAAAACTTCTTAGGAAAGCGTTGAAGTGTCATAGCTTTGTCAAATGGATGGGGACATAGCTCTTCGTATTGGTATTTTTTTCCATTCCCAATATTACTTTCTTGAAGGCTTGTAAGCATCGCTTTCATGGATTGAATTTCTTGTATAAGAATTATTATTTAGTAGGAGTATCAAGGATATATATGCGAATGTATTCCATATTTTCTCCTTCTTGGTTTTCCTTGTGAAGCTCACTCTCTTTGACCTTAGGTTTTGTCTTATGCACATTTTTGTTTGTTTCCTTCTGTACATGAGATGTGAGTAACACTGATTTTTGACTAAGGTTTTAGATTTGTTGTTAAATAGTGAATTCTCCCTCAAGATGTTCTTCTTCTTCTTCATAGTGTGGAGGTTGTTATACATTATCATGTTCTACTCTAAATTTACGTGGTATCTTCATGAAGAGAATTTTATAACCCACCACATTATCATTTTGTACATTGGATGTGGAAGCATGTCCATGTGTTAGGATATTGTCCATGTTAATTAGAGGTTGTTCCTCTTCATTAGCCTCATTCGTTGGTGGTATTGTCTCATGTTCTATAGGAATTTTAGCTCTTAATTCCACCACTCATGCTAGTACCCGATATTTGTTTCTATAAAGAAATTTGTCTAAAAAGGTGGTGTCAAAGTCAAATTATATGTGTGGTGATTCTAAATCATAACCAATATGATCTACCATCTCCTCATAGTATTTCTCTGTGGAAAATAAAGGCCCAAGATCATGGCCAATAAAGTGATTTCACCCTTGTTTGTTTAAAGTTTCCCAAATTTGTGTTTGTCTTGTTTCCAATGCTTTCTTTTTTACTCCTAATCTTGTTTTAGGGGCCATGATGTATGAGAGTTTCCCTAAGGTGTTTTTTAATTTTTTCAAGAGATAATGATTAAGTCTAAGTGAAATATAAAAAGAATGTCAAGAGTTCAATAATTATAATGAATGTCAACGTATCAATGTGACAAAGTGATTGCTCAAAATGAATAAGTCAATAGTGATAAACAAGATACAATCACACAATGTTTAGTTCCAGATCAATTAATCAAATGATGTATTTCCTAAGTCTGTTTCCAAAAAAGTAGTTGGTGTCTTTATATGATTAACAAAATGTCACTACTTATGTCAAATTTAAATAAATGAACATTACGTAAGTAATAATAAGGAGTTAACACAATCTCTAAATAAACTATACTAAAAGAAAGCCCAAATTTAATCACAACTGATATTCCAAAAAGTGGCAATTATGATTGTTAGTGACAAAACAATTCCACCAAGATATGTTAACCAAACTTTGTGAGAAAGTAAGGTATTAATATCAAGATGATATTGATATAACACGCAAAAGTGGTAACAATCAACACTTTTAAAAATTGAGGTAGTAATTAAAATCAAAGTTAAAGCTAGAGTATACCTAGGAATTGTTAAAGTGTATATAGCGTAACATTACAATATAGATATTTAGGTCAAGTTTACAAGAAACAAGACATAAATACCAAAATTGTAGTGACATGATATAAATAAGATAAGCATTCAAAGGAGAATCAAAGTTTTGAATCAAGCCTAACTACAATGATGATCTTGACTTTGGTATCAAGATCAAAAAAAGCTACCAATGATATGAAAAAGTCTCCATACACTTTAGACATTTAACAACTTAACCGCAAACATGGATGAACGTAAACAGACACAAAAGTGGCAAATACAATCAATTATAAGTACAAGGGTAGTCACTCTTATTCTAATCAACTAATTTTCAAAACAAACTAAAGGAAGTAGATCAATTGGGGGTGAAAAATGTTGGCCTCACTTTGGCAGAGTTTTGCCTCACCCTAGTGCAAGTGAAAAACTAAGAAAAAGTAAGGCTTCACATGTTTCGTGATGAAAAATGGATCTTAACTCAAATTGGTTTTGATATGGTCCAAGTTGGCTCCTGGTCAAAGATAGCTTCCTAGGTGGTTCACTCAACTAAGTTTCACAAGTTATCTAAAATCGAGCTCGATTTACTAAGAAAAGTCACACTGAATAATTCTTAGATTATCTTGGCTTTACTTCACCCTCTTTAGGAACAGTAGGCAATAAATTTTTACATCGTGTACTCTCACTAGGGTCATGACACAGATAAATTTGACAGTAAACCTTGCAAATGGTAATACTAGTCAAGTAGGTTATGTGGAGCACTTCCCATTTCATCCACAAGGTTCCTCTTGTGTGTACTACTTTAGGGTTCCTAGGACCATCCCCATTTTTGTAGCTTAAGGCTTATGCTAAAGTGGTTGTGTCCTAGTTTTAAGTGGACAAGGTGTACCCTTATCCGAACTTGCAAATACAATTTGATGTTTGTGGTGTGTTTTTAATATTTTTAATTTGATGTGATTTTATTGAACACCTTTTGGCAACCTGCATGAAAAAACGTATTAGAAAGTTTTGTTTTGTCTCGACTCCTCCTTTCTTTGACAAGTTTTTTTTTGGTTCTAAACAATGGATTAGTAATTTTCCATATGTATAAAAATAATAAATGTTGTTTCTGATTCTCAAGATCATCCTAGAATGCATGAAAAGAGCATACATGATGAAAAATCCAATTAAGAAACCAAAAAATGGAAAATAATTAATTCAAATAGAAAATCCATACATCTTGACCCAATTTGGACATTCTAAACATTTTTCAAAGCAATAAAAGATATAAGAATCATTTCTAATTCCTAAGATCATACATGACCTTACTCTTATGATTAAGCATGCAAGGTTTATCTAATGTCTAATCTAACATAAGCATGTAAACATACCCTGCAAAATAAAAAATTAATCAAATTAAACCTATAATGATGTTTTCATTTAAGGTCACAAACCTTTGTAAAAACAAATTTGACATGTAAGCCCATACTGAGCTACCTTCATATAGGTTGGGGTGTGTATGCATGGGTTATGGTTCATGTGCCCCTCTGTGTAAATTCAGCAGGTCTACAGAGTGCATGCACTACTCGAGAGATGCCTATGCTAGGATATATGTGTCTACACTAGGGTATAGACGTGTGCGCATAGGAATCAAAAATAGAAGGTACAGAAGTTATTATAGTGCATGTGTGTTGGCCGAGAGATGCCTGCACTAGGAAAAGGGTGCATGCACTAGCAGAAGGATATATGCGCTAGCTTAGGGTGTCTATGCTAGTCCGATGAGTTTCTGAAAACAATACTACATCAGTGTGTGTGTGCACCAAGATTAGCACTTGCATGTGGTTTAATGTGCATGTGCATGGTTTTGTGTACTTGTGTCCTTCCTGCAGAAATTGTACCTGGTGATAACGTGAAAATATAGCCTAATGATGTAAACAAGGTCAAAAGCTTCAAATTTTAACATGTTAGCTAAAAATTTTCAATAACCCATTAAAATTAAAGCTTTAACTAAGACTGAACACATGTAAGGTTAGCAAAAATCACAATAATTTGAAGATTATTTCACGCATGTGCATAGTAGGGGTTAGCTAAATATTGAAATAACAACAAAATTTGAGCTACAATACTAATGGACTAAGGATCTATCCCACCAGGTGTGCCAAATGTGTGCAATAATTTGTTAGCTATGCCAAAAAAATTAGAACAAACACCTAGTAGTCCTAAAATAAAGCTAAATCAAAACCTATGCACCATCATGCTTAGAGCTTAAACAAGACTAATCTACCAACATCCTTTCATTAAAACATGAATAAATATTCAAACTAACATGTTAATCCATTAATCTCTATCTTTATCGAATGCTAATCAAATGAGAAGAACCTATTTAGATCCTTAGCAATCAAATGTTTTATTGTATGTTTGAGTCCCAAGGTTTTCAAGAATAAAGGCTTGTCAATCCATGGCTACAAGACCATTTGACATATCTCCATATGACTTCAAAACTTGGATGGATGAATGCAAGAAATGAAGATAGCTAGCTCTTCCAATGAAGAATACTCTAAGATGATGAAAATGGCTATAGCTTACACTCTATGCGCATTTAGATGCGTAAAAGTGTAAATAGAAAGGTAAGAGGAGGGCTCCTTATATAATGTAATGATAAAAGAATCTCTACATCCCTTTACATGTGGGATAATAGAGAGGTTGGGTTAGTTGTGGATAAGGATGGTTGAAAGGGGGTTGATTCAAGCTTAGGAGAGTTTATTTTGTCCTTTAGTGACTCATGGGGATTCAGGGGGTTTATTAATTAACCTAAGTGATTAATTAATAGGCGTGCAAGCTTATAGAAGCTTTTTAAAGGAATAATTAGTATGATTTATGTTACAAGAGGATTTTAATACAATAAATGATGATTTATTGATTAAATAGAAGGGAAAATTAATTAATTAAGAATAATTATTTAATCTAGATAGAAATGGGAGCTTAATTTATTAGAAATAATTAATTAATCTAGATAGAAAGGGGAGCTAATTAATAGAAAGTCGTTAATTGGCGTCGTTTTTGGATAGAAGAGTTAATTAACTAATGTAATGTGAGTAATTAACAATGATAGCAGAGAAAATGTGTGACATTGATGATATGTCGTCAATTTGTGGGAAAAGGGTATAATTAGTGCAATTTCAGTATTTAAATTAATCAATCTAAATTATAGGTGTCTACGGTAGTAGTAGGGATCCATCATCTACTTTGCGCCTGTATCCATCATATCACATCCAATGTAGCATAAACCCTCCAATATTTCTTAGTTACTAGTTTCTTTCATTTCTAGTTCATTCACTTAATCAATGAGGAAGTTTCTTGTACAACATTTTTGGCATGCCCAATTGGACCACAATTTAGGTAATCCTTTGAATTTATTTCTATACTTTACTTTTGTAATTTTATACTAACACTTCAAAATAAGGCATTAATTTTTTCTTGCTCATGTTGGGTTCATCCGCTTGGATCACTCATCGCTTAAGAGTTAAGATAAAAAGGAAAATTTATATCCAAGTATTCTTCATTTTCTCCTATTTTCTCCTTTTTGCATTGTACTTCCCTTTCCTGTGTGTGTCCTCATCAAAAGATGAAAATTTGATTTGGTTTAGAAATAACCTTTCCTTTATGTATCCTTCTTAGTCACATAGCTTAAATAGGGGTTCAAACTTCTACATCACACACAACCAAACCTCATGCATCTAGATCACTCATCGAAACATCCCCCTACCTAGTTGATGGATTGATATTTCATCACCCAATAGGAAGTCTCCTCAGACTTCCCTCTCCATAAAAAACCTAAACATAGACATATATTTCCTCTTCATAGGTACCTTGTTATCCATCCTCTTTTCTTTTTCACACATTCATAATCTAAAAACATAGCAAGAATTGTTTGATTGACTTGTCTTATCTAATATGGATCAAAACTTTTCCTCAAATAGTTATGCACAAAAATCCACCATGACCCCTATCCCATCAAAATCAGTTGCTTCTAGGTCTTCTTCTAGTCCTATCTATAATTTATTTTGTTGTAGACCTACCACCTCTCGATCACATCAATGAATAGACTCCTATTTCACCACCGTCACCTCATACCATCCCTTCTTCAACTGATAACACCATGGCTATCCAACCTATTGACGTTCCCATTTTTCATGTACTAAGATATTCCCCATCCAATCTCAATCACCTCATCATATTCATACTTCCCAACAACCAATCCAATATTCATCACTTAATATCTTTAGACAATCTTTTCCCAATTCACCACCAGAAAAATTTTCTTCACCTTCTACACCATGTCAATTCAACCCATTTGCAATCAACTCTGTACACCAGACACCTACTCTCCAAATCTTCCTCACCTACATCATCATCTACTCTCTTCTTACATATTGTATGCCTACGGCTCCTTTAAAATGATATCCCCACATCAATCATACCCACAATTACCAAACCTACCTCCTTAACCTCCACTGGTTCTCTCTTCATCTATAGCATATAGTCCTACTCATTACCACATCCACATTGGCTTTAAGACTATCCGCTGCCTATTTATTTGCACCTCTCAAATCTAGCCCATTGTCCTACATCTACTCCTAAAACACACCTATTACTACACTTTTCCACTATTTCCAACCATCATAAAACGATCCCACCCATGTCTACCTCGACATCATCTCTACCACCTATATATCTTACTCAATTCTCAGCTCATCCTATCTATATCCCACTCTTCCACACCTAGTTCCTCAATATTTACCATTCCCACATCCACATCCACTATCACACCTATTGGACCTTCTCAATCCATGATATACATCTACAATGGTCCTTTTAAAGACACCTAAGACAAGAACACAAAGGAAATTCATATTTCTTTCTACAAAACCACTCATTTCTACATCATTCCCATCCACAAACCTACACTCACCTTCCTTTCACATATACCTTATCAACCACATCTTCCAAACACCCTTTTCTATTTCTCTATCCACATCTACTCTTGTCATTGATCCCACACCTACATCTAACTCATCCACTTCATTAGACTATATTTCACAATCCACATCTATTCCATACTTTCCCATTATACCATCCATAGAATAAAAACCAGTTCCTCTTTCCATGCTCTTAACCACACCCACCACATCAACTATCATACTCACATCTCCATCATCCTCCTCTTCTTTCAAACCACCTTCATCATTCGAATAATATTGGAGGTCACTTCACCTTGCAGTAACCATAGGTGACCCTCCTATCTTATCCACAAAACTAGATATCCCCACACCGAGCCAATACCCATCTTCCTTAGACTAGATCATGTAAAAATTACTTCCCCCATCAGCCAGAACACCATCTTTAGGTCACCCATTGAAATTATTGTCATCCCTGCCAAGGGTACTCCTCAACAATCCAAATAAAAAATCTTTGGTACCCTTCCACAATTATATCTTGTGCATCCCAATAGAAAGATTGGCATTCCTCCAACTAATACCAAATCTACATCCTCCATATTGGGGGCACATCCATTAATCCTAGGACCGCCCCCTTCATCATGACCAACCAATCAATCCAAATCCAAATAGTCTGATTCCCTTCTAAAACCATCTCCTTCATTAAGAACACCTCCACCTCCACCTACCAATCAAGCCACTCCTAAATCATCCAACCCTTCTTCTTCCAAAGCATCGAGCACAACTAAAGCATCAAGAGCTTGAAACAATACACCCTCATCCTCAACATCCAAATAATTTCAAAAGGTCCCTACTAACATCTATATCGAGTCATATGAATAAGTCCTCCAATATTTACTCAAAACTTATGCCATCATACTTCCACCCATCTGGGCCTTTGACCCAAACCATCTGAAGCCCTCATGGTTTAATTCCCACTACATCTGTGCCTTTCATTATACACCGGGTCATGACACCAAGAATTGTAAGGCCCTTTAGACCACCATCCATAATCTTATTGAGAGGGATGACCTTTGTGAGGCCTCGTCTTCTTCTTCTACCATTTCATCCATGACCAATATGATCCCTCTTCCTACATCCCCATCCATATAGATTATTGAGCCTCCTCATTTGTCTACATCATCTTCTATTATCCCTCCTCTATACATCATCCCTCCTGATGAGGGTCGTCCCTTATTAATTGATTATGTTTTCCTTGCTACAACATCCCCCTGACATCCATTTCATATTTTTTGACATTCATTATCTTATCCCTATCCCTTTCACTGGGGGAGCACCCCCTTTCTCATTAATCCTTTCATGTCTTCTTCCCAATCCATACATCTTATCCCTATGACTCTTTTGATGCTAGGGGGAATTTTTTCACGGATCATTCCACTTGTGAATCAGTTCCTTTCCATAATTGACATCGTGTGATCTCATCTATCCTTTAATCATTTAGTCTTATTAGACTTATATACCTATTGTATTCTCCTCTTGTGACCACCTACGTGGCCACACTTGTTCTACCCTTAGGAGAACCATGGCTTAACCTAAAGGCAACTATTGTGGCCATATTCATGCCTATCCTAAAGGAACCATATCATTACTATAACTCTACTTTTGTGGCCATTATTATTGCCTCTTCATTTTTGAGGTGTTACGCATATTTTATTCAGTCTTTATCTGATTCATCTCATCCTATCTAAATGTATCTTCTCCATACTTGTCCTTATCTTTGGGGGGCATTCAATCTTATCTTAATTCTACTCTCGTGGCCATATTTTTTCTCCCATGGGGCATCATACTTTCATTTTAAGTAGCCATATCTTCATCTCATTAGGCATGCATATCTTCATTTCCTTAAGCAAATAGTATTTTTGTTCATCTTATAATCCTTTGCAATCTATTACCCTATCCTAACAAAAATTCAATGTCGGTAAACTCATCATTAGAAAGGAGCCAATGCAAAAAAATTTCCCCCAACTAGATTCAACCATATGTTATCACACACAGGTATGGGTTGGGACTTCTTGATTAGCCTCCTTTGACGGTAAACCAGAAGTGGAACCGCTTAATGCTTTGCACTTGCGACCATTCTACTATTAGTACATCTACCAGTGCTCTCAGTCATATTTTTAGATCATTCCTCCATCTTATCCCCTTCCATATCTCATTTTAATTATTTAGAAATATGTGTTCTTACGTCAATTCTTAGATGTGAACTTAAATATGGGCACCACGGCTCTACCCGTAGCATATTCCTTATGGATATATTATCCTTTCTTGGTGAGAACTCCACAATCATTACATCCATCACCCTCTTATCCACCTATTAGAACCATGAAAAGCTTCCACAGGTGTATCTTGTGCATTCATTATCCCCTCTCAAGTGGTTTACTTAGCCAGTCCCAACTCTCTCCCATGTAAAATTTAAAATTCATAGATGCTCAAGTCAAAATCAAAGTTATCAAAAATAGACTACTCCCTCAAAGGACTCATGTAAAAAAAAAACATGCAAATAAAATTCAAAATAAAATCAAAAGAAATAGTTTGATCCCTTAAAGGACGAATATCATATATAATTTGTTCCATATATATTATGTATAAAGTAGACCATACCCTTGAAGGATGGCTACTATTTTATGGCATTTGAAGGCTTCCCACATTGATCAACCTTTGATTTTATTAGCATCTTAAGAAAACTTCCCACATGTTAGGTTGTGGAGCCTATTTTCATGTGTGAAAGCGTTGAATACTGTACACTAAAAGTACTATACACATTCCACATTTGTCTTGCTGGGGTTCAGAGACAGGCCAATCCTTGAGTGGGGGTCTGGGGGCTGCAGCCCCATGTAGCAGGGGTTCGGGGGCATAGCCCTCAAAAAAAAATTTGGCCTTAAAACATGCCCGATATACGGGGAAATGTTATTTTCTCATATAGGTGGGATTTTTGACCCATAGGTTTAAGGGACGATTTTGCCCCATGGTTTTTATACCCATGATTTTGTAAAAATTCTTAAGCAGTTGTCTACTTATATGGTTTTATGCATATGGTAGGAAATATGTAACATTGCAGATGTGTTTTGAACTCGGGTGTGAATTCTGTAGATTTTGTTGACCATAGCTCCAAACATATCTAGGTATTCTATTGAGAGAGCGGTGGCTTGTAATAAAATATAAACAAGTGATTCTTGGTGGACGTAGTCTGAATTGGGTGAACCACGTTAAATATTGTCTCTTTGTGTTGTGTTATTTTATTCTGCACTTTTATTTGAGATCTGTAATATTTTTTACATATTAGTTTCTACTGTTGTGATTCTATGACGGTTTATTTCACATATTTTATCCCTTATTTCCTAACACCGCATTAATTAACTTTCTTCTAGAAGAATTCCCACATTGATCAGTTTGTTCTTTCCCCTTCCCAGAGATGGGGCATAGTTTTAGGGAACACCACTTTTGGAGAACCCTCTTCCCTTGTACAAGTACATCGTAAACCCATTTTTCATGTTCTCATTTTGTGTATGCGTTCATTTCATCCATTGCTTCCTTAAGATATTTTTCATAACTAACTACCGTTGGTTTAATACTAGAATTTTCTTTGGTCTCATGTGCCTTGCATTACTTAGATCCTCTTCTTGTTTACCTCTAAAGAGATTGGGGGTAACTTTCCTCACATGCTCCTTCATGTGACATAACATTGCCACCATTGCATTACATTTTATCACATCTATCTTCCATCTCTATTTTATTTTGTTGTAACACATACCTTTCTTTATATCGATCACCTATGTGTTATTTATCCATCTTACAACACATTTACTCTTACTTATATTCATCATTAATCACATCCATTCTCAAATTATTTTCATCACATCTTATCCATATACATTCTAATCATCATGATCAAATTCAAGCATAAAACATATAGTTTCAATCCTCATTAACATATCACAAATTTACATCATCATTTTATCCATACACATACACATCCAAAATAGCCATCTAATCACACATTTATTTCACCATCATCATCAAATATAAAATAAACATGTGTTCCATTACATCATAACACCATCCAATCTAAATCCATCATTATCACATCAAATTAAATTAATCACATCACACAATAAATACATAATAATTGATGACAAAACCACACACACACACACACACACACACACACACACACACACACACACACACATATAAATGTGTATCAATACATCAAAATAAACCTCTAAGAATCCTCTCTCAAAGAAGAGATGTTATCAAAATTTGTGAAGTGTATATCTGAGACTCTCAAATCCTCTCCTCTAGGGGAAAGTACAACATCTGATCCCTATACATCTCCACCACCCTCATGGCATTCCCCCTTTCATTTTGGTTTTGATACACTCATAATAATTCTACACGGCCCTGCTCCTCCTGTTGTTTTCCTCTATGGGTGCTCCCAGTAGCGCAATGTTTTTGGAATCTTCTCAAACAAGATCCCCTCATAATATCTAGTCTCTGCGGCTAGTGTTTTGTATATGTCCATAGAAATCATGTTACGAAGTGCTACCTATTCTAAACCCTATGGAACTTCCTGGGAACCACTAACCTACTCCATCACCAAAATAGTAGAAAAAACTCCAAAACAGGTAGGCCTCCCTCTCTTGTCGGTAGCGGTCTCTCTCCTGAATAACTCAGACCCGCTCTTACGTGACTACATCTCACTGCTATAGAATTGTATCCCTCTCTACATGTGTCTTATCCATATCCACCCTCATTTGATCTAACTAGCATGCAAACGTGCCACCTCTGCAGGATATCCTACTCCACCATCATTTCCTCCTCCAGGAGCTTCCTCAACATCAATCTTCATCTCATCTACCTCCTCTTTTCCTCCCTCCTCAGCAACACAAGCTTACCACGCTATAGTATGTTAGTTGACATATCTTACTCCAAATCCCACATCATCATCCTCATCCCATGGAACAGTCTCCTCCTCCACCAGATCTTCCTTAATAGAGCTTGGTAGCTCCTTATCAAGCTCCTCCCTCTTCTATAAAATAGGATTTTGAGGCACCGTCTAAATGACTATTAAATTTCATCGTAATGGATCAAACTAAATGGCCTCAATCATGTCTAGCCATCCTCCCTATATCCACCTCATTATTTTCATCCCGAAAAACTCTACATCTTCCCCTGGCCATGTAATTAAATCTAAATACAACCGTCACCTAATCTGATCAACATCCAACTCCACAAGCCAATCCACATACCAGTCCACCCTCCTCTCACTCCAATCTCTGAAGGCCTAATCGGCCCTCCATCTAAAGAATACTACTTCCATCTCTATATGGTCTCCTGTGACCCACGGAAGCCCTAGTGGCCGAATCATTGTTATATGATCATATGTCCAATAGTGTAGTAAGAAGCTTTACATCCAATTCTGACCTCCACCTTGCCCTGTACATGGAAATCTCATGGTAAAATTGAGCCAACAAGGCATTCTTGAATGAGAATACTATATGTTCATCAACAATTTCTACTACTACACCAGTCAGTGCCCATGATAACCAAGCTCCAACAGAGTCCGAAAAAGCATTGCATGACACAAACATCATCACCATTAAATCAAATAGCTATGTGGTACCCCAACCTCATATCTCAACTCATATGAAAAATCCCTTGAATAAAATCAGTTGGGGGGATGCATCGGCTCCAAATAGCTGCGTTAATACCGCTAATGTGTTGCCACTAGTAATGGGAACTATCTACTCCCCCTATATCAACAACTTCAGGATCCAATACACATCCTCTATGGTGATTTTCATCTCCTCTGTTGTGAACCAAAATGACCCTTTCTATCAATCTCATCTCTCCACCAATTCTATCATCAACCCTTGGGATCCTCTAGTAGAGCGTTAATTAACCTTACCCTACTACTGCCAATTGATCCCGCTCAACATCTGTCACATCTCCTCAGATTTTCTCATATAGAACCGACACTTGGTCTCTCAAGTATAGGGTCTTCTTGCCCTACAAACATAAATAAAAAATGCACACATCAGATCCCCAATCCAAAATATATTCAAATTGAGTTCAAATTTCATCTAAAAATCAATATAATCCTAATTTATCCACTCCAACCCCATTCGACACTGACTCAGGTTAGGTCAATGTGTTTTGGGGGTCAATCAACACACCTAGTGGTTGAATTGATGTCAACCCATATGGGTTGCCACTGAATACCTCTGAAATCATCCAATTTTTGCAAAAAAAAGAAAAAAATAAACAAAACATTAATTTTAATTAAAAACCAGCGTGGGTTTTGTTACTCACCATTCTCTAAACCATATGGCGCTTCCTTACAGCTCCAGTGGCTTCCATTTATTAGTTTTATATTTAATTTCTTGGCTCTCTCTTGTTAAATTTATACGTAAAAATGAGCATCGTTGGCCGATCCATAGGCTTATATAGTCACTGAATTTGGGTCACCAACGACTCCCTTTGAGTAGTTGTCGACTCCCTTTAGCAGTAATTATTTTAGAATTTTCCCCCTTCCTTACATCCTTTCCTAGGGCATCATCTATTGTTAACCTTTAAATCCAAATCTGTGGCCATTTTCCCTCCAGGCATTTTTATCCAACATTCAAATTACTCCACCTTTGGGAGTTTTAATCCAACATTCAAACTACTCCTGCTTCAGGCATAATACTTTTTAAATCCACATTTGTGGCCTTATTTATTTTCCCTCTGGGAATTTCAATTCAACATTCAAATTACTCCCCCTTTGGGAATTTTCATACAATATTCAAATTACTCCTCCTTTGGGCATTTTAATTAACAATCCTATCTAATCTGCACACGAATTCCTCCTTTGAGGCCATATTCATTTTCCACCTTTGGGAATTACATTCATTATATCAAGTACACTCTTGTGGCCATATTTGTGCCCTTATTGGGGGCACCATATTCTCATTCAAATTCCAGTTTTGTGGCCATATTTTCCCCACTTAAGTCTTATTTTATTTCCCTTTTTGTCTTTGCGGCCATACTCTCCCCTTGGGGCATATTATTTCACCACCCACTTTTTCATTTTACCTTCTCAACCATTTTTACGTGCCCCACCAGGCACCATTAATTTCATCCTTGTCTCTTAAAGACACATACCTATTCGATCAATTCCTCTTGTATGAAGAATTTCACATACCTTTCACATTTAGTTGTGCCTACTTTAATGTTTTCCTATGAACCATTAGTCATCATGGTTTAAATCCATACTGCAATGATCCTCACACACTCACTAGCCCATTGAATGTTGTAGACCATCTTCATTGAGACCGTAATATTCCTATGCCAATGTGATATTGGAGTCACCGCCATAGTTTTTATTTTTAGTACAATCCTTTTTTCTTGGGGCATCTTTCCTTAGTAATCATTTTACCCATTTTTCTTCACCCACCCATCTTTTTTCATCTACCTTTTTCAAATGCATCATCGATTCCCTGTGGCGCTATCGATTGTCCATTTGAGGGGGAGCCCATCATCTACCTTTTGTCAATCCTCATCCAACTCTCATCATTTTTGTCTCATGGATTGCCAGTCCAAACCACTCAACAAAAAGGGGAAAAATGTAGACACCTAAATTTGGTATCCATACCCTTAATCACCTGTGTTCACATATTTATTTAATTCATCCCTCTTATTTAATTAAATGCCTACCTTAGTGAACTTTCTATTCAGGATCCCTATGCTTTTTTGAACCTATCATTATCTCCATCTCACCCATATCTCATCCATAAATCAACCCTTCCACCGACATGCTTTAAAACACCCTTCCAACTCTTAAAATATGGAATCATGAAAAAAACACAAAAAACTATCCCATTAGGGAAAATTTCCCTATAGTTGGTGGTGACCCGACCCAGTTATCGTCGACCCTATAAAACATAATCCTTCCTTTCCATAACCAATCAGATGTATGAGGATTATTGATATCTCTCATGCCTGGGCATTCCTGTAACAGTTACATACCTCCTAGACCTCCTTTGGATGTGCTTGCATCGATCATGATCATCCTTCGTGAGATTTATCATTATATTCATGTTATTTGTGCATTATTTATCACATTATCTTGGTTTTTCTTGTGCCTAACATCTTTTAGGTTTTGATCAGCCTCGGTAACACTCAGAGCTTCTTCAAAAACCTTCTTTTCTAACTTATTGGCTTACTGGTTTCCTTTTCCATCCATTTATCCTCGGCCCTATCACACTTTTCTATAATCGCCATTGACTAACCTAGGTTGCCATCGACTAGGGTTTTGTTTGCCAAATATTATATTTCTATCATTGTTCTATACCATTTTATTTTCCTTCCTCATCTTATACACAATATCATACATTGTTACACATCTTTTTCATTCTACTCTTAATAACATGTCGTTATAACACTTCCTATCATCCTATGATTCCTTCATTTAATATACATCTATCATTATTTATCACATACTATATATATATATATATATATATATATATATATCATTCATTATATATGCAATATAAATCAAACATCACACATCAGATATAACAATAGTAATTATCACATAATACATCAATATGCGAGTACCAATCATCACATCGCACATCAATAAATATCAAGTAAAATTAAACTATGCCAATAGTCCATATATATATATATATATATATATATATATATATATATATATATCAATAAAAATCATAGTTACAAAAATTCAAACACTGGGGGAAAGCCCCCATACATCTATAGATCGATACAAATCATTCATCATCATCATTATCACTATATACAACTGTGGGAGCTCTAGGACTAGATGCTTCAACGCTCAATCTATGTTGTTGGTATCGACCCCTATATCTCTCAACCTACCTACGTAATATGGATAACTTTCCTGAATGCTCCAAAAATCATATCTATAAATCAACATACTACGTAGACACATCATGTGCTAAGGATCCTCCACATACCACCTCTCTAAGTCTCTACCGACACCTCATCACACTCACTCAAAAGTATAGTGCATGTCACCACTGCTAGCTCTAATGGCTTGAACAATTGTGCATTCTCACCCATAATAGAATCAAATCACTCCAACATACCACCACCAATAACAACATTTGTAGGCACATTATGTGTCAATGTGTAGATTGATGTATCCATGATCAATGACCTATACACATCATATGCATCCATATAGAAACATGTTAGTTACTATACGCAATATCAAAAAATCAATCCACTAAGAAACAGACCATAACTATTAAATAATCACACTCTGCTATCACTGTGACTATACCATCACCATCAGAGGCAGTTGTTTGCCACTCCACTCCTCCAACTGGTGGTTCTCCCACTACATCCACAACTAGATATAGTAGCACCCATTGATGCACTTCCCACCATACACTATACACCTTCGTACACCCCACATTATCCACCTGTATTTTCCCTATGGCCACATCAGAATCATATGGAACAGGAGGTTCTAGTTGCACCGATGTGGGCCTTGGTCTCACTCCAACCCTCCTTGGTGCCCTTTTGGCTCTCACCACTACATATGGATCTGGGGGCACATCTTGAGCCATACCAAACTATCGTGACACACGCTCTGCCTAAAATATCTTATACACTCAAGGAAATCTATCCTCTAACCACATAGTGCGATGAATACATTGTATATCTACTCCATCCTTAGGGAATCCACCATATTCTTGATATGGCCTCCATTTAATGGCCCCTAACTCCATATGATCCAACATTGCACTATATGTATCAGTTTTCATCCTCCTACTCTGAACACCTTCCCGTTTTATAGCAAATATATCTGGCCTCACCCACTCTTCGCATGGCCTACCAAGTGGCCTCAGTTTCGTAATATACTCATAAACCCACACATGTAGCAATGTTGTGGCTCCTAGTCCACTCCCATGCTCCTCCTACGTGAACCTGTCTAGGTCCTTGTAAAAATGTGCCAACACACATTGTTCCCAAGAAAACCTAGTCCCATCCTCCTTGATATGATAAAAAATATCATTCATCTTATACAAGATGCCTACACCACCAACCTCCACTACCACTGAAGAAGTAATCACAACTGCTATGAACTTCTGTAAGCACAGAACACCCGACCTTAGTATAGAGTCCAAACTAATGTGTATCTCATTCTAAACTCATGTCCCTATAAAATACCACCTAGATTGTTTCATCTATCTCTGATCACCCTCTACTTCCATCACTTGGACCCTCACCCCTACAACTGTCAACTTTAATATGCGATATACATCCTCCAAGGTCACACTCAACTCCTTGGTAGGTAACCAAAATCTACACATTTTTACACACCATTACTCACACAATTTAGTAATTATCAACATATTATGGGGCACATCCCCCATCCTCACTATGTGTCATAGGTTGGCACAGTATATTAAATTCCACTCATCATCTGTTAAACCCAATCCCAACAATGTACTCAAATGAAGACCACCACGGAACTCTCTCAAATGTATATCCCTCTACACAACACATGAAAATAATAAAACAAGAAATTAGCACCTTCAGTACATGTAAAAATAACACTTCTAGCATCAACAAGAATAAAAATTTTCACATTCATCACATTCTGGGTCAAAAGAAGCCTCTTGGGTCAACGAAGCCCAGGAGTAGGAAGTGGGCACCCAGAAGCAGGTCATCAGTGCCTATATCTGGGTGGTGGCATCTTGAAGGTCATTAGTGCCTTCGCCTCTCTTTCCAAGGTCAAAAATGTCTAGAAACTCACAAATAAATTTTCACAAAAATTTGCAATAAATCACTCATTTCAACACATTTTTTGAAAATACCCACACTTACCAACTCAGTTGTTGTACGTGATGTCGTGGTTGTCACTACCATATCGAATCGACTCAATCACACTGCTCTAACTTGCGACATCTTCACACTCAATAAAAGTTCAAATGAAGTCAATGGTCACTTTTTACACTTAATATATATATATATATATATATATATATATATCAATTTTAATAATTTCTATATCACTATGGTCACTACTTTTTCTCAATATCCCAACTAATACACATCACATGATTTTGATCATATCTTGAGCTTCGTTGTTTCGTTTCTTATACCTTTTACGCCATTATTTTCAAAATTTCACTAACTATTGTACTGTACACATTCTATAGCATTAAATTAAAATATTACACATATTGCACATGATATAAACATAATTTTTGATATTTAATATAAATTCAAATCATTCACTATTATATCATTAAACATTTACTTTTGGCTCAATGTTCCTTCACACCATCACTATTCCTTTCAATGAAAGGGAGGAATATAATCAAGGTCACCCTATGATCCCCCTCACACTCTTACATAATCCTTTCACATATAAAATTTTTCATTATCAAAATTTTTCTCACATTATGTGACATTTCACACCACTTTCTATCGATTCCCCTTGGGGCGATAAGAAAAAAATATCTCGATGAGTAATTTATCATATGAAATTTTCCACTTCTCAAATCAAATCAACCAATCAACACAATAGAGAATATTTTACTATCTCTCCCAGATGACCTAACTTGGGAGCTTCATCACTGTGTATCTTTCCTAGATGACCTAACTTGGGAAAATCACTTTACATTCTCTACCACTTCTAGATGACATAACATGGAAGCCATCAAACATAATACATATCATGATACCCTTGGAGTGGGGGAAATGATAAGTCTTCTCCTTTCTTATACTACTCCTATATGGTTCATTATCATTAGATCAAATGAAAAAAATCTTGTCTTCATCCATGTGTAGTGAATTAACCTTTTGAGGATGTAGTTAAAGTTGGAGAGTAAAACTATACCCATCTTTCTACACTCCTCATCTAGTGGAAGGATTCCTAAATCCTCAATTTTTCACACATACAAAATCAGATTAGGAACTGATCACTCCTATAGCCCAAAACATCTCCATTAGCGAACAAATAAAAATCATCAATATTGTTTAGTTCTCCTCACAATGGTTCACTGTATCTCTTTATGCCACATGGATCGACACACTAATCCAAGGTTCTCCACACTGTATGTTTTTATTTTATGTGTAATTCTACAACAGGGATTCTTTGGAATTCTTTCAATTGTTCCTTACTTCCTTTACACTACTTGAATTTCATTCAAATAGCATAAAGGTGGGGAAAATGTAGACACAAAGTCATGCACTTACTACTATTTATCATGCCACCAAGTATGTTGTTTTATATACGGATCTTTAGTAAGAAAAGTATTCACTAATGGCACACTTCCTAGTCCATCCACTTGTGTTGTTTGTTTTTATTGCTTTTATGTTTCACACTTGTCACTCATACACCCAGTTCTGGTTAGGTCAAAGGGATCATTGTCTCTCAGTCTTTGCACATCTGTCATCAATTGTGTTTTAACACTAGTTCCTAGGATCTCCTGTACATCCTAGGTGCCTATGCCTACTTTGTTTTTTATCTTATTTTTAACATTTTAGGTAGGTCTTTTCAATTTTCCTACTCATATCCCGAGGTACTATTTGTCATGTTAGGTCATTAGTGTTAAAATACAAACAAGATATCCCTATATCAACCTAACATACTTACCATTATAATGGTAAGAAAGTACTATCAAGGGCTATATATCTACATATCAAAGGGAATACAATATGGGATTATTACTCTGTACACACGCTACATAGGAATGGGAAACTCATTTTGCCATCCACACATTTTCATTCTATCTAGCTACTACCCATATCTTGGCATCATCGATGCAAGGGAAACCTAAGAGAACTATTGCACACATAATCATATAGAACTACATTGCATCTGAGATGTAGTGCAACACTTGGTCGTAAGTTCACTTGTTTGAAATCTGAGGATAGTCCAACCCCTCATTTTGCATATGTGGTTTTTTATGTAGTTTGATGGTTTTACATGAGATTATTTTTGTTGTATATTTACATGTACCTCAATGATCCAAGTGTGACATACATGATATCAAAGGTGAGTAAGTATGAAACCTTAACAAAAGTGCCGAAACTAGATTATAAACTTTTTAGAAGACTCCAATGTCCCACAGAGGTCTAGGGTACCCACAGGAACCCTCACCCTTAACCATGCACCCGTGTTCGAGCATTTCCAAAATCTCTACATTTTTATGAGTGTGATTGGGACATTCTAAGTTATCATTTCATCAATTCGTCTAGTCTAGACATATTTTTAGATAAGTGAAATCAAGCTAAGTGCCCTATCCTTTTCATTTTGCTTACATAATATCAAATAAAATTTCTTGGCATTTTTATTTCATTGTATATCATTTATGAAAAATATTTATATTTAGATTTTATTGAATCATCAGCGTTCAGGAAGTCAATCTACGAGGTCACAGAGACCATCTATATCAGTGAGGTCAGTACAGATGCCTCCACCTAGTCATAGGTTGAGAATTCCTAGTGTGGGAGAGAGTCATGGATGACTCAAGATATATATTATATGATACATGTATGTATTTTTTTGTATATGTTTCATGATGAAGTCACTTTTTTAAATCAATGCCTATGTTGGCATACCAGGATCTATATTATTTTTCTCAAGATTCATTTACTGTACATGGACATTATGATGATATTTGATATATATGATGGAGATTTTGGACACCACATTAGTGATGATGAAATGTTTTATTGTCACATGTTGTATTGATCATATGATATTATGTAATTATTATTTTGATTTTTAATGATGACATCATCTATAAATTATATTTCACATTCATAGTTTAACATTTAAATTTAATATGTATGATGATGTTATAGATAGATGATGTGATATAGATGTGATGATGATGATCAAATAATAACAAACGTAGTACATGAAATTAACACAAGTAGAAACAAAGTTAACAAATCTAATACACACATGCTAAATAAGTAAAAATGATCGTGGCTTATATAATAAACCAAGACAACAACATAAAATGTAAAAGAAAGTGAATCATACAAACTGAATATGAACAAGAATTATTGACACCAAAGTTACATAGGAACTAAGTTGCTAAAAATTGATTTGCATTTGGTCTATAAGCACAATAACATTCTAGATACACAAATCATTGATTAATATAATTATCTGATCAAGAGAATGTGTAAAACAAGTCTAACACATACCCAAAATAAATAATGTTAGTTACAAACAAACAATCTAACAAGAAAGAAACAATGTAACACAATTTACAACAACAATGTCCAAAGATAGTCCTAACATGTTCCAAAATGAAGAATAGGAAGATTTGAATGCCCCCAAATGGTGACTTAGAAACATTGGAGGATATAATTGATATGTATTGGGCCAAATCCAAGTGCACCCCTAAACAAAGTTATATTACCAAGGGTGACATGATTTGATTTGAAAAAAGGGAAATGATATGGAACAATTAGATGACGAAATTAATGAATTGAGTTATACAACTATAAATATTTTTTTAGACATATTCAGAATTTTTTATTTTCTTATTTTGGAATATTGTTATTTTTAGGATTTCCACTAATTTTATATCATTTTTTAGGTTTTTGGACATATTTCAATCTTTATGGTTTTTTTCTGATTTTTGACCACACGCTAAAGAAGAAAAAAAGAGTGATTCCCAATTTTTATCCAACTCATTACAAATTAACAAAGTTAATGAAATCATGGTAGAAGGTGATTAAAGTGATAGACCATGGGAAATGTGACCTGACTAGGAAAATGAGTGATGCAAGGTGAAGTGGAACGACACATGCTGAAAAAAGGTGACATGGAAAAACTAGTGAGTGCTCTGATATTCCCCCAACACAAGGGATACTCTTTTAAAGCTTGGGAATAGAAATTTTTTCAGATGAATAGAATTCATAGGATCTTTACGCTCATTTCCATTTTCGTCAAATAATTTATACACTCTATATCCAAATTTTGTAGTGATGATGTAGGGACCTAACCAATTAGGTTCAAAGTTTACTTTCCTCACATGGCTTAGTGGTTTCATTTTAATTTTATTATAAGACTAGGTCCCCAATCTCAAATTTTCAAGGATCTCAAACTGTCAAGGTCTAATCTTTCTATTGTAGTTATGACACAATCAATTCTGGTACACTTGCAGATGATCTAATGTGTGAATATTTATTTCATCTAGAATTTCAAGCTCTGTAAGGTGTGCATGATGGTATTCTTCTACATACACCAAGTGTTGGAGGGATACATGAAGGAACGGAAGTTCTATTTTGATAAGTAATATGGCTTCAGAGCCATATACCATGGAAAATGAGGTAGCTCTTATTAGAGTGTGAAAGTATGTACGGTACGCACAGAGGGTGAGATACATTTGTCTATACCATTTACGGTTATTAATTTCAACTATATTTTCCAATATTAGTTTGATAGGCTTGCTGGAAGATTTACACTGACCATTGCATTGTGGATAATAGGAGTGCCCCATTGTAGGTGGATATGATGATTTTAGGCTAAGTCCTTGAAAATATTATTCTTAAATGAGGTACCAATATAGGTGATGATAAATGTGGGAATACAAAAATGTATGATGATATGGTTGAGAATGAATCTTTAAATATTACACCTAGTGAAGTAGGTAAGAGGATTTTCCTCGATCTACTTGGTGAAATATTTGGTGGTAGTTATTATAAAGGTATGGCCATCGAAGGAAGTGGGCTTTATTTTTTCTGATTAGATTGACTCCCCATTTAGAGAAGGACTAGGGTAAAGTAATGGGATAGAGAGATTAGGGAGGTGCATGAATCATATTACCGTACTTTTTACTCGCTTGACATTTTTTTAATAAATTTGCATGTTTCGGTCTCCATAGTAGGTGTGTAATAACAAATGTGTAATAAATTCTTAGCTAGAACCATTCTTATGGTCTAAATACCACAAATACCGGAGTGTAATTTGGATATTGTTTGAATAGCTTAATATTTTTTATCACATATTAAGATATTCCCATCATATCCTCTTCAGTATAGGGTTTCATCAAGGATATTATAGCACAAAGCATGTTGTGCTAAGGCTATTTTTAGCTGATTTCACATCCATAGGATAAACTTTAGTTTTCACGAAGGTATAAATAATGTGATACTAAGGGTAATGTTGTCACTTGGATCATGCACCTGTTAGACTGTTAGATGATCTAGTGCAACATGAGAACATCCCCAAAGTGTGGGAATTTGTCTCTGTGAGATGAGCCTCTGGAAAAGGTTGGGTTCCTGCTAAAATATATGTATCTAATAAAAGACTAGGATAAAAACCTACAATTTATTGGAAATAAACTATAGCTATTTAATTCTTTCTAAGAAAAACAGAGGAGGATAAATGGGATGAAATAAAGTGGTGATGCACAAAAAGTCAAGGAATGAAATGACCAGCTTATGCAAGCACAAAATAGTTAATAAAAGGATAATAACATCCACAATTTCCTATCTTTACCTCTTAACATAATTAATTTTTATGAAGGTTAGAAACTTAAACCATAACTAAAGGGATTCACATACGATTCCACAAATATCATAGATAAGATTTGTTTTTCACAACATACAACTTGCTAAGAAAATAACTAACTTCATATGGAGGTAAAATGGATTATGCAAGTACTAGAAAATAAATATTCACAAGTATAACATTCACCATCAATATACCAAAACAATGCAAGTGTAAGAAGGTTAAATATCAATTCTCCATATATAATATTAAGGATTATGCTTGTATATATATAAGTATTCAAAAGGGAAGATCCTTCTTATACAAAAGATAGAAAAGTCTCTCTAATACATAATTTGCATCCTCCTATATATATCTGAAAAGGTTGAGCAATATCACATGCTCTTCTTTACTAATTACATTCTAGAAATAGGATGCATTTAAAACTGTGGAAAAGTAGTCCTAAAAAATATCTAGGTAATTGTTTAAATTTGACCGAGTTCAACCTATAATTTGAAATGGTGGAGTGTAGCTAGAGGATTGTGTAAATATGGTACTGAAGGAAGAAAAATCAGGTGGAATTCATGCCACCCTTTTACTATACACCCTGATCTGTATCAGTTTCCTCAATTTTCTCTTAATCTCACTTTTATCGATAATCAAGAAATCATTTGATGATTTCTTGTACTTCTTTTGCATTAGGTCGACATGCATAGTGATTAAAAATTTTGTCAGAGTCAGCTGCACGACTCAATTTTCTATTCACCTTATTAACTCTATCCATTACCTTTTGAAGTTGGCCTTGAAACTCTTAGTATAGCACTATTCGGTCGATAGAATGGAGATCAAAAACTTGAGATACTCCTGTACCTTCCTTAACCAACTTCTTGAAATCATCAATAATTTATTATGCTGGGATTTCATTAAGATCATTGTCCTAGAATTTGCAATGGATTTTAACAAAATCGTCAATAATATCATAAATTTCGTCGATTGCTTCATTCTTTGCATAAGAAAACTTTTGGATTTCTTATTTAATCATTCATATAAAGAATTAAATGGCCTAAAAATATTCAAAGAGATTATAATATTCATAAGTGGCCCATTTTTCGACAAGAAGATAGAGGTTTGTTATATATAATTTTTTCCATGCTTCTAGAGTAAGCTCGTAATTATCACATTCGTCACCCAAAATAGTAAACATCTTGGCCACATCATCTCTCTCTATTTTTATTTCCTTGTGCATTTCCACAATATCTTTAATCACTTGTTATCCCTCTTGGATCAGATGATCTATCCAATCCCTGATTGCTCAGCCTTGACCAATTTTATCCATTGTGTAGAAGGAATTAATTTCAAAGCTTGTTGAGATTGTAAGGTAGATATAATGATTGGGTTGTGTGATCTTATAAAGGATGGTTGTTAGTTGTTCAACTTTATTCTTTAGCTCATCTTTGGTAACCTTACCCTTTTAAAATTTCTCCAAAATATTTCCAAT
Source organism: Taxus chinensis (assembly GCA_019776745.2). Taxonomy (NCBI): domain Eukaryota; kingdom Viridiplantae; phylum Streptophyta; class Pinopsida; order Cupressales; family Taxaceae; genus Taxus; species Taxus chinensis. The sequence continues at coordinate 212,504,775 of CM034150.1, forward strand.
GGTAATCTAGACATCTTGTTTAACCCCTTCCTGAGTGGCTTTTCCCAAAGTGACCTTGGAAATATGATAATCTACTACAGTGATGTATACCTTTAATTTATCTACAATATGTGTTGCACTCTCAAGAAACTTCCCCTTGATTGATCAAATGAAAGATGATAAATGTTCTTTAGTTTATTTGATTGGTGTCAGGTAGTTAGATCCAAGGTGCTAAGATTAAAGTCGTCAACAATAGATATATTCTTTTGATTCTTTGGGTTATGCTTGCTTATCTAGGAAGGAGTGGATGAAAATATCATTTCTTGAGAGGAATACAATGGAAAGGAAACCATGGTGGTAAAAATAATGGGTGATGAAGGGAAAATTTTTGTAACAATCATGAGTGGCAAAGAGGGACCGATAAGCGGAGGAGGGATGGAAAAGATAGCTACATGTATACATGAAATAAGGAGGGTAATGAGAGAAGAAGTTGAAATGTACAACTAGGGAATATGGGTACTTAAAGGAGAAATCAAGGAAAGACTATCTCCAGATAACAGTGAAGGAAGGGATGAAAATACTTTGGCCATGGTAGGAGAGGAACTGGTCAAGATGGGAGACCATGAGGTGGGAGGAAAAGGAATAGAATATGTGAATGGAGAAAGTGTGAAAGGTGGAGAAGGAGAAGGGATAAAAAATGGGGAATAATAAAAATGAGGTGAGAGAGAAGAATGCAACACCTAGGTGCTGGAAGATGGAGAAACACTCAGATCTATCACTTTTGTAGAAGGACCAAAAGAAAAATGTCTATCACCCTTGCTAAAAAAATTTATTCTGCAAGGCTTGGGAGTGGGATTTTCTCCTTTTTTAGTAATAGGGTGTCCTACCACTAGTTTTACTTGATTTGTGGTTGTAGATGCATGTTCTAAAACTTTGGATGGAATTCCCAATGTAAGTAACCATTGGTGGGTCTAATTAAGTATGTTCATTGTGCACTCCTTGGAGACTGCGTGCTCCTGAAGTGACCAATTGATTAAATTAAGTGGTTGATCTTTTATGTTCATTTGAGTGTAAATGGGGTCTAGGACTTCCTCATTATCATGGAGGCCTTCATGAACATCTGTGATACTATCCTTGGCTACTTCCTCAAGAGTTAACCTATAACAATATTATTCTCATATGGTTACTTCGTCCCTACAATCAATACAAATATCTTCCAATTGTGTTATGTGAATACTATTTGGTCTAATTCTGCCAATGTTTCCCTAGTAATAAAAAATAATCTCTGAGTGGAAGGTCTTGGTCATCATTTTTTACATCTCTTCCTGAACATCTTTAGCCTTATAGGATGATGAAAATGCGTATCAACCTAATTTCACAGGGAATTGAACTCCTACCTTATGCTTGGTCTATTGATACTTATGAATGTGGAACAATTTTTGGACCAATTCAATCAAAATCCACTTGTCCATTAGGAACCTTGGTAGCTTGTATAGAGGACCACAAACTCCTCCTACTCTGAGATATGTGAAAGTTGGGAACTATAAGAAGATACATCCCCATATTCTGACCACATTCCATGCACTATCTAATATTTGACAATTATATTACTCTCTATTAAACATATATATATATAAGATCAAAGAAGAAGGAATCATTCACTCTTCTAAAGTTCTTTGGTCCCTCTTTCATTGTCAATTGGGGATAATAATCAAAAAATTATGTTTGATTCCTTAAGCCAACATACATTAGCCCTAGGTATTTTCTGATCTCGTCTAGGGCATACACAAGATATGAAGTCGTGTAAAACTTCCTGGTAGTCTAAAATTACAACAATTGAGTGTGCATGGCATCACTGGTATCCTTAGAGCATCGGATGAGAGTGGTGTTACTGAGCCATCGAGGCCGTAGGTGCATGGAAGAAGACGGAGCCGAGGTGTACTTGCCTTTTGAGCCAGAAATGGAAGGGGATGGACCCTCAGGAGTGCCAAATGTGTCCGCATGCTCGGGGACACCAACTGCCTCTGTTTGGTTGCGTGAAGGGAAACGACTTGGTGTAGAAAAGAGACCAGATTTCAATTGCTTTGGTCTAGACCCTTCCCCCATAACAAGTCCCTTGAGCCTTTTGCTTTGGTCTAAAGAAGACCTGATGTGAGCATAATAAATGAATCAACCCCGGTTGTCTAATGACAGACTTGCCTCCACCGGAATGGTACTTCTAGAAAAATTTAATAATGGAGTCTGCGAGGTATTTAGGTAGATTTACCCAGAGGGCCTAGTTGACACGTCCCTTCTTAAGGTGAATTAGCATTTTAAGTACATCACCACCCAAAATAGAGGCCTGACCATCACATATGAAATACTGGTTGACCCACTTCACTATTTTGCTCCAGATTCCAGGTAGACTCATTTGCCTAATGCCCTTTTGGATACCCAAGGGGGTCAGGATGAATTCAGGGAATGCTTCCCCTTCATTGTGAAATAGAGCAAGTAGAATTTATAGAGGAGCATTTTTCATGACCTTTAAACCAAAGTCTGGCAGGCCGGATAGGTCAAAAATGACCTGCCTGGTAATCTCAACTCATCTTCTGCCGACTTATGAACAGGTGGACTCAAAATTGTCCAAGAATTCCTCCACAATGCCTTCATCGAAACCCTCGAATTGCCGAATGAAATCCAACCATCCAAAATCATGAAATACTTGTGAAAGCACGAAATTATGGAGTAAGGCATCTGGTGAGTCAGGATCTAATTTCTTTCATGGTCCCATGCTGAAGTCAAAGGTGAGTAATACCAGGTAGCAGAAAGAGCCAGAACAAAGTGTGTCCCCACTCCTTGTTTAGTGACTGATAGAACTAATCGTGCTTGATGCACATACAACAACAGTAAGAAGTAGTTGTAGAAGCATTAATTTCAAATTACACCATATCCCTTGGATGATGCAAAATCGAGTGAAGGCGGCGGCAGAAAAATAGTAAATGAGACCAGCCATCCATGCAAATTTAATATATTTGAGGCGGAGCATCTCCCACTATTGAGGAGTAAGCACCACCCATCCTGACTTGAAGAATGCGACACATTCAAGGTGTGTGGTGATTATGAGACATTACCCCTTTTATGCCATCATCCACAGGACTGGATTTGGAAAGAGATCCGAAATAAATATAGTGATCATTTCATGATGGCGTAATGATGACAAATGCATACATGGGGAAATGTTTTGCATGGAAATATCGTTAGCAAGTTAGGATGCACTTACCCATGCCATGGTTAGTCCACCGATATCCATAGATTCCTACGTTTTACAGTTCTAGATGAAGCGTGATTAGCAGCTATAGAAATACTAAAAATTCATGCATTTATTAAAAACAACAACAAGAAAAACTACTAACTAAGGGAAGAAGATTGAATGCAGGATCATCTTCCTTTATTGAATTTGCAAGATATTGATTAATCCATGTTCGAGGGGAAAAGATCCTCCTGAGCATGCATGTCTGTGCGTAACAAAATTTCATTGGTGAAAGTCTTCTTATCCAATAGTTGGTGATAAATCTGGAGCCTATGTCCATTCACCAAAAGAGTTCATTTGTCTCCATCAATAGGTAGCAACCGAACAGAGCCATTTTCAAACACTTGATTTACCTGATAGGGACCCAACCACCGTGTACACAACTTGTCTTTAAAATTCTAATAGCGGGAATCAAAGAGTAAAACCCACTGTCCCTCATGAAATGTCCTTTTTTTTATATGAGCATCATGCAAGGTTTTTCGCTGATGTTGTAGAAGTTTTGTCTACTACTGTGCCTCCATCTGCATTTCATCTAATTCATTTAGTTGCAACACTTGTTTGTGTTGTGCTTCATCCAAATTGATCCCAACTTCCAACGTTGTTCGCCAGGTGCACAATTCAAACTCAACAGGAAACAGTGGCTTCTTCCCAAATACCAGCTCATAGGGAGAAAAACCAGTAGTTGTTTTCCAGGTCGTGTTATAGGCCTAGACGGCCTCAGGAAGCTTTGGTACCCAATTATTTCTATCGGCATTGACCACCTTAGAATATTCTCGAGTTCTTGATTGGTTACCTCCACTTGCCCATTGGATTGGGGGTGATAGGGTGACGATTTCTGGTGCCTAATTCTATAGATTTCCAAGAAATATTCAATCATATTTGAAACAAATTGAGGACCTTGATCAGATATAATGGCCCTTGGTGCTCCAAATCGCAACAATATCCGATTGTACAAAAAATTAGCAACAACATCCTCATTGGTAGATGCCAATGCTTTAAATTCAGCCCATTTAGTGACGTAGTCCGTGCATACCAAGAGATACTCCTTCTTGAAAGATGGAGGATCAAATGGTCCAACAAAGTCAATCCCCCATTTCTTAAATGGTCCTAAAACTAGCTGAGGATTAAGAGGCATTTCCATTGAAAGTGTGGGTTTTCCCATTCGTTGGCATACATTACACTGCCACACATGCTTTTTGACATCCCTATGGAGGGAAGGCCAATAGTTCCCTGCTCCAAGGATCTTGTGAATTATTCATCTTATTGACAAGCTCGCAGTATGTCGTGTACCTCATCCTCCCGAACACACCTACAAAGAACCATGTCAGCTAAACATTTAAATAAGAATCCATTACACCATTTATATGTTGCAATATTTTTAACTAATTGCCTTCTTTCATTATGAGTAAAATAGGCAGGAAACTTCCCTGTTGTTAAGTAATTCACAAGATCAGTGAACCAAGGAGTCTTAGTCGGGATAGCAAACAAGTGTTCATCGGGAAATTGATCCTGGATTGCTTCATCATCACCTGAAACATTTAATCAAGGAAGGAAATTAGCAACAACGTTAAATTTCCCAGTCTTATCTATAATGGTGAGATTGAATTCCTACAATAAGAGTAACCAACGAATAAGCCTTCCGCCAACCACTATTTTATTCATCAAATATCGAATGGCAGAGTGGTCAGTGTAAATTTTTTTTATATCCATTGATGTAATGATGAAATTTATTCAAAGCATAGACAACAACCAAGAATTATTTTTCCGTAGTAGTGTAATTCCTTTCCGTAGGAGTCAGGTTTTTACTGATAAAATAAATTGCATACATATGATCTTCTGAGTCTTTTTGCCCAAGGACACCGCTCATGGCTGTATTAGAAGCATCAATGTGGATATGGAAAGGTTATCCCTAGTCAGGGCCATGTAAGACAGGGGCCGTGGTCAGCTTTTCTTTGATAGAATCAAATGCCTGTTGACACTGAGGAGTTCATCCAAAAACATAATCTTTGGTTAGTAGTGAGAACATAGGTTCAACAATTTTGCTAAAATATTTTATGAATCGGCAGTAATAACCTACATGACTAAGGAAACTTTTGATGTCAATCTGATTAGCTGGTGTAGGTAATTGGGTGATGACTGATATCTTTTTGGGGTCCACCTGTATACCTTGGGCTGAAACATGGTGACCTAAGATAATTCCTTGATCAACCATCATTAGACATTTTTTATGACTCAAGGATAGTTGTTGTTGTTCACATCGACTGAGCACTTTCTCTAGGTTACTGAAAGATTTTTCAAAAGTGGATCCATGGACAGTGAAATCATCCATGTAAACCTCAACACAGTCATTAGCAAGATCTGTAAAAATGGCCAAGACTGCCCGCTGGAATGTAGCAGGGGCATTACAAATCCCAAAAGATAAGACTCAGTAAGCAAATGTACCCCAAGGGCACGTAAAAGTAGTCTTATCTTGATCAGCAGGGGCAATACTAATTTGATTATACCCACTAAAACTGTCCAAGAAAGAAAAATATTTCTTACCATCCAAATTGTCTAGAACTTGGTCAATGAAAGGAAGGGAAAAATAATCCTTCTTGGTGGCTTTGTTAAGTTCCCTGTAATCAACACATATTTGCCACTTACCATTTTTCTTGGGAACAATAACTAATGGGGAAACCCACTGACTATCAGATATAGGATAAATGAAACCTACCTTTAGGAGTTTTTCTATCTCACTTTTGACCATGTCTCTCAATGCTGGATTGATTCTTCATTGCGGCTACCTTATAGGTTTGACGTCATCAGTGTAAATATGATGTGTACATATGCTAGGATGAATTTCATTCATATCAGTGTAATCCCAAGAAAAAGCATGGGAGTGTTTCTTCAGAACCTCAAGCACCCTAGCTTCTTGATTGATCTCCAAATCGTTACCTATGGTCAGATCTCTTCCCATATCGAAAAGCACCTGCTTGGTATCATTCACAGGAGCAAGCTCTGTACTAGTGATAAAAAAATTCAACGGGAAAACATGGGGCTGAAGCATGTGTAGGATGGGTATGTTGTCAAAAGACAAAATATTAGTTACAGGAAAATAGAAATTAGGAACTAAATATTCAGAATTATAAGCATAGAGTTTCCTACCAGACTCAGCAGGGGTAATGTCTACCAGAGAAATAGCAGAGGATATGTCTAATGCCATAGTTCCATATTCAGTAGCAATAGTGCTGATTTCCATAGTCATAGAGTCCTTAGAATCAGTCAGTGTATATGACTCCACAGCTTCCACCATATGGTTGTGTACTACAATAGTGGCTAGAAAAGAAGAACTCAAAGAGTTAGTATCCAAAGAATCCACCCATACTTGGTCACAATTGTTCGCATAAGGCTGGGTAGAAGGGTATAATGAAATGTGTTTGGATTTATGCCCATTTAGAATTGTCATGTTGCCTGACCTACAGTCGATGTATGCAGCAACCGTAGCCAACCAAGGCCTTCCCAAGATGACTGAATATCCCAACTTCTGAGCTTTAGGCTGCAAAACCATGAAATCAACTGGGCACTCCCATGATTCAACAATGACCATTATATCTTCAACCACACCATCAGGTACAACAATGGATTGATTTGCTAACTGCAAAACAATGTTAGTAGGTTGAAGTCCTGTTAAGGATAGCAGATTAAACATTTATATTGTGAAGACATTAATGGTAGCACCAATATCCACCAAAATGTTAGATATTTACTGGTTGTTTATACAAATAGTAATGACAGGACTCTCAGGATCCCCATATTTTGGTGAGATAAGGGTGTCAGCGACTAAATCAGCCAAATTCCCTTCGACCCTAATAGTCTTTGGGTACTTCTTTTTCCTTCTCGGTGTTTTTATACACTCATTTCTAATGGTTTGGTTTAGTTCAGGGATGTCCCTTATTGCTCGCAGAAGTGGAACCTCAATATGTACTTTTTTTAATTCCTGAACTAGCTTTGTTTCATCTGCATTTCAAATGTCATGTAATCACTCAGGAAAAGGGGTTGTATTCTATTTGAGTATTTGATCATCCAGTGTATATGGTATTGGTGAAGGACCAATATTATCCTCAAGGGTTTCTTCTTTATTGGCATTAGTGGGTAATTCTGTGATAACAACAGGAGGATTCAATATTTTTCCAGATCGTAGGCTTAAATTACCAATAGCATTAACCTGCATGGTGTTCCCTGGGTTTGTGTCATCAATTGAAGCTGTCTGTTGATTTTTAGGATTGGATACTAGCTGAGCCAGAATTTATGTTTGTGTTGTTTATCCTTGATGTTGGTAGGCTTGAGGTGGAGACATTAAAGCTTGTTGTTGTTGCTAGAATCTACGTTGGTGATTACCGTTTTACGGTGGTGCCCAGGATTGATTTTGGCTAAAATTTGGTTGAGGACCCCACTGCTGGTTGTGCCAAGGATTGGATGTGGGTGGTGGTGCCCAACCTGCCTGAGTGTAGGGATTTGTCCAGGGTGGTGGATATGGATAAGTCATCCAGTTTGAGTTTGCACACTCAGGTTGTCCCCAAAAAGACTGAGAGGCTTATTCAGCCATGACATCCTCTAGGGATTCTGATCTAGCCTAGATGGGAACCCAGCTTGATTGTTTGGTCTTTGGACAAAGTTTAATTCAACACTTGTTTGATAAATATCATTCAAAACTTCGTTTAACTGTGGTAAGAATGTGCAATGCTTAGTGTCGTGGTCAGTAACTTCACAAATTAAGCACATGTCTGTGACATCCAAAAAACATTCTCTCAAAGGGTGTCCCTTTCGACACTTCGGGCAATATATGTCCAACAGTTCTTTGGCAGGGTTGGTTTTTGCCTTGAGTCCATCTATGGTTGATGTTAATTACAACAGAATGTTTGTTTTCATGTTGGTCATTTCTTCCAGAAGTTCAGAGGTACCTAAGGAAGACTTGGATGTTTGTTTTCTTCGTATTCCTCCACGTGTTCTAGAGTATCTTCTACATAGCTCAGTGATTTGGTCCATCGTGAGTTTATGCACGTCTCCTCCTCCCATGAGATGGAGGGAATCCTTGGTTTCCTCATCCAGTCCTTTAAGAAAGACTGCCTTAGTGATGTCAAAATGTAACTCATACCCACTGTGTTTGTGGAGAAAGAGGAATCTGTCCAGATAATCCTCTAGATTCTCATCTTCCTTTTGCCGTATTTGGAAGAACTCTTCCTTCCTATCCATTCCCCTACAATAGTCTTGGTATTTATCCATGAAGGCTATTTCCATGGCTTCCCAAGAATTAATGGAGTTAGATGGTAACCCTATAAACCATCTCATAGCAGAATCTTTGAGAGTGGAAGGAAACAGTTTGAGTTTTTTATTGTTAGTTTGGTAATCATATGTCTGGCACAAGATTTTAAATTCAAATAGAAACTGATTAGGGTCTTCTTTGGTCATACCTCTAAATATGGGAAGGATGGATGGTGAGATGTTTTTCATCTGCATCAAGGACAATGGGATACGTAAAGGTTCACCCTAAAGGTTGGTCTCCAGGATTCCCAGGGTCCCCCATTGCCGAGTGTTGTGAAGAGGATACAGAATGCTCAGAAGAGGTGCTAGGCATTGAGTTAGAATCTATATCACTCTCAGTGTTTCTTCCTTGTAAATTATCTAGAGAGATGTGCAGAATATTATGTGCTATAAATCTCCGTTGGTTGTCTCGTAAACTATGCATCAAGGTTGATTGTTTTAAAACGAGGTCCAAGACAACTCCTGATTTCCTATGTGAACTCCATTAACACCCATAGCATATGGAATAAAAATAATGGTGCTTATGGTTATTCCCTGGAAACAACGCCAAAAATGAAGGGGTGGTTGTATTGCTCCAATCATTTAACTGACATAATCTCCTGTTAGTGTCGTTCTAAACTAGGGCTGTGTCCTAGGTAGTATGCAATGGAGTTTAATGGAACCAGTTATCTGTTGGGTATGTTGGGGGTTGTTTAGTTTAGTGATTAATCTACGAAAATGCAATACAAATCTACAGAATTGAAATACAGTTCTACATAATTCAACTATCTGCAATGAAAGGAAAATAACAACTAATCTTCTGCTGGAAAATGAAATGCGCACACACTACTTTTAACAAATGAAATTACAACTGTATAAATGAAGCTTAGTAGAAAGTGAAATTACTTGTTAACCAGATTTGCATAATGGAAACATCTATTCTAAATGAAAGTGATAATGAAGAAAATGAATATAGTCAATCAAAGCACGCATGTAATATTCTCAAACAATAATTGCAGTAAATCCAATCAAAGAACTATATGTGTAAATGAACTCAAAATAACCTCTTATCTCCTTAGTCGAGTGGGCCCTTGCTCTTCCTTGGGATAGAGGGATTAACAACCTTTAATTCTCAAAACGTCATGACTTTCATTAACTCATAATAAGTTTCATAGCATAGACAGTAAATAATAATGCCAAAAAACTGAATGCAGATAATCTATCTCAGTATATAAAAAGTAGTTCTCAATATGTTCTAAAGAAAAAGTCTTCATATAGGTACTTTTAATTACAAGGCTCACCATATCAGGCGACATTAATCACCGTCCACCAATAATAATTAAAACACATAAATTTCTATGGGCAATTAGGAACAAGCCCCAACTAATAGGTCAACTTTGGTGGAAACAGTCTCTTGCCGCTTGCTCTGAACTCGGGCTCCATAACTACCAGCAACATCCATCATTTCCTGCACACATCATCACATTTTATCTCACAAAGGTAGTTAGTAGGAGGTTCATGTGATATTTGGTTTTCATAAACTATAGTAAGGAAAATGCATCAAACCTACTAAGATATAATTACACAAAACATCCCCATGTATTAATAAGTCATATCAAAAGGGTATTTTCGGCTTGAAGAAATGATATCAATGAGCCAAACAATGCACTCATCAGAGTACATGCCCTCATAATCTATTTTTTCCTACGTACCCACTTCTCATTTCATGTATTCATCACCACTATACACTGGTATGGCGTCTATGACCTATTCATCTCATCCACCCCCTTATACCATAGGGGGAGCTCCTCAATCTAATCCTACCATAGATCTTATCAAGATGATGATGGATAAGATGTAAACACTGGAGGCCTCTATTTCTAGATCTCGTAATGTCCTCCCTTATGTTGAAATCTATATTGATCCCATCCACCCATCCATACCTAACCACCCTTATCCCGCACAATGGAAGTTACCCAAGTTCAACCGTTTCAATAGCAAGGAAGACCTTGGATAACATTTATGATCATTTAAACATGTGTGTTATCTGATCTCCCATAATGTTGCCTTGCTCCTTAGAACGTTCCCCATGTCCTTGTCAGGACCCACCCTAGATTGGTATAGTGATTTTCTTAGGAACTCACTCTTCTCCTTCAACCAATTGGCCCAAACCTTCCTTGACCACTTTTCAATCAATATCTCTAAGAAGGTATCTATGACAGATCTTTACTCTATTCACCAATACAAGGACAAATCTATCACAGATTTTGTCACATGTTGGTGGGGCCTCATCAATCAACTCACTTTCCAAATACCACAAGTGGAGCTCATAGAGGTTTTCACAAGGGAATGTGTTGGACACATTTCCCTGATTCTCTAGGTTCAAATGTTTTACACGTTTGATGAAGCCTTCACCACAGCCTGTAAATTGGATATCCATTCCCTTGAAGAAGATAAACTTAAATTGTGTAACAAGAACACTAAATTTAAATTGAACAACTCTTCTTCTAAATCAACGAACAACCATTCTAATAACCATTCCAAGGCCAAAGGATCTGCCAATGTAGTGATTCTGAAAGCTGATGCCTCTCATCCATCTAATCAACCAAAACCACCTGCCAACCTCTCTCCTATTAAAAACTTCCAATACAAGTATGAATAGAGGGCTTACACTCCTATCGGAGAACCATATTCTTCTGTGTTGGAATTTTTTTTAAAAGATGGAGTCATCACCCTTCCACCTATCAAACCAAACACTGGATTCGATCCTTCTCATCCTACACTGTTGTGGTACAAAGAAAATGAATTTTGTAATTACAAATGAGTTAGGGGATATAGCGACGACAATTTCAAAACCTTCAAGAACATTGTCCAAGGAATGCTAGATAGTGGTGATCTCGTCTTGGACAACCCTAATGCACCTACCAATACTAATATGGGTGTGTTTAAGAAACCTTTTCGTAATATACCACTTCATCAAAACAAGCTTTGGAGACTTCTACTAGCAACACTAATGTGCATGAGGTTCATGTCGTTTTCAACACAATAAATGTCCCATCTAGATAGGTTCCTCCCGTAGCGTCTATCAAGGAAATTCTTGCATGATCTCCTCTACCCACGGAGGATCCTATCACACCCACTCCTCTATGCATAGTGGCTAATTTCACACCTACTCCTCTATCCATAGAGGAGCCTATCACACCTACTTCTCTACCCACGGCTGAGCCTATCCCACCTATTTCTCTACCTACCACATCCTATATTGCACATTCCTATACCGAAGGAGAAGCCTATCTCACACGTTCCTCTACCCAAGGAGGAGCTAACCCTATCCACCTTTCTACCTAAATAAGTATCCATATTGTTTGTTTTTCCTTCTTTCGACCCATAGAGGAGCTACTCTTATCTCCTCTTCCTATAGGCGATGCTTCTCCCAGGGTCTTCCAAGATCCTATTAACCTACTTACATCAATTTTGGCTACTGAATCAGGGGTGAAAACCTTCCCTGTATCATGGGACTTGAATTTCTAGATGGGTCTCACCACTGGTTCATCTTCTTCTAAACTGAGACCATTCTCGCATTTGGTGGACTGATTAGAGTATGTTGATTTCTCCACACTTTGGGGGTGGCTTCGACTCCCAGTATCCACCCAAATGTAGATATTTTACCCAGATACCTCAACTATCTATCCTAAGGTATTCAAGGTAACTAAAACCATGACACTTGAGCTGATCATATCAGCCACTTCTTCTTCAGCCTCGCCTTCACCCAAAACCCTAACGGCACCTAAACCTACCACTTCCTTAGGGGTCCTACAAACACCTAGCCTGCTGCATCCCGCAATGAAACTAGACTTGTCTAGTCATCCACCACCCATCACAAAACCGATTCCCACACCTAAGAGGAAGACCCAATCCCCTAGGCCTCATACCTTGGCCTCTCCCACGCCTTCTCTTTCACCTTTGCCTCTACCTTCTATTTTAGGTCCACATCCTTCCACCTTGGTCAAGTTACCTTTTCACTAAGGAAAATACAAGGCATGATAACCCGCACCCACACCTTTACCTTCTTTTTTACCCACACATTCACCTTCATCATCTCTTCTACGCACATCTTCTCCATTACCTACAACCACACTATTGCCAACTCTACCACTTTCACCTTAGATTTCTAGGGTACCCCTGCCTTCTACATATCCTTTTACCTTGCAAACTGATCTTGCACCTTTACCCAAGAAGGTGTAACCTAAACAGAAACCAAAACCTTCACTACCTAGCAGAAAGGTAGTTACACCTACGCTACCTCTAGTAGCACCTTTCCTACAAAAATCACCTGCACCTTCATCCAATCCAACTCTGACTTCTCACTATGATCCATTGGTAGGATCATATGCTAACATCCTCGCTAGGTTGTTAGAAAAATCCACTGTCTCATTGCCGCCTATTAAGCCTTAAGACTCTCTTAAACCCAAACCAGTAGGGTTTGACGACACCAAAATCTGTGCATACCATTGCTCACCAGGGCATGATGTCGAAGGTTATAAGGCCCTAAAAAACCTTCTTCTCCAACTCTATAATTTGGATGATCTCTTTGATGAAGATGACCTATTGGAGGAAAATTACATTCCCCCTTCGCCCGCCACCACATGCTCTAGCCCTATATCTATTCAATGACCCTTACCTACGTCTCCAAAACCCTCTTTTCCTCCTCCAATCTTTGAAATAAATATGGTCTGAGTAACCACTCGATCGCAAAAAGATAAAGGAAAAGAGAAAATTGGTAGCCCATCCAGTGCACCTTTACCCACCATTCCACCTGCACCTACCCCCAAGGTAATCATCCGTGGGCCAACTTAACCTATTTTTGACGGAATAACACATCACTCTATGATTAAAAAACTTCATCAATCTTCTCTGAATATGTCCTTGTACGAACTAATTCAAACCTACGAGTCTCATCGTCAAGCCCTCATGGAGATCCTATAATCTATCAAGGTTCCACCAAATGATCCTACACCTGTGGCCACCATCTTTACCCCTCATCATGTGGCCTCCCTCACCACTCCGCCTCAAACTTTTGCCCCTATTAGCTTTCCTCAAGTTTTTGTTTCCAGCTTCTCCGAATAAGAGATTTCCCCTTTACAATCAAATGATCATGATCCCACCCTCTTCATTTCAGTCTACATCAATGATACTCGTGTTCGACGTGTTATGATTGATGGAGGTGCTAGCATTAATATTATTTCTTCCCATGCATATGAACATTTACACATACCCACCAACTTCATGCATAATAACCCTATTATGCTACATTATTTCAATGATGCCATGAATTCTACCCTTAGCAACGTCATCCTCCACATCTACGTTGGTCCCCACACCATTCCCAAACTATTCTATGTTCTTGATGAGGAATTTCAATATAACTTGCTGCTTGGCTGACCCTGGATTCATACCATGGGGTGTGTACCTTCAACCCTTCATGGTTTCCTAAAATTTGAATATGAAGGTCACCCCTACACCATTCGGGAAGATCCTTCACCTTTTAAAACCTGTAACATGCTTTACCAACCAAATGATGTCCTTATTTTAGTCAAGGTATCTACCACCCCTGCCGCTTCATCTTCTTCCGCTGCCACATCTACCATTTCTTTCTACTTACTAAACATCTATCTCTTTGTTGTAGCTTCCATATCTACCATCTACCCACCTATTTCACTGGGTAAGATAACTAAGCTTTGAGTATCTCATCCAACTACCCAAGTAGACCTCTTTGTAGTTTTAGCTCAATATCCCTGGGGGAGTACTGCTTATACAACATAGATAATTTCCTTACTCCTCAGGAGTATAGAAGCCTTCACCAATACCCATGTTATGACCATCATGTAGGTGAGGTTTTTCCATATGGTCCTCCCCACCTTCACACCAACCTGACATATGGGGGACTCAATACTTCTTCTTATTCTCCTAAACCACCTACCCAAACCTGAACTTTCTCATCCGATTTCTAATACCTCACTAACCGCTGCTTTGCCCACACTTTTCTTCATTGATGTCCCTGGAAGGGCTTTGGCTTTGGTATTTATGAGAAAGGTCATCATACAATCATACCTTGCACCACCCAAAAACACAAAGATTGTTTTGGTATCATATTTCCCGTGCCACTTATTCCTAAGAAGGCTAAAATCAACCTCGTAGAGGAGGAAAAACCTTCCCCACCTAACTCACCCACCAAACCACCTTCACTTACAGAGTCCATGGATCTAGAATCCATCCCTCCTAACTTTTTTTTTTCATGAACACCATTTCTTTGGGACCTCTGACCTATCATCATGATGGTGAGGTGCCCTCTTCCCTTCCTCTTCTTTATCTTGACATGTTAGATGAAGACACACCTTCTATCAATGTCTTTCAATGCCAATATGATGATTATATTCTCACCTATTTAGGTGTAGATGATTCTTACATTCATCGGTCATTACCTTCTGAGACACAAACCATGTTGAATGAATCAACCATAGAGATCGACATTCACACTCAGGACACACCTCTAACTCTAAAGATAGGCCAATATTTAAATTCTTTCGAACATGAATCCTTCACCTCTTTCCTTTGAGATCATAACAATGATTTTGCTTGGTCTTATGTCAATATGCTTGGTATTGACCCTAATATCATGGTCCATAATATTGTGATTATCCCCAATGCTAAACCTATGAAAAAAAAACTACAAAAAATACATCCATGCATTTCCCTTCTTGTGAAAGAATAACTCCAACGCCTTATTTTTGTTTCCTTCGTTCTACCCATTGACTATCCATAATGTAATTCTAATATTGTTCCTGTCACCAAATCGATAGGGGACTCCACATCTGCACAAACTTCAGTGACCTTAACCTTACTGCCCTAAGGATGACTTTCCTCTCCCTAGCATCTACCATCTCATTAATCTTACAACCGGCCATGAGATAATATCTCTTATGGGTGGATTCTCAAATTATAATAAATTATTACTCGCTCTGGAAGATCAACAAAAAATCACCTTCATCACCCCTTGGGGGACCTTGTGTTATCGTGTCATGCCCTTTGGATTCAAAAACATTGGTTCCACCTATCAGCATGCTATGACCTATATCTTCCATGATATCATGCATGAGATATTGGAAGATTATGTCGAAAACCTCCTCGGTAAGTCCAAAAGTCATGCCAAACACCTCATAGTTCTTAAAGTCGTCTTTGATTATCTCATCCAATACTGCGTTCACCTTCAACCAAAGAAGTTCATATTTTCTGTTCTCTCTAGAAAACTCCTTAGTTTCATCATCTCTTTTCGGGAGCATCGAAGTCAATCTTGCAAAAATCAAGGCTATTCTCAAGATACCTCCACCTACTAAATGTTGATAGCTTTATAGTTTTTAAGGAAAATTGTAATCCATTCGACACTTTCTTTCCCAACTTTCTGATCGTTTTCACCCTTTTCATCATCTCCTTAAAAATGATATCTCATTCAATTGGAATTATGAGTACCACAAATCCTTTCAAGCATTGAAGAAATACATTCTTCAGCCACCTATGCTCATCCCACCTAAAGATGATAAAACTTTTTACCTCTACATTTTTGCCACTGACCATTCCTTGGGTTCCATGATCGCTCATAGTGATGAGAAACATAGAGAGAAAGTGATGTATTACATAAATCATACTCTTTTAGACTATGAGACTAGGTATACTCATGCAGAAAATATTTTCCTAGCCTTGGTCTTTGTGGCCACCAAACTTTGCCACTACCTACTTAACCACAAAACCTTCGTCATCACCAACACCGACCCTCTGCATTACATGTATGCTAAACCTTACCAACACCAATGCACTACGCATTGGCTCATGCTCCTTGTAGACCTAGACCTGGAATTCATTCATCAAAAGTCTGTCAAGGGATAAACCATTGCAGATCAGCTTACAAACGTTCCTCTTCCTAGAAATCAATCTTCTAAATCTGATTTTCCTGACGAACCCATTTATACTCTTTCCTTAGATGACATTGTTTACTAAATGACCTTATTCTTCAACGGTTCCAAATTTCAACATGTGGGAGGTGCTGGGGTCATCCTCATTCCTCTTGATGGTGAGCCTATGCCTTTATCCTTCAAACTCAACTTTGACTGCACTAATAACATGGCTGAATATGAAGCACTTATGTTAGGTCTTCAAACTTCCATTACCCTAGATGTTAAATCCATTAATATCTTTGGTGACTCTCAACTGGTTGTGAACCAAGTCAATGGTTTGTACCAGTGTCGTAATGAGGAAATTCAAAAGTATAAACATCATGTCGACATACTTTTGACCAAGTTTGACCACTTCCTTATTCAAACCACTCCACGATCCACTAACAAATTCACGGATACCATGGCTTATCTCGCCTCATAAATACTTGCCTCACCTTCAAACTCCAAAATTTTGTCACAGTAAAATGGTTGTAGTCCCCCTCTTATATTATTTGTGGCTTAAATTTTGTGGGAAGAATAAAAATCGACCCACATGATATTTGGTATAAGTAGTTCGTTGACTACCTCTCCCTTTCAATTTTGCCTCCATATCTCACTCGCAATGGACCATGAACCATCCTAAAAATTTTATCTTGTTATGTCCTCATGGGGGGTCTTCTCTAAAAATGTAGATTTGACAATATCCTCCTGTGGTGCCTCACCAGTTCTGAAATCCCATACACCATCATAGAAATTCATGATGGTATTTGTGAGGGACTTTTCGGTGGCCTTGTTGTTGTAAAACATATCCTTCAACACAGTTATTACTAGCCAACCCTTAAATAAGACTGTTGTGACTACGTCAAACATTGTGTGAAGTTTCAACAACATGCTAAACTTCACCACACCCCTAGTCACGCCTTACAAGTTTCCAGAGACTTTATCCCTTCTCTCAATGGGTTTTGGATCTCATCAGAGAGATTAACCCTCATTCTTCTCAATGTCATAAGTGGATCATCACAACAACTGAATATTACACTAAATGGGTGGAAGCCATCCCTCTTATTTCTACCAAAGCTGAAAAAGATAACTGAATTTATTAACCATCATATAATTTTCCATTTTGGTGTTCTACATCACCTCGTCACTAAAAATGGAAAACAATTAAAAAAATATGTAAACTATACGATAACTTTGTCATTCAACTCAGTTTATCTTCACCCTATTACCCACAACCAAATAGCTGAGATGAATCATATAACAAGACTCTCAACAAAATCCTCATGAAAGTCATCACTGACACTAGTAAGGATTGAAACATGCACATTCCTTTTTCTTTATGGGTTTATCATACCATCATTCACACATCTACTGATGCCACACCTTTCTCTTTGGTCTACGATACAAAGTTCATCCTACCTCTCAAAGTCCAAATTCCATCTCTTCATATATCACTCAAAGATATGCTCTCTAATGATGATTTTCACCAAGAATGTTTGGAAAAAATTGAGCTATTGGTCGAACATCATTTAAATTCTCTCGACCATCTCCAAATCTACCAAAAATGTGTCAAGCGTGCCTATGAACAATGTGTTCTTGAGATAACTTTCAGGATCTTTGATCTTTTCCTAAAGTAAAATCAACATGTGACCAAAGTGAAGAAAAGTAAATGAGGAAAGTTTTCTCCTAATTGGTCTGGAACCTATATTGTCACCCATACCTATGGATTAAGATCTTATCATTTATCTTATCTTGAGGGTAAACCTGAACCTGATCCCCTTAATGCCTTACATCTTTGTCCATTATTTGGTTGAATAAAGTATTACATCACTTTATGTCACTTATATGCTCGTCCCTTGAGTGAACCTCTCCTTCCACCTACATATTTTAAGGACCAACGACTAAACTAGAATTATGTTATTATCTGTCGCCATTTAGCCTTGTCTTCAATATGAGTATCATGACTCTACTCATGGCATGATTCTCATTGATTCTTTTTTTCCTTTTTAGGATGGAATCCCATGGTTGTTTATCACTTGAAACCTCTCTTTCATAGATAACCTTTTCATGCTATGGTTTTTCCTTCATAAAATATGCCTATACTCCTTTATAGTCTCATCCATGACTTAAAGTACAAAAAATAAAGAAAAATATATGGGATAACTAAAAATAAAAAATTCACTCCTTGAGTCAAAATTCACAAATATATGATTCCCTCAAAAGGAAATCTATGTCTATCTCTTGTTGTTATAAGTAGATTGCTCCCTCAAAGGAAAACTATACAAAGTTAGCCACTTATTGCACTTAGTCTATCCCCAAAATAAGACTAATATGTAGCTCTCAAATAAAATAATTCTAGAGTTTCTTGCATCGATCAAATTCATGAAGATATCAAGGAGAAATTATTTATCCCAATATAGACTTACCACATCGATCAATCTATACCTACAAAAAGCAAAAACAAAATAAAAATTGAGAAAAATACAACTTTTTGGTCATGGAATTGCCTATCCTGGTCTTGGATATCTTGCAGAAGGGGTATTTTATCCCACAACAAGGTTATGCTTAACGTACCACTCCACACTACCTTCATTTATTTATTCCTATCTACTCAAGGGACATCACATGTATTCTACACATTGTGATCACACAACTTATTTCAACTCTAAACCCATCGCTCATGCAGTGAATATAGTAACTTACATTCAATAAGTATAGGGGTATGATAATTAAGGTCCTTTCCAAATATGGGTGTGCCGCTTCTTTTGGTTTCTTATATATTTACTCATTGTTTCTTCAAAAGGACAAGAAAATTAAAATTGCATCAACCATAACACCTTAATTTATTCATACGCCTAATTTACCTTGTCTATTACCTATTCAACATTCGACCTTGCATATTTTCATACATGCCTTACCCAACCAACTTACCTATCTAATCTACCTACTCAACTTACCTAACCCAATCTCATTATTCCCTGGTTTAAGGGAGAACTACATCGGTTTGATGCCCCTTTTGTAAGGTCTATGTAGGCAACACTTCGAAGACATGGGGCCCTTGGATCTTAGCTCAACCACTCTTTTCCCACACCATTGTTCCCCCCATAATCAATCCTAGTTAGTTATTTTCCATAAAAATAATAAATTGGAAGATAACTCAAAACAAAACACATCAAACTCAACCATGCCTACATCTAATTTTAATAACATTAATACATTGGAAATACAAATCAACCTCAACAATGCCTACATAGCTAATTTCCATAAAAAAATAAAATGTAACTTGAAAATAAAATAAATCATTCACAACCATACATCACCTCAACCATGCCTACATTATCTAGTTTCCATTACATATCAATACATTGGAAATACAATTAGTCACTCACAATATACATCACCCAAATCATGCCTACACATCTAGTTTCCATGATAACAATACAATGGAAATTAAAACCAAACACAATAAATATTAATGTCATCATCTATATATTTGAATGTCTGTATGTCAATATAATGTATATACATATATAAATAAAGTCTCTCAAAAACTCTCATGTATATCTTGTCTCTTTGGCACGCAGTCCGGTATATATAAGTCAAAAATAAAAAACCACACAATATCTCCATCATCTATTCATCTCTAGGAGGGCCCAACACCTTTGCTGCTCTCTCCTACCCCCTCACTTGGCCTCTATCTCCATGATTTGGTCACCTCTTGATGGCCCTACCCATGCAACTGATGGTTCCCTGAACGGTTGTACTACAGGTCCATGAACTGAATCTCTCATTGGTTGTGTGTTGGGATCTGTAAGTGGCATAGCTAATAAAAGGGATACCAATCTCTATAAGACAATCCTCATAATACCTAGACTCTGCCAAGATATCCATGTACCTATCCGTAGATATCACCTATGGAGGTTCCATCACTCTAACACCTGTCTATGGGCCCTGCCCTAGTAATAGTGTCCCCTGTCCCTGTGTCAATACCTATACCTATTTTAATGGACCATGTACCTATACCTGTACCTGTGCTCCATCATATGTCCTAAGAGGTGAAGGAGGGGCAGTGACATGTCCCCCACCATCGTCCGATACCTATGCCACTACTAACTATGTCTATAAAGTGGCCACCTGCACCTGTAATGCAACAACCTGGGCCTTTAATGTTCAGCAACC